>JAGFPH010000380.1:494033-564296 GCA_018207615.1 Philaenus spumarius
AATTTTTGAGCTATATCGTTCGAAAGGTAATTAAATTTACTACAATCCTGAGCAAAAGTAATTCAGGTACAGTCCCTGGAACAAGAAACAAAATTGATAAGAAGATCCCGATAAATGTTTTTTCATTATCAATATAAGGTAATTACGCAATTTCTCCCACTCATAAACTCGAGTGCAATTTGTGAGCTATATCATTCGAAAGGCAATTAAATTTACTATAATCCTGTGCAAAGGTATATTTGGAACAGTTTCCGGAACAATGAACAAAACTCATAGGAAACTCTCATTATATAATACTAGTTATTCCCTGATAAGAAAATTCGGCTATAGTAATGCGGCAGTGCTGCTTACTGGTTTTTTTGGTTGACAGCTGAGATCTATAAAAGTGATAGTTTCCCAACCTCAAAATTTAGAGCAAGGGTAAAACGATCAGCTGATTTCCATTGCTCTAATTTAGTTTCGTGTTTGCTAACCAGGAGCTAACCAGGAGTTTGAGCTAATTTTGTTTGTAATAAAAGTTAATATTGTCAATTAAAAGTTTATATTACAAGAAATGTAGCCAACTGGGTTTAAAATGAATTCTAAACTGGGTTTTATTTTACTTAGGCATGCTGTGTTGAAGGAAAGTGTTGAAAGACATCATAATGATTGAATGTGTAATTCATAGTCGTACGGAAAGTGCTTTTCCGGTGCTTGTTTGAATTTCCGAATAAAACACGATGACGCACCGGAAAAGGTCACTTACGGCCAGAAAATTTATCAAATTTTATTTTGAATTTCATACTCGTTTTGTACATATGTTCGTTTAGCCGTAAATGAGTATTACAGCTGTTAATGGTGACATATACGTTGAGCACACACATATGCTTAGGGAACATTGAGTGCATTCGGCCCCACTGGTTAGATGACGTCAGAATGGTGGATTCTACAAATATCTGTGTGGCCGAATGCGGCCTGAACTGTCAAAGTCAAATCTTATGGAGTTGTAAACAAACAATCATCAATTATGACTAATAAAGTGTTTGTTGATGATTTTTTTTAAACAACGTTGTTCGAAATGTCAGAATAAACGGCCCAGCTACTAGATAACGAATTATATTAAAGATCACTAAAAAATACCGTTGCGTGACCGCTCGAGGATTGAACTCACAGTTTAAAGAATTATAAATGCGTTGAGTCAGCCGCGTTCAGTTAGAAGCGTGGGAAGAACGTGACAACGTCGCACTACGGCGATTGGAGCGTTCAAGGTCTCGGTGTACACTAGCCCGTCCCTCAACGGTATTTTTTTGTGGTCTTTACTGTAGGGTAAATGCACACTGAAAGCGGAGGGGATAAATCAAAACCGTGCTTGTTAAAGAGGTAATACAAACTGAGAGTGTAGCATAGCGAAGTGAAACTTTTCAGAACAACCTAGTTTGTTTTCAACAGCGGAACGGAGCGGATTGCCATGGATTTTGAGTTATTGATAGCAGAGATGTATGCGAGGGCACCGTTGCGTATCGCGAAACACAAACTACGCCACAATCGAGATGCAATTGAGAAGCTGTGGATAAAGTAGCAAAAGCTTTAGATACTATAAGTAAGTTTTATTTTATTGAGGATGTAGCACTATTCATGTCAGCAAATCTTTATTCATGGTCTTTTGAAACCTTAAATATGTGGTGATATTCGACGTAAGTTTCTCTCTCACTGTTTATTGGGTGCATCCGGTGACTTCTACTTTTCTTAATCCATAACATCCACTTTGAAAAACAGTTTTCACTTAGCAAAATCTTCCGAGGCAGCTTTGGTGAATGCTCTGCGCTACGCTGCGGTGGCAGTGTGACACACTATCCGCTCCGCTACGCTTGCAGAGTGTATTTACCTAGATGAAAATGAATTCCAACGCAGAAGAGAAACACACCATGGAAATGATAATTATTTTGAGTACATTGTTGATTATTTCTGAATTGTTTGATCACGAGATGACATATTGGGTCTTTCCTGCACCAAGATTCTGGAAGACATTACTGTACTAAGCAATAAGTTAAATGTTCTATCTTTAACGAAAATAGTGTGTGTATCAAAAAATAAAAACTCAATAAACCATGGATTTTATTGTTTATAACTAATTGATACATTTAAATCGATTTCATTTAAATGTAACCTATTTACATTTTAAATTAAATTCTATGGCACTATCTTTTATATCTATACAAAAATTGATCTGACGTATTTTGTTTATACAAATTTAAGTCAAACGCCATCGATTTGAACACAGCAGAAAAGGCGTCGCAAGTGCACAAAATTAAATTTAAAAAATCTTTTAAATGTACGCAAGCGTCTCTTTTTTGTTTACACTAATATTATACCTTCTGAAAACTAATGAGTCTATATTAAATTTTATTATTATTTGGAAATTTGGCATCATTTGTGTGTAAAATCAATACAAGACGTTTCGGGAATATAAATAAACTCCCGTACAACGTCAAGAGACTAAAAACTAAGGTAACATAAACCTAGAGATCTAAAGCCTATGTTAAAGAAGACAATGTAAAACTAAAATATACCACTATAAAACTGAAACTGAAAAGTAAAAAAAACACAATATGACAAACACAGAAAACACAAACACACACCTGACAGCAAAACATGTTGACAGACTGGGTTCAGAGCAACAACTGACCCACGGAAAGAAAAGGTTTGGAGGGGAGCCTATATATATTACTCAGAAAGTCAAAATTATTCACCACTTTATTTACTTTGTTTATTTACCACTTGTTTGTACTTTATTTAGAAAATACTGATCCAACTCAAATCACAACCTTTTCCTAAATTAACTTTTACTTTATTGTGACTTTTACAACTGAAATTGCGAATTAAAAATCTCATTTACTCTACTAAATTTAAAGCAGTTTGGGGAAAGCAGTGAAACATTAAAAACGGCGATAGTTCCACTTTGCTCTGAGAAAGCAACCAAATATTCTACACCTTGACTGTTGACCACTTTCTCAGCAGAAAGCCGTCATCTTCCGTAAGGTCTGCGTTGCACGGCCGTGACACTAAACCTTGTCCTTTATTATTCTGCTTTTGTTAGTTTTCTAAACACGGTGATGTTTCCGGTATAACAAGTCTGGATCCTGAATCACCGATCCGGGTTTTTGTTTTCGGTCTTGATTTGGTTAACTAGTTTTTTGTGCAGAATATTTACGGCCCTATCTCCTTAACCTTGATATATTTACGAGCAAAAAAATTACGAAAGTAGTGGTTGTAACCCTGGTTTAAGGATGTAATAGATTCAAGCAGAATTTATAACCATCGTTAATCTCAGAGTATAGTTAAAATATATTCGAAATTGACAATCTATAAATATAAGCGGATTTGTCATATGACTGACTGACATAGAATTAACGTAGAGTCAAAACTACTAAAGATAAAAATACGAAAACTTTAAGGTACTTATATTCTTATGATGTTATAGATGCTCACTAAGAAAGGATTTGCAAAATTTTGATTTTAAAGCTTAAAATGACTAATTCGGGGTTTACTCCCAGCCCTATAACTGATAAAACAGCTGATTCGGATCAAAAACACAATTTTAGATCAGGCCCATACTAACCCAACACATGTTTCTTGAATACATTCATAGCAACCAATTTAGAAAATTAGAATCAGTTAATTATTCTTCACAACCAACAGCTCTTTTAGGTTAGGTTAGGACAATAAATAAGAAACAAAAACAATCAACGAAAAGGGCTTACTGTATCATAATTTTACAATCTGTTGTTACATATGATAGATAAACCGCTGATTCGGATCTAAACGTTAAAAGCTTAATTTTAGGTTATGCCAATAATACTGAACTAACAAACGTTTCTTTAATGAATTTACATTTATTACCATAGCAGCCAATTTAGCAAATTTAGAACCAGTTAATTATTCTCCACAACCAAAACTTTTTAGGTTAATTTAATAATTTATAAAGGATGTATGTAAGGATTAGTATATTATTCCAACATAGCCGAAACGCATGGGCCAATTTTAACCAAGTTTAGTACACATATAACTTACTCTCTGAAAAAAATTATTTTGGTGGTAAAATACTGATCGCTCTCTAGGACGGAGTGGGAAGAGGATGGATACGTAAAAACAATCGAAAACTATTGTTATTAGTGTCAAATCCATAAATTTCAAGATCGCTGAGTCGAATAGTGACACTCTAAAAATATTTTGATTACTGTTTAGTGCAGGAAAACTCAAAAGTTATTCCGTGGTAAAGCACGGGTTTCAAGCTCGTGACTAAATAAGACATCCGCGGGTGATTGAGAAGCGGGCGTCCTCGAAGTCCTTTTGAACACCAAGTAAATTAGTCCTCAAATTAGGTCGCCATACAGGGCATTGGTTCAAATACTAATGTCGTGGATGACATCTATCTTCCGATCATACCTGGACTAGGTCTAGGTTGATATTTCAGCTCCAACTACTTCGTGTTGACTGAAATCTCTGGGTTTCGGTCCACTCAATGTTCAAGTAAGAGACATCCAGAAACCTTGAGTGTCCTCCAATTGTTCTGGATGAGTGAGAGAGTCTCCGGTAATTGTATATAATTGTATTATTACAAGATTTAATGAAGATTATACTCTAGAAGTTTATTTTTGATTTTCGATCTTTGAAGTCTCTTTGGTGGGAAATGTTGCCAAATACTGATTTATTTCTAGAATTCAATTGATCACAACCTCAATAGCAGTGTATTCACAGGTGTCTGCTTTGTGTAGCATAATAAACAATTTGAGATTAATTATGTTTTATTATACGTTCATTAATGAAGTGACATTGGCCGATATAAGGGTAATACTCCGCAAACGTTTCAAAGGGCGCATTTTGAAACATTTAATACAAGCCAATTAGTAAAAGTCACTAATATTGGAAAGTTTTCAACCAAATTTCAAATTTAAACATAGGTTAAGTGTTACTTCATTGTATAAGTCTTTTAAAAGTAACCATAAAAAAGTATGGACTTACTTTTTTTAATTTTAGCAAAAAACAAAAGCTAAAAAAACCACTTTGTGGAAACGTCCAAGAATCATTTAATCTAATATAGGTTGATAAATTATCTGTTATAATTCCGTTAAGTGTGTGCAATACCAGTACGAAACAGTCCCATTCAGCCCTCTTCAATATAAATTATCTTTCGTCTAATTTTAAAGACAATCTTTTATAATTTGCAGGGTATTGTTCATGAATGATATCCTGCAAATTATAAAAGATTGTCTTTAAAATTAGACGCAGATGACAAAAAAAATGTAAATTGTTCATTTTTTACTAAAGATAAAAACAAGACTAAAACGCGATTTTCAGTTGAGTGACTTGATAAAAGTAAAACATCGGACGATTTTTGTTACCTTCTAACTAACTATACAATGGAGCTTTCTGCAAATTTAAATGTCGTGCGCACATGGCAGAAACTAAAAATAAGACCGTCATTAGTAAAAACGATAGTATAGGCAAGCGACATTCTAGTCGCACTCAAGCACTTTACCAATGTAATATCATAGGCCAGATGTCTCAAGGTTGGCTTCGTTCACAGTATTCAATACATTTACTCGAGTTTTATAGTACACTCTTAAGTGATCCTCTTTGTGATGTTCAGGCTCGGCTCTCGAGCCAATAACAACTAAAGTTGGACAAATTACATTCAAAGTTACACGTGTTTTGCTTTTTAAATGTTGTATTTAACGTTCTGACGGCCTCTAGCGAGTGATATTTTTAACACCTGTGGATGGATGCTTGCTGTCATCTGAAACTACCGTAGTATTTTCCAACACAATGAGGATCACTTGACGGAACGACAACAGGTGGTTTATCAACCTACAGTAAAAAAAAACCTGAAACTAGAAAACTCAATAAAAAAACATCATGAGTATTATTGTTTTAATCTTTCACGATAAAGTATTTTGTAAAATATAATAACTCATTTAAATAATTCGTCAATTGAATTCATGTAAAGTACTTCCATTTTTTCACAAAACAAGAATCAGACCAAATATAAAAAAACATGTTTGGCCGCGTTATGACTAAAGCTACACACAGACAATCTTAACTCATTTTACAATTAATTAAGTGAATTTTTAAGTTGATAGTTTTCCTTCGTCTATACAAAAATGACCTCTAAATGTCATTAAAATTCCTCTGACTAAAAAGTCAACTTCAATAACAAGATTTGAACCTATAACAGTCCAAACATTAGCGTATTGAAACGTCACACAACCAACTACGCTGATTTAACATATAATCATCCTACATTAAAGGTTTCAAAATTCTTTCTCTTAGCGATTCCTTACCAAATCCAGTGCTGGTATGACCATAACCAGTCCCAGAGGCGGGAACGGGAGCTGGTGACAGCAATGCCTTGGTCGCAACATGACGTCCGAAGTTGGAGATGGCTTCTCCTTTAGTCTGCAGCAAAGCGCCCTTCGCCGCCACTAAGTGCCCTTTGACCTTGATAATCTGTCCTTTCAGAGCAATGACTCCTCCGGTGATTGCCTTCACAGCTTGAAGAAGGGCTGCGAAGATTGCTTTCTTAAAACCCCACAAGTTAAAGGATTTGTGCCCATACTGAAACAGAGATTTAAAAAAATAAATATATATCATACATTTTTATATACAGCATGGTGACTGAAACTTTTAAAATAGTTCAGAAATTACATTGTACAGGTAAAAAAAACTACAATTGAAAGTTTTTTGTGACAGAATACATTCTCTCTATGTGAAGAATTATGGTAAAAGCAATACTTGATTAATAGTCATGCTTGATTTTCATATTTGTTTCAGTATCTGGTCAACCTTTACATTGTGTTAGTACCCTTTCAGTTGACAGAATTTTTCAAAGACAGAGAGACTTACCTTGTAAGTTAGGGTATGCTCTTGAAAGAAACACTCTTATAAAAACACGATCATTCATTTAATGCTCATATATTAAAGAATTGGTTCACACAAAAACACACCCCAATACGAAAGTTCAACAGTTTATTCCAAACACACTACTAAAATTAGTTAACAAAGTATAATTTATAATTCTTAAAAAACAGCATCTCTAAAATATTACCAATCTCATTCAAAAGATGCAGAAACGCTAACACCATATCAATGTTCTGGGTATCATCACCGAGCGTCTAAAACGCAATTCAGTAGATTGCTCTTACGGCCAGGCTTTAATTTTTCACTCTCCAAAAGAAGGTATTTGATAGGAAGACGTTTAGAATAGTATCGACAAAGTGGCGGGTCACATGCTTCATCAGAAACCCATGGATTAACATGGAATGGCCGATGCGCAGACGAGAAACACCACATCTTCCCGACGGCTTTGGAGATTTGAAGATATCCATGGACGGACTGTATCTTCCGGAGTCTCATATTCTGTACAGCTATAAAATTGCCGAATTAGAATTGACAAGAATTCGGATGTCATTACACACGTCAAGATAGACGGTAAGTGCGTGGTTTTCTTAGCTAAATCTGCCTTAGTATTTCAAGCGGTAACCGGAACCCAGCAGAGAGACACCCCCAACACCTCGCAGCTAAAGCATGTGCGTGAACACAGAATATCTAATTAGATATTCAAACCGAATATATTTATTCTAACACAGAATTTATCTAACCGAAGGATTAGAGGAAAACATGAATCAGAATACATATAATATACATATAAGAAGGTGTACCAATGTTGGAGTACAGGATTAATTAAACAATCACTATAACTCCCTTCATATAAAAAATATCGAATTATTATGAAACAATGTTTAATACGACCAATGTTTCAGCAAGGGATGATAAACATGTTCTCTGTCAGTCAAATAACTCGAGAGCCAATTATGTACTAACAATTAGCCTGACGCAACATTTTGACAAAATTTCTAATAGGAGGTTATGATCAACCCATTGAAAAGTCTTCGTCACATTTAAACACATGCTACTAACACCTTTTTCACAATCATCCATAAAATTGAGTATAGCAATTTCTGTACTGCTGCCTGCCAAAAACAGAACTGATTTTACTATAATACATTCAGTCTTCCTTGAAGGATAACAGCCTGGACTTCATACATTTCTCTAAAAGTTTAGATTACAAATTTAGTGCCATCTGTCTCATTTAATTTCTGGCGGCATAAATTAAACCGAATTCAATATTTGGTAAAGCGTCTGAAAAGAAACACTGCATCGGCAATCACAAAATAGTTTTTTACACAATAACTGGACTTTCACTAAGGGAAGAAAGTAAAGAGTAATTATGTGTTGATATGCGCATGCGTATAAAAGCTCAAGGCCAATGCAATGGCAATTACATGGAGTGAAAGTGTTTAGTGTTTGCAATCATGTGAAGTGTTCAATCAGTATAGCGATAATGAAGGTGTAACAGGAAACAAACATAAAAATAACGAGTTTTATAAAATGTAATAAAATAATTTATAATGTTTTTTTAACTCACTTTGGATATAATTGCCTAGATTTTAAATAAACTAAACTAATGATAAATAATATAAAAGTAAGATTAAAATGTAAACATAATAATAAAGGTTAACCCTTTAGTGAGCCACGACGTACACAGTTCGTCCACGCAGTTTGTTATAACGTACACTATACGTCTATTGTTTCTTTACTTACATCTAAAGCAAAATTCCACGTAACTAGTCGCATATTGTGACCTTGTATTCGAGGCAACCACTGTTTGCTTTACTTCCGCCATTCTACCTTCTTTTACCAACAAAGGCACGTTTAGGGGTTAAACCAAGCATGTAATCCTGTTATAATAAACATGTAACAAGTATTTTTCTATAGTTTTATTTTGACGTTTTGACAATATATTAAAATTCAATAACGAGATTGCCTCGGAGTTAAATTTAAGTTCAAAGGTCAACAAATTTGTTTATTCTAAAAATTTCACTTCCTACGGATCGGAGGCCAATTATTAAAGTTATATAAAAAAAAAGATACAATTTCCTACAACAAATTGTACATTTTTTACATACTGCGAACCGTTTAGAAAAAAAATTGCTGTGAAACTTCCGTGAAAGGCGTATGCTCCTTTCCTCTTCCATGTAGCCCAGGGACGTCGCTATGGGAGGCAAGAGGGCGTCACACGCCCCTAATAATTTTGAAATCCAAAAAGTTGGGTATTTGAGATTTAGAAAAAACTAGGGATTTTGATATTGGGTTTGGGTTTCTAAAGTTTTTGTTGTTCATTATCAACATTCACAAATAACAAGCAAATTATATTTTAAAATCAAAAATGTTGGGCAAATCAAAATATTTCTGGTCCAAATAAATGCACTGTCTTCTTTTATGATTTTCTGGGAAATTTAGTTCCAACTCTTGTTATTTTGCCAACACTGACTCACCATGCTATGCACTAGTGTTCGTCAGGCCGCCAGCTAGTGTTGTCAGATTGGGGAAATTTTTAAGTTTGCAGGAAATATTAGGGAAAAGTATGGGGAATTTTTTCAATAATGTGAGAACATTTTAAAATTCTTGTAAACAATTCAAAACTCTTAAAGCACTCCATATAGCACGTGCAGTGTTAAAAACCCTACTTAGAGAAGTAAAATTTTCAAAAAAAATTCAAGAATAGGCCGCCACGGCCCCATCTCCACTGGATTTTTAAGTCTCTTTTACCTTGGGTGAAATATCAAATACCTACACTTTGTACTAACATGTTAGATACACTACAGCACTGTTTCGCCGTTCACAGCTGGTTTCATCAGGTGTAGGAACTCAACACTTAAGTAAACACATAAAAACACTGAACACACACGATATCACGACACAAAAAACATAATAAAATTTATCGGAGGCTAGCTCTTCTTGGCATTCAGTGTAAAAGATAATTATCTATTTTGTATATATATATTAGCAATTCGGAAAGCGAATAGACTTTAAAAAACCTACATGGTCTTATAAAGAATATAATAGGACAAAAGTTGTGTATTTTTAATAAATCAAAATGAGTTTCGCAATTTTCTATAGTTCTCTTTAGTACAGAGATATGGTCAGAAACAGAGTTATGGAGAGTTAGGTCACGGTTCTAGGCTAATTTTGTGACAAGTACCAAGAAGTAAATTTCATTTTTGTTTATGACTCAGTTATTAAATATAGAAAAATTAAACAAAAACCATTTTGGTTGTTACCAAAACAGACAAGATATTCGACGTTAATGAATGACAATTTTGAAACGAGTCAAGGTGATTATTGTTCCAAATTTGATCTTAGTAAAACTAAGCAGCATGCATGTTTAACACAATATGGCCGCTAGATGGAAATCTAAACGTTTCAGGACATTTTTTCTATCATGAATTCATGATCTTTTTTCAATCACCCTGTATATATCATAGTTGGAGTTGAGCGAATTTCCAAAATTAAATTTACATGCTTTAGGGTTTTAACCAATTATTTGGGAAATTGATCTACTCATGAAGGTGCTGAATAGTAGATCCCATTATTGTGGTTACGTATGCTGTTATGATCTTTAACTTAATTATTATCCTTCATTTTATTGTTTTGATAGTTACACCATCCGACAGGGAATTAAAAGGACTACAAAAAAGCTGTCATGACAATTTTTTTTTAATGTACGGTTTTATACGGTTATTTAGATTTGAAATTTCCAAACAATTGCCATTTTGAAACGCATGGTTGGCTATAATAGTTTATTTTACTTAAAATAGATCATTATGTTCTCTAGATAGCAATTATTTTGTAAAAGACACATACTGTCAGACAGACGAAAAAGTAAGTACCGCAGACCCATGTTTATATTGTGAAGTATGTTTGTCTCGATCCCAGGAACAAATCCATAAAAGGGGATCAGAGAGTTTGCGGACACCTTGTAAATTATATAAAATTTCTAATGACACTCCAAAACGTGTTCTGGGGACCATGATCGGTGCTCATTTACTACTCCCGACCTTAGATCTTACCATAATGGTCACTGCAATAGATCATCCTTCCTAATTTCCGCATTGACTATCGTCATTTTGTAAAATGTCTAAAAACATCTATTAATTATCCAAACAATTTTACAACTACAAACTTTAGAGCAATGGTTTAGTGGTTAGATTATAAAAATAAATAAGAATTTCAAAATTTACTAGCGTGTGAAGACCACTTGGAAACGATTTTTTTAAATATATATTGCTGAATACTCTCAATGTAAAACAACTGTAACACATGTGTCAATTATCCCGTTTGCACGATTTTTATTTTCAAGACATGCACTTCTGACACACAGCTAATGCAACTCATAGGAAGGGAGTACATCGGGAAACCTCCTACCAGATTACGTTCTACAAAAACGGCACCCAGTTACTTATCTTTAATAAATCAGCTCGGATCACATGCCTGGAAGCCGGAGAATGGAGAATGCCGAGATATTTAATTTCACACAAGGAAAATGAAAGTTCTCAGTTTGGGTCGACGAACTTGGGAACCGGTCGAGACCTAGCTCCGACAATTTTATCTGACATTTGCTGTCAATGTCTTATTTTCTTCTTGCTTTATTTCCTAAGCGGGTGGAGCTTTTAGCGACAATTTTGCAGTACATTGCAAAGGGAACAGGGAAGTTTTCTCAATAGTCAAATCAACTGTTATAAGAAGTAAAATACTGCACAGTTTATCTTAAGGGTCTGCTCCAGTAAAAATAAAGCAACCGGTGACCCCAGCGCTTCACTCTAGCCGTATCAAACAGTAGAGTTTCTTGCAGCTGAACGCTTTGACATTTCTTCATTTAGGGCCTTGTTATACGAGCTCTGATAGCTTCGCGTTTTCAACGTAGTGTTAACGTTGGTTTATTTGGTAAAATGGAACTACAGGGAGCCATGTTATACGAACGCTATCAACGCTGGCGAATCCGCGTTAACCGAGCGCTGAGCATTCGTAACGTGGCCTGACGCGTTAAACGACGACGCATCGCTATCAACGCCGAACCCTGATATACGGAAACTCTCAGCGCAGCGACCAGAGAGGTCAGAGTAGTCCGAAGTAGCGACTTTGTCGTAGTTCTAGTGGTTATTGTTTAGTTCAAAGTGATTATTGTGTACTGTAAAGTAACAAAATGTTTGACACGGAAAATTTTAATTACGCTGTCGAATAGCAGCCACCTGTATATAATGTTAAGTCAAAGGATTACAGCAATAAACAATTGAAAGCAAAATGTTGGAATGAGGAATAAATGCTGGCTACCCCACCGTCTAGCCTGCCTCAAACACAATTCCTGGTATGCTTCTATTATCTGTAATACAACAGCCTGACTGAATGGTGTACATCTTGGAAGAGTAACAAGCATTAACGACGTCCTGCTTTCAACGTCCAATATAACTTGGGAATTTCAAGCCCGGTTTTCCAGCGTTATCAACGCGGCAATACCAATGCTATTAAAACATGACCCTTAAAACCATTTTATTAATCTATCTTTTGTAATTGCATGGTAAAAAAACTAAACATTCATTAAATTTCGAATGCGGTTTGCGATTCACTATTAATTGTTTATTGTGTAAGGAAAAAATTTCTAACTGGGTACTTAAAAAATTTCAATTACATAACAAATTAACGGAATTTAAAAAATGTGAAACGCAAAACGGTTGCGTATTGTGATTGGGGTTAAAATGAGACCTTGCAAACAATTTTATTATAAACAATAAACGAAATAAATTATTTTAAATTTAACATTGCTCTTACGAAACAAATCCAACATGAAGTTGGAATGCAATGTTACTGCACGCGTTGGATCATTCTGTTTTTTTTTTTTTGTATTCCTTCTAGAAAATTATTTCCAAAAATAATGTCAAAGCCTAATACATTAACACTGAAAATCCGAGAAAAATATATGTTTTAGTATGATCACAGTCGTGAATTCCACTGAAGCGGGAGTGGACAATGAGCACTGATCATGGTCTCCAGAACGCGTTTTGGAGTGTCATTAAAATTTCCATTTCTATAACGGTTACATTTTAGGTCCGATTTGGTCCAAATTTGGTACACACATTGATTTTTTTAAGTCACTCGCAAGAGTTCGTTATTTACAAAAAATCCTACAACCGTAAGCACGTTTTTTGAAA
Organism: Philaenus spumarius; assembly: GCA_018207615.1. Taxonomy (NCBI): domain Eukaryota; kingdom Metazoa; phylum Arthropoda; class Insecta; order Hemiptera; family Aphrophoridae; genus Philaenus; species Philaenus spumarius. Next base: position 507,119 of record JAGFPH010000380.1, read on the forward strand.
GGAAGTAACTCTTTTTTGAGATTTTTCTTTTTTGCGTTTTATCTAAAAGAATATATTATATAAGGTATTATTCTGCACATTTTGCTTTTTTACACGACTTTATAGCCCGTCTGGTTCCCCCAAATCTATCAAAACTTAAAATTCCCTAAAAGTACACGGTTCAAATCCACGTGGGGCATATTCTGGTCCGAGGAACATAGCTGGGATGCAAACTGCACTTGTCGTCTGCGAGTACAGCGAATCCGAGGTCGTAATTCCGAGCTGAGAGCTGGGGCTGGAGGCTGAAGTGAAAACCAATTCTACTAATATATTTCGCACGCGCATTCAGCTATTCAGCGCCGTCGTGAGTAGACCAATTTCATAATAGGTTGGTTGAAACCCTAAAACACATAAACTTAATGTTTGATAACTCACGTCAACGGTTCAGCGGCATGATCGAATTATTCGTATTTAAAACTGTTATTTTAGAAATCTGAAGAAAGTCTGAACTGTAAAAATTATAAATAAATAATATTTTTAGAAATCCCAGATAACTGAGTTTTTAAAATTAAAATTGAATGTGGAAGGATTGTTTACATGTATTTATTATTAAATTAGGTTAAACATTTTGTGTTAATAAATTAATGTCTATGATGTTTGTTTTCCGGATTATACAATAGAGGTTTCGTAAAAATGTACTGTTCTACACATACAGAGTGTTCATAAAGACCCTTTAACCCCTTTATTATTTTTGTTATTGAAAATAAATTAACAAAACTTTGTATATATATAGTGTTGCATAACAGGACAAATTTTTTGACATATCTGAACCTTTATGATTTTGGGCTTGAGAGGGTAAGGGGATTAAACATTTCAAATAATATGAAAAATTATATTGTTATCATAACATCAAAGCAGGTTAATAATTTGTTAATGTTAGGAATAAGTAGGTTGTATGTTCTTTTCCAGAACTTTGATTGCCCATTACTTTGAAAAGAAGCAATATATTAAGCTCTAGTTTGCGCCATTGTGTTTTTCTTTTAATAACATTTGCAATGGTGTAATTACATGACCTACCTTTATATTTTAAATTTCTAAACCCTTTTGCCCCCCTAAGCCCCCCAAAATTATAGAGGGTCAGATTTGTCAAAACATTTGTCCTGTTATGCAACATAAGACAAATACAAAGTTTTGTTAACTTATTTTCAATAACAAAAATAATGAGGGGGGGGGGGTTAAAGGGACTTTATGAACACTGTGTATAATATTCTACGTACTATGATATGTTTATGAAATGTCAGCATATTCATCATTATAACACAAGACAAAACAGTAATTTTCTAAAGAGTAAGGCCTATTATATAGTGTTAAGGGATATTTTGTAATGTAGGTATTTATGTAGAATGGTAGTATTAAGTATTTTTAAACTTGACACTGTCTCCTGTTTTCCTGCTCTTGCTGGCTTTGTAAAATGTATTTGTGACAATAAAGACATTTGAATTTGTAGAGTGGTGGATGCATGAAAAATCGTTCCATGATTTACTCGAATGGTAAGCAACATTAACAAAAGTGTCTTAATAGGAGAAAACGTCGGTAAAAATTGTGTGCAAAAATATTAAGCTATTTTTTTGTGCAAAATATTAAATGGTCGTGGACCCCTCATACTACACAAAAATAATGCACAACATTCCAGTGTCAATTAATATTTCGCGATGGAAAGACTTCGCCTCGCATGCAATATCCTAAGTAAAATTATATTTTCTCCACCTATTATCAGTCAAATTATTAAACCAGCCCTGATCCCTCCAGGATTATAAACTTGGGTCTAATAGATAAAATGAACATGACATGCGCATAAAACAATGTGGGGAAAAGTGTGAAAAAATATATTTATAGTTTGTCCGGGTTCATTGGAAATTGGCATAGTATGTACGCAAGGAATCTTCGTTGCCTCCTTGTCGGAACATTTCTGGATCGTACAAGTTATTGAAGGCATCACACATTGGTGATGGTTCGGAGATGAGGAACCCAGTCGAACTGGAGGGGGAACTGAGAGGGACTCGGCGAACGCTCTAGCTGTAGACATACTGAATAAATATTGACTGGCCCATAAACATTTTCTAAACTTTCAGAAAACTTTTGAATGTCCCACAAAATATTGAATACCCCTTTTTTGCTCAATATTTCTCCTCACATTTTCAATTTAATTGCACAAAAACGACTTCTTCAAAATTGTTTGCAAAATTTTTGCCAATATGAGGGTCCTTTAGAGATGCTCGCTATTCTGGTGGAACGAAGAAGAACCCTCTTAGCCTCTAGACTCGGTTCATAGTCAAATTTTGAAAGAAAACTATTTCGACTATTTTTGTTAAATAAAATACAATGGATTACGAATGCACTCACGGTCGTAATGGGCAATTTTCATACCGAACCATTTTTGGGTTTTAAAATATTGTCTTTTATTTATTTTTTTAATTTACGTTTAATGGGTAAATGGTGATCATAATATGGTTATGTAAACAATTACCTCAAAAAGTGAAGTAAAAATCACCTAGCTTGCAGCTACTCCCTTGGCACCCAGACAGTTGTTGTTCTGATCCCGGTTTGTCAAGACGTGTTTGCCGTCAGATGTGTGTTTGTGTTTTCTGTGTTTGTCATATTGTTTCAGCTCTGAGATGTACTACATAGATGGTTAAGGTTAGTGGTATATTTTAGTTGCCCATTGTTTTCTTTAGCAATGGACTAGATCCCTAGGTTTATGTTCCCTTAGGTTTTTGTCACTTGATAAATGAAGTTGATTTATAATCCCGAAACGGCGTGTATTTATTTTAACACGATGGAAAAAGACTGAATAATCAACAATAATAAAATTTAAAATAAATAACTTCATTATTCTGTAGTTAGTGGAGCCTCTAACATAAAATATAATAAGGTCATTACATACAAAATTAGATTAATACAAAGTCGGTAATTCCGCCACTCAACTCAGTTTGAAATATCGTTTAACGTTTTTATACATACATAGAGGTCTAGAACCTGGTCGCTTCGATCACCGACCCCGCGGCGAAGCAAATGCAAATAGAGTATTCTATACTCTGGTATTTTAACGGAAACGATTATTGATTAGGGCACTTGGATCGTGGTAGGATGTTAGGGGTAGTGACCACGTAATCCTGACGCATGCTCCGTAGGTCAAAGTTTTTTCGCGAATTACAGGAGTGTTTTTTTTTATATATAATAGAGAGATAACAAAGAAAAATAATTATAGTATCTTTCAATTTTCACGATTGTTTAGTATTACTCTTTAAGTCGTTTATAACAATCACTTCACTCAGACCCATTACTTTAGTCAGCCAACACGGATTCACCTAGTGACTTACCTCCAACGGTGGACCATAATCATGTGCTGGCGCAGTCTGCGGTATATGTCCTGGCGAAGACAATGATCCCAACAGACCCAGTTTGGAGTGTAATTTGGAATGGATCAAACTAAGTACATCCCCTGATCTCCTATTCCTCGCTACTTCGGCCGCTGACTCGTCTTGATTTGCTTCGACTGGATCTATGTCTTCGGAAATGGACGCCGCCCGGCAGACTACAAGGAATACAGCCACCATAGTACACGTAGAGATCTGCAAGAGTAAAAGCATGTTAGACGATTGTGAAATGAGCATCATGATTCCTCACGTTAACATTTTAAAATATTGTAATGCAGTATAATTTAAGATTTGCTGTGTATATAATGTTAAAGCCTGAGAGTAAAGCCGTAAATAAATAAAAATACAAAACCGAAATTATGCACGTTTAGGGTCGCCAACTTCAAACGAGGCCAAACACATAAATAAACAATTTCTAACGTTTTCTTTTAAAAGGCTATTAAAATGATGCAATACTCTAACTATACTTTTTTTACATTAAAACTTTGCTCACTGCACGGCCCATCCCGCACGGCTAGACTGTGTACTCTCATTTTTGAAATGGTATACACATAATTCCCCTCCCCAGCAGTATTTTCATATATTGTGTCATCTGAGAGCAGTATTGCCATATATCTAAATTTAAATTATCGAATATTCGGTCAAAAATTATCGTACAATATTCAGCTTGAAATTTCCCTTCTAGTATTAGTACAAAGCACCATAATATAGAATAATTTCCATAATTAATGGTATTTTCTTAACCATTTAGAGTCAGTAAAGGAAGACACAGAAATAATTGGAAATATTGGTAATGGTGTTGGTATAGTAAATGGGAAAATTTAAAACAATGATAATATGTAAAGGTAAAGAAACATATTATTTATTAACGTAAAAGTCTTAAAAATGAATAAGTAATTACAGTTTTACCACATAATGATAGAATAATACGACCACGCAGCTGAACCGCTGACGTGAGTTGAACGAATTTCCAAAATTAAGTATATATGGTTTTAAGGTTTCAATCAACTATTTGGGAAATTGGTCCCCTCACGAAGACGTTGAATAGCTGCCTCCGCGTACGAAATATATTACTACAATTTGTTTGTAACTCAACACCACCTCTAACACCAGCTCAAGCTCTTCTTCGTTCCTCTCGCAGCAGCAAACTAGCCCCTAGAGCGTGTGGCGTCGGATTTTTTACTGCTTTGCTTCGCTCACAGAGGTTTGCATCCCGGCCGTCGGCCTCGTAATAAAAGATCAACAGATCAACGATAAAATCCCCTTATTGGATTTGAACCAAGAACTTTTATGGTATTTTACGTTTTGATCGATTTCAGGAGAACTAAACAAGCAATAAGGTCGTGTAAAAAAACAAAATTTGCAGAATAATCTAATATGTTTATATTTTTACATAAAATCCCCAAAAAGCGTTTAATTTTAGTACGAAAAACCACAAACAATATTACTTCCGGCCAACAAATGGATTTGTTTTGGCCAACGAACTCGTCTGAGCCACTTAGACAATCAACGCATGTACCAAATTTGGTCCAAATAAGACTTAAAATGTGGCCGTTAGCGTGCAAACACATATATATAAAGTTTTAATGACACCCGAAAAATTGTTCTGGGGACCGTGATCGGTGCTCATTTACTATTCCCGACCTTAAGTCTCACCATAAGGGTCACTGCAATTGCTGATACTTCCTATGGAAATTCGCTAATAAGAACATGTTATACATTCAGAACATGAACATCAAAAAATAAATAAAACACATATTAAACATAGGTTATATAAAATAATGACATCTTATTTTTATGTCTGGCATCAACTGAGTACAGCTGAACGTATAAAGCTGTTGTTTGAGCCCTAATGTCTCAACTCTTAATACGCAGTATTTCTTAGGGGATGCTTATGAGAAATCCACATTGAAAAAAGTCCTTATTTCAAAAGTTATGACGTCATTAGTGACTAAAGACGACTATTTCACCCACTTTTGGGCACGTTTCTGCTTATAACTTTAGACTTGGAGCACCTATGTGCAATTTTGGATACTCATTGGATTAAGCTATTCTAGTTTTTTCAAATGGTCACTGACCCGATTCTGTAGGTTGCATAGTTTATGAGTTATAACAAAAAAAGTGTTCGTTATTCTTAAACTTTTTTGGTTTACCGACTTTTTATACAACCGTCGATATTCAACGGTACGCTTTAGGGAAAATCGAGACTGACTTTGGAATTAGAAGTTAATTCTCTACAACTTTCATATTTGACACTTTTTCTCTGACGCGTGTACAACTAATATATAATATAGACCAACCAAAATCACTGCTTTCTTGAGTTGAAATATAAATAGCCTAAATGTTTTTATTGTACTTATTTGTCTTATTTACTACATACATTTTTCATGACAATAATTCGTTTAATATTCTATATAAGCATTAACCATACTACAGTAATCTAGCACTAGAATATCATGAACTGTGTATAGAACAAGACTGCACCTTGATAATTTTATTATTTATCAAGAACGTTGTCTTCTTTGTCGAATGGTATTATATAGAATATCGTATTATAGAAATACAAGGTGCATAATACGAAAATTATCGTATTTAGTGTACAGTCCTGAAGTTCTGACGTAATAACCTGAAAAATCACAGGTTATTTTACAGAAGAAAAACATCGTACAAATACGATAATTATCTTATCTGGCAACAATGTTTGAGAGTTACCTCATCCCTGCTAATTTTCTGAATTGCATTTACAATATTTCGACAAGTTGGCACGAATGTTCAATTAAAACTGTTAACAACAGTAATAAATGTAAATAAATGTTGCCGCTTGTGGAAGTTTGGACGACTGATGATGACGCCTGAGATTCTGAAACGTCTTATATTTACTATGATATAATGTTAAGATAACACCTGCTCGAGCAATACATTCCTCCAGCGAACCAATTAAATCAAAAACTCGTTCGTAATATTACTAAGCGTATAAAACCAAACGTCTGAGTTTATTCGGGCAGTAAATAAATTAAACGGCGCAGGCCCGAAAACAATCTGGGTCGACGGTTTTTGAAAGTGAAACTCAAAGTGACTCGAATTATGCAAGAACGCTCAAACTGGTTTCGGAACATTGATAACAAACTAGTAAACTACTAGAATTGGAAGGTTACTTATATAAGTGTTAACTAGGCTAATCATTTACTGGTTAGATTATAGTTGTGGAAAAATTCAGAGATGAAACATTGGAATGTTATCAGATATTTGGGGAAGTAAGTGTTGCGATACACATGGCGGAGTAAAGCAATTCATGGAGATAAATATATGTATATTTCCACGTTGCTAGTTCTAGTTGCTAGTTGACTAGCGACTAAAAACTAGCGCCACGCCTTGCGAACGAACAACTATAAGTTAACTAGCTTAATCAGTTTTTTTACAAAATTTACATTAGCAATAATGACAACTGCTACGTATGAAATTTGTGTGGCGCCTTTTTTTGCTACATTCTGTATATTTTGGTTTATCAACAAAATGATTTTTGTATTTCTTTCCAAAAGCACTACTATTATAAATTTGATTTACAAAATAATAAGTTTCCCGTTTAGAATTCAATAAGAAAATGAAGAAAAATTTTCAAAAGTTTTCTGCCTACATAAAAATGAATGTTCTCTGTACATTTCTGAACAAGAGTACTTTACTTGAATGGAATACAATCTATAGATTTTTAAACTGATCTAAAAAAAAAACGCTTTGATTTTGTTTTTTAGGGTGGTAAAAAATATGCTACCAGTTGAGGTGTTTCTGCATGCCAGAGGATTAAACTCAGTACTTTAAAAGTTTCAAAAACAGCGGCCCTTTATCAACGCAGCTTTCATAATTATTTAGTCCAATTTATAAGTTCAAATTTAATTAGATCTGAATTTCTAGAATCTATCTAAAAGCCCAGCCCCAGAAGTACTATGCTTAGTACGCTAGTTTTATTGTATTATCCGAGATCTTGTCTTCTAAGTATTACTCATCGGAAGAAGGAACCTCACTGAGGAAGCTAGGTAACCCAACCTTGGAATATTTTCGTTTCATGAGACACGATATTGACCTTGAAGCTCATCTTCCTCTATTTATATTACGTAAACAAAGTCCACATGTCCGGACTAAATCTACTTTTACTTCTACAATCGATAGGACCTAGTTTATATTACGCAACCTTTAGAACCAGTCTAAACCCACATTATTAAAGACCTCTTCGATAACTTTAAATACTTGTTTGTAGTTCAACACGATCTAATTTATAGTGCATTACATACTTATTCTTGAGTATACAGTCATTGTTTTCCCTACTATTATTGAATATATTATTATAGGAAATACAAGAAATTCACCGTGCCATACAGAGCGCCCATAAGCCATGTTATCCATACGACAGTCTCAGCGGTACTAGCCAACTAAAAAACATCAACTCCCACCCAATGCCCGTACATTTGACGCAACCCGCATGACAATAAACGTGATGTTCCCTGTAATGGTAGTAGCATGTTTATTCTCCCGTAAGATCTGTACTGCAAGGTGAACGTGGAATCGAGTGTAGTTGGTTTATGTCTCCCCTCTTCTTCCTCCCCTCCTACGCGCATCGAGAGTTTCATCACTAACCTCACGGCCTGTACATTTTTAAATATCGAATTAAAGACAATAAACGGTACCAGGAACTGGCACATACTTTCTCACAAACATATTTAAATTATTAAACAGATTCACGGTGACTTGTAGGGTGGGGTAGGAGAGGTGATTTTGTATTAAAGTTGTTTTCCAATAAAAATCCATAAAATAACGGAAAAACCAACTTTTCTCAAAAACGGCTCGAACGATTTTGATAAAATTTTACAGTTTATAGTACTTTAGGTCCCTAATAAACTATAAAATTTTAATCAAAATCATTAGAGCCGTTTTTGAGAAAAGTTGATTTTTCCGTTATTTTAAGGGTTTTTATGGAAAAATTACCCTTAAAAATATTAATTCACAAAAATTAAAAAAACGCCTGGAGATAATGTGGATTAGTACCTCCATACCAAATTTCATCAAAATCGGACGACTGGTTTAGGCTCTAGGTCTGATAACATCCACACAGACACACAGACACACAGATACACAGACACACATACAGACACACACACAGACATCACTCCGAAAACCACTTTTTTAGGTTCAGGGGGACCCAAAACGGATATTTCCACCAAAAACTCAAACTCGAAAATTTTGACGAATACAATACTTTCTCCATATACTATGGTATAGGGGGAGAAAGTAAAAAATATTATCTTTCAATTGCTTTTTATTTCATATTGATAAATCAAACAGTTAATAGAAAATTTAGATATTATTTTATAAAATTGTTGACCTATTTGTGAAAATTTCTAATAATGTACATTTTTATATATCAAATTAAAAGTACGAATATTATCTTTTAATTGTTTTCATTTCAAATTGATAAATCAAACGGTTTAAAATATATTATCATTATAAAATATTAATATTTTCCAAAATTTAGATATAATTTTGTAAAATTGTTAATTTTGTTAATTTATAGGCCTAACATTCTTTAATCTGTCCTTATAATAGCCATGGCTAACATAACAAATTACTAGATTGATGTGTTTTTATCTCCTCAAGGAAAAATTCCATGTCCATATTTTCATCAGACATAGTTTTGAAAAACTCTAAAAACAAATTTCACGTAGATTGGTTGTAGAATATGCAAATATGCACTGCTCTATAGCAACCAGGTAACGCAGGTGAAAGTAAAGCGAGTCTCACAGGAACCTGCGTCCATCTCGATAATTAATTATGGGGAGTGACACTAGCGTCAGATAGATATCTGCGTCACGTGTGCATCGCAACATCAGTTTCGATGTACTTCTTCCTATCAGATTGAAAATGACGCAGCGTCCTGCGTCCTGTTGCAGCCACAAGGCCTAATGTTGCACCGGAGCAGAGTGGCGCAGTGGTTAAAGGTATTCGTCCAGTCCGCTGTAGTTGGAACCTCCGAAAATTTTGCGTAATTTCCAGTTATTGGCGTTCGGTGTACATGCTGCTCTGGTCATCTTGAAAAGGTAATTCCATTGCGTCAGTCAGAATAGGTCAATCGCTGAGTCAGATACTTTGAAGTATGAAAATAGGCGTTTCAATAATTTGTTAGAGAAAACGCTGTTTCAACAAAAACTGAACTTATGGGTTTCGATTCAAAGGTTTAAACTTGATAGCTGTATGTGTTTAGTCACGTCACGCTACCGATGAAATAGACATCGTGCTTCCTCATTTTGTAAGTCTGTTATTTTTATTATTATTTATGCTTGTTATTTTAAATTTTTTAGATTTCAGTTTTAAATGCGGCAAGATAAAAATGATGATCAAGTTTCGGTTTAAACCAATTACAACGATTTATATTCATGACAGTTTTCACTCCTGTCGGCAGTACCACGACTGCTTTCTTTTCTTTTTTGTTTTTGAAGTGTAAACTTCTATAGGCACACCTCGGCGCTATGTTTGCTGGCATTGAATCGGATTTTACCGTGACGTATTTTCTCGTGCATTTTATGAAACGCTTTAATCGAATTTTACCGTCACGCATTTTCTCACGCATTTTATCAAACGCTCTATTCCGTCAGCTTGGAAAAGTTTTGGTCTTGCCGAGATTTGAACCAGCAGAGTGCATCAGCATAAACTAGCGCGTTAGTCGGTTAGGTCACGAAAGCACTAATTGCTAATTTAGTATATTAGAGTTGGGTATATAAGTGTAACAGATTGTCCTACGTCATAGGCTTAGCTCGGCTCCCTACATTCAAAACGGCGAAGTTGGGTACCGATTTCAATGTTAAATAACAAAAACATACCTTCACTATTAAGCATATTTTTGTGTTGTTTTTGTCAAAAAACGAAAGCTGTATTTTTTTTCTTAAAGTAAAATAGATTGTGGGTGTTGATTGCTAAGGTTTTTTGCAATATCTCTTTTTGCAATTGAGTAAAAAATTAATAAAGTTTACTATTTTTTACTATTTATATCATACGTTTGTGAAAACAATAACACGGTTTTGGCAAATGTATTCGGCAATCAACATCCGCATATGATAGTACTTCAAAATGAAACCATTTTTTTAAATTTATTCCACGAATTAACAGAAAAAATTACTTATTCTGTAGCACTGCTCTTATGGGAATTAGATTCAATATGGCGGACAGGGAGCGCCCCCTTAATCTGTTTTCTTGAATGTATTAATTCATTACCATAGCAACCAATAAAATAAAATAACAGGTAAAACGGTTGATTCAAATATATAATCTTTAATAATTTTAGGTTATGCCTAGACTGATGAACAAGAATGTATTTACATTCATTACCATAGCAACCAACTGAATAAAGTAACAGATAAACAGTTGATTCAGATTTCCAGCTTAATAACACAAAATAATTTCCATAACCTACTTTATATTCATCAGAATATCGCCATACAAGTTTACACTTCTCCCGTGTGGTCTTAAGCACACAATTTCTTATTTATTTAATAGTTTAACGTAAAGTATAAAAGATAACAAAACATCTGTTTTTTCTCAAACGTTTTCACATTTTCACTGCTCAGCTTCATTACGCGGACATCAATGCACATCAGTAAATAATGAGTGCTGTTTTCGCCTAATCGTAATAAGTAAAGATATATACAAACACACTATTCGCCTTTATAAAATAGAATAATTATATGTGATCATCTCTACACAAGTCTCGTAAGAAATACTTGTGCAATATCCTGTATTTGCCGGACTAAACTAACAGAAAGTAGTTCAAACGCTACTAGGACTAAACTAACAGAAAGTAGTTCAAACGCTACTATAATAATAACACAGTCTATTTGACCTGTCAGTTTACATAACATTCGAGTTAATTTTAGTTCAGCAAGTAACCTAACATATCAAGTAACGTAACAACTAGTCCGGTTACATCAGCTGATCCAACTACTGTACCTTACCATCTCATTAACAGCTGAGTTACGACTGAATGTACCATCGAAGGATAATTAAATAGTCTGCTTGTTTCCGCGTCCTTGGAATGTATTCCACTTTACCTAACCCAGCTGATTGTAGATATTGTTCAAATTGTTGCTAGTATAAGATTTTGTATTACACTCCCCTAACGCAACGCTATGAAGTATTTCCTTCTTAACAACTTATTATGCCAGTTAGATTAAAGCGGTCATTCCACACCAGACATCACGTACGTTCAGTCGATATACGTTGACGTAAAACAACCATAAAACTCTATTAATAATACACCTGGAACGCTCGGGCTGTGTTCGAGAAAACGATAGAGGATTTCAGCATTGTGCGCCCTATCGTTTACACCTTTTGCGCCTCGCCAGATACATCTAATTAAAATAAAATTAATATCTGCATGAACTACGGAATCTGACAGTATAAACTTCTTGTAGTTTAGTAATTTATTTGATATGTAGCAATGAAAAATATTTAGTGTTTTAAAAGTGTGAATCGAAAAAGTCACTGAGCGTAAACGTTTTTGTTTGCTGGTTAAAAAGAAACTTCCCAGCGGAAAAGTTGTAGATAATTAGTTGATCCACAATTTTTATCCGAAAAAATTTTTTATTAAATGATTTATTTGTTCTGTAGAGATGGTAACAACGTTTCCCTCGCTCAACCAGTTTGCGTCGCACTACTCAGTTCATTCTTCACAACTTCAGTGAACTGACGCGACGCTTTGTTATATAACAAAAATTTGATTGTATTAACAAGCTGAACTATGACTTATTATTATTTTACAGGCAGGAAGTGGTCTATGGTATCTACTCTTGCTTTATTTTGGAAATAGATATATGTTTCATTGCCACTGTTTTTAATTAATAAACTGAATCACAAAGTATAACCAACATATAGCATGTAAAATGACACAAGGAAGAAGTTAATAATCAAATGAATTTAAAACCCAATTTTACAGGATATTTTATTATAATATAAGACTAAACAGTTGTTCATAGGCATCTTACGTGTTATCAAATAAAATTAACTTATTTAATTTCTGCCTTAGGCCTATTGATGCTTTATTTTGATCCTTGGATTGAGTCCGGGCTAAATGATGGCTTCGTATTTTGAAAAAAAAAATAGCTTATCTTTTTTACTAGTTGTAACTCATGTCAATCATCACCAGGGGAGATGATCGGATGTAAACAAAAAATGTTGTCACCAATATAATTTATAGCACTGTTTACGAAATAAAGAATATCGCAAACTTTACGTGACGGCGGCAGTGGCGATATCGAAAGTGCGCGTATAACCTTTAAATGTGAGAAAACCAAAGACCGAATAAAAAAGGTTTTAAATAAAAGTTTTTAATCAACTCATTTCTAACATTATTCTCGCTTGAAGGTTGTTTCTACCCCAAAAATAAAAAAGAGTACGCTTAGTAACTTTGTCATGTTCCGATTTTTTTTGCTGATATATATTGTATTTTTATACAGTAGTGACGGAGGTTGGTACAACTGAGTTATCTAAGAAGGAAGTGTCTTGTTTTGATCCGTGAATTTATTCATTTAAAGTGATTATAAGTAAATTTATGCGTTTTGGTGGTTTGGAAGTCAAAGTGAAATAACCCCGCAGTTGGTTTTAAAGTAAAGATCGGCTGAAAACTGTGAGTACTATCATAAATAAGATCACGCGGAAAGTGTATCGTGTATGAATAGGTTAACTGAGGAGAACGAAATCAGCTGTTGAATTAGTTGAATTGGACTTTGAGCTGACGGCTGCCAACACAGGAACTAAAACATTTTAAGTGGTTAGAACTATTGCGTCATTTATCTGTGTTCGTCATCGTTATACGGACTGAGGAGACGGTTGTTTATTTTAGGAGCTGGGCTCAGTGTTATCACTATTTGTGTTTGTATTTATGATTAATTGTGTTGTACGGAGGGCAGAAGTACTGAACAGCTGATCGGAGTAAACGCGGGTACATTGACCCAGCGAAGGGAATTCAAATTAATTGAATTGAATCATTACCTGTTCGCATTTTTGCTACTTATTGTGTGTTAAAGTTATTGACAGTAATATAGGCTGCCTTTTTGTATTCAATATTATATTCGAAACGTTCATTATACTCTACGTTTCAAAATGAATAGAAAATATTGTTTAGCGTAAACGGGCATAGTAGAATTAAAATACATATATTTGCTAATAAACAACTTGCTCTTCCTCCTATCGATACGTTTTGCTACAGTATCATTCTATGTAGGTGTCACCTTTCTAATTCTTAAAATTACTATAGAAAGGAAATAAAATATATTTAAAAAAACGATATTTATAAACATTGGGATAAAACAATTTTAGGGAGTATTTAACTGCATTGTCATGGCCGAATTTTATATGAACAAACTAGGTTCATTGTTTGATAAGTTAAAGGCTGAAATAAAGGTTGATCTTGAAGAAGTGGTCAAAAAGGAAATCAGTCAGCTGAATATTGCAACTCTTTTCCAAGAGATTGGGGGCAAGATTCATGATTTGGAAGTTGAAAATGAAACGCTTAAAAAAACAGTTGTAAAACAACAAGACTTAATAGAAACAATGAAGCGTCAAAACAATTTAATATTTTACGGAATATCTGAGAAGTCAGGTGAGAATTTTGAAGAATTAAAAAATAGTATAATTGAGTTATGTAATGATGTTATGTTAGTTGAACTTAAAGAAGAAGAGCTTAATTATGTAAAACGTATCGGAAACAGCGCTATAGCAACTCTACCTCGACCTATTGTGGTGTCACTGGTATCGAACATTAAAAAGATCAAGATTTTAAGAAATAGCCCAAAACTAAGAGGATCGTCAATTTTTGTATCGCAGGATTATGATATTGCAATGCGCCAGAAACGAAAGGAATTGGTGGAAATCCGGAGTACACTACTCAAGACAGGTAAATCAGTCTTTTTGCGTAGGGATGGTCTCGTAATAGACAATATGTTTCAGAGTTATGAGGAACTAATTGACACTTACAAGAAGGGGGAAGCAGCTACTCAGTTAGAAGACGACGATCAAATTAAGAAGAGGAAAAGGTGCGACAAACAAAAAGGAGCAGCACCAAGAAAGGTATCTGACTTTTTTCGTCGCAGAACAAATTCAGCAACGTCATCTAAATCAACGGAAGCTTAAAAATAAGGACATAAATTCCTTGTCAACTGATAACATAAGTATTGTGGCGTACAACATATCAGGCCTTAAAGATAAAATAAACAATTTCGAATTAATAACTTTTTTGCAGAACTATGACATTTTCTTATTGTTTGAAACATTTATTATGGAAGATAGTGATTTACTTAAATTCAAGAATGAGTTTTCTAATTATGAGGTTAAGTGCATACCTGCTGTCAGATCTTCTAAATTTGGAAGAGCAAGTGGTGGCTGTGTTTTTGGAATAAAGAGAGAGTCTAAGTGTTTATTAAGGTTTTCCACAGTTTCAGAATACAATTTTATCGAGCTTAATTGTAATTCGTTTCGTATTTGTATAGTTCCAGTATATATAAACTGCAATAAGTGGACTAATGATTTTGATAAACTGTATTATATGTTGGCACAGAATGAAAATGAAAAGTTCATATTGGTGGGTGACTTTAATGGTAGAGTGGGTACGAAGCAAGTAATCCCAGACGACCTATTGGATAGTTCACATCAGCTACTGAGAGGACATAGAAGTTCAAGGGATACTAAGCTCAACTCTAATGGAGTTAAACTGTTATCGGCATTTGAAGATTTTAACCTGGTTATTCTTAATGGTCGCGTGTTTGGAGATGAAAAGGGAGAGTTTACATTCCTTGGTGGACAGGGCTCTTCGGTAATAGATTTGTGTGCAGTTTCCTTGGAGTTATTGAAGGACATTGAGTTCTTCCAGGTGTGCAGACAACTTCTATCTGATCATATGCCTATAAATGTAAAAATCACACTAGGAAAGAAGGTCGTAGACCACGAGGATAGTATTCCAATTCTTCCGAAACTTAATTGGAGTATTCAAAGTGCGAAGGAATGGGAGAGCAAAATAAATATAGAAATGAAGGAGAGAATATGGACAGGGCACCCTGAAGAGGATAGTGATTCTATAACTGAGATAGTTCGGAAATGTGCTAAGAGAAGAGGAGTGTGTACAACAAGATGCTTTAAACAAGTCTGGTTTGATGTAGAATGTTATAGAGCGCGAGATAGAGTATTCAAGCTTTTGAACTTGTATAGGAGTACTAACGCAGTTGCAATCAAACAACAATACATATATTGGAATAGAGTTTATAAAAGAATGTGTGCAGAAAAGAAAAAGGAATATTTTCATAGTTGCGTAGTAAAACTAGATGAAGTGCAGGACGCCGGTCAGTTCTGGAAGATGGTACGTATTTTGAAAAAGAAATCCTTTATGACGAACAACAGTATTGCAGCTGCAGATTGGGTAAACCATTTTAGAAGTCTCCTAAACCCAAGAATTAATACTTGCAATGTTGTCTGGGCTGAACCTTTTATACAGGATGAATTTTTGGACGCTCCTTTCCAAATGGCGGAATTGTTTGCAGTTGTTAGGAAGATCAAGGACAATAAAGCACCTGGGGATGACAGGATACCCAACGAATTTTTTAAATATGCCCCACATTCAATGATGCAAAAGATGGTGGAGGTTTATAACGCAATTTTTGAAACTAATGCTGTGCCTGAAAGTTTTAAGAGATCAATTGTCTTCCCTATTCATAAAAAGGGCGATACGAGTGACGCTTCCAATTACAGAGGATTGTCATTTAATAACGTGATTGGCAAAATATTTGCTAGCCTACTTCTAAAAAGATTGACTCATTGAGCAGACAAACGAGGTATAATAAAGGAATTCCAGGCTGGGTTTCGTAAGTCGTACAGTACAATAGATAACATACATAATTTGATAAGTATAGTGAAGATTAAACTGAGTACGAAACGTAGTAAAGTGTTTGCATTTTTTGTAGATCTATCTGCAGCATTCGATAGAGTTGACCGTTATGCACTGTTTTATAAGCTTACGGAGTATGGTATGTCTACAAAGGTTATAAATATTTTAAGAAATTTGTATACAAATACTCTTGCAACGGTGTGGAACTCAAAGGGTTTATCTAAGGAATTTGAAACATGTTCTGGAGTCAAGCAAGGGTGTAATCTAAGCCCACTGCTGTTTGCTTTGTTTATAAATGATATTGATAACGAATTGGAGGGTGGAGTTAACATTGCGGGTACCATCATTAAACTATTAGCCTTCGCAGATGATATTGTTTTTCTTGCATCGGATAAGCGCACATTGCAAAATATGATCAATGCATTTCATAAGTATTGCTTAAAATGGAGCCTCATTGTTAATCTGGATAAATCAAAAATTTTAGTATTTAGAAATGGAGGCAAACCAGCAAAGCACGAGAATTGGAGTTACGGGGAACAACAAATCGAAGTGGTCAATAAGTATAAATACCTAGGCGTAACGCTCTCAACAAAATTATCTCTGGAGGAGCATTTTAGGAACAAATCATCAGCAGCTAAATTTTCGCTCAATTCTTTCAATAATATAATTTTAAACAAGAACATATCGTTTGAGAAGAAAATGGTAATTTTTAATTCTGTCCTCAGGTCAATAATAAGTTACGGTGCCCAGGTGTGGGGATATAAATCATATGACTCAGTGGAAGTGACACAGCGTTTTTTTATAAAGAAAATGTTTAAATTGCCGGCAAATGCACCTAATTATGCCTTGTTTCTAGACACTGAAATATATCCGATTTTTGTGTACACAGTTAAACTGCATTTGTTGTACATGAAGAAATGTTTTAAGCTGCCCTCAACTCGTTACCCAAATCTCCTACTAAAGCAGGTACTGGCCAAAAAAGTATATTTGTATAATGAGTGGCAAGTTTTATGTGAACTGTATGATATTCCCAATAATTATGTGTTTCCGAATTTTATGATTGAGGAAGTTATAACAAAAATTAAAACCAAAATAAAGTCAAATTATGAAGCATTGTTACACAACAGTGGAAGATCGTTAATATATAAACAGCTGAATTCTAATACAGATTATTTAAGTAGCAAAAGTAAATTTAATCTAATTATTTGGTTTCTGAAAGCCAGGGCGGAATTATTAAATTTAAATAAATATTCCTACACGGCAACATCTAAAATGTGCTCCTTGTGTAATACCAATGAAGAGGAAGACATTCGACATTTTCTTGCTGTGTGTCCCATACTGAAGGAGTGTAAAAGACAAATTTTCGCAAAGGATGTGTTATCAGCACAAGAATTAATACAACACTTGAATGGGAGACATTGGTGTAAAATAAGTCACTTTTGCAGTAAGGCCTGGACGTATAGGACTAGTTTAATCAAGGAGTTTAATTTTTAATTTATTCATTAATTTATTATTATTATTATTTCTATACATATATATTTATTTATATATATTGACTAGAAAGTGTGGTTCAGTTGGAAAATTAATCAATTTACTCTCTTTGATCTCAGTCTCTTTTGATTTTGTTTTTGTACGACCAACTAATTTGGATTGGCAACCCCTCTGACGGTTTTCCGACCAAGAGTATTGTCTGAAGTTTTGAGAAAATTGTAATAGTTTTGTATATTAGTTCAATAAAGACCTATTATTATTATTATTATTATTATTGTATTTTTATAAATCTATTTAACTGACTAATTTGTACGTTGTTTACTCCGTTAGAATCCTTAATTCTTCAAGGTAAGAAATATGCAGAAATCGCATAGGTGATGAAGTTGACATCCAAGTGGAGGGGGAAAGACCGTTTTTCTCTTCCAAAATTCCTCTGCGCTAGCATTCCAGGTGTATTAATAGTGTTCTATGGAAACAACTGATTCACAATTTTACAGCTTTTGTCGGGCCATTTGCAAACATTTCTGTATAAAGAAAGTAATAGTATGTCGTTTCGAGAGTATAAATCAACCCTAGTTATGAAGTGAAGAACTAAAACCAACACATGTATGAATGTATAAGCTAAGAGGACTATGCCTATTTTGATTGTCTAACCTAGAAATACAACTAAAGTTAAGAATAATTCGATCACGCAGCTGAACCGCTGACGTGAGTTGGGCGAATTTCCAAAATTAACTTTATATGTTTTAGGGTTTGACCAAATATTTGGGAAATCGGTCTACTCACGAAGGCGCTGAATAGCTTCCTGCGTGTACGAAATTTATCAGTAGAATTTGTTTACACCTCAGCCTCCAGCTCCGGCTCACGGGTTGCTTCATTCCGCTCGCAGCTTTCTGAGTTTGAACCTCGACCTTGCGCGGGCTCGCAGCGGTCCGATAGTTTTGACATTTATACAGTTCGATAAGAAATTAAACAGGCTTAAAATATAAGTTTCTAATTTGTAATGACAATTGACCATTTTTATTAACTAATTTTAAATTGTCTCCGTTTTGAAACGAAGTACTGGATTAGGATGGTTATTTTACGTTAACTAGGTGTTGACGTAATTAAACGGCGTGTTCAGTTTGAAATCAATCGGTTAAACTGTTCTACAGATACAAATTATTTAATAAATAATCAAAATGTCGGCTCGACTGAAAACGGAGAATTTAAGACCTATGTTTATTGGAACTTTTGTACAGTAAATTAAGCAATAAACACTTAGGTGAATTATTTGCTCACATTTTTAAAGCAAATTGTATTAAATATTATAATATAAATTTTGGTGCCCCAAAAAATTAAATATCTTATAAAAATTGTATGCTTAAAACCACACGTGAGAACTTACGAAATGAGGAAGCACAATGTCCATTTCAGAGATATTACCAATTGAACTATACAGTGTTAAAATAATGTGTTAAACCTATGACGTAGGACAATATGTTGCACTTATATACCCAACTCAAAAAATACTTAACTATCAATGCGTTCGTGGTCTAACCGGCTAAGGCCTGTACTACACAAAATATAAAATTTCTTTGTCAAAGATCTTTGCTCAAATTTCTTGTATGCAATATTTGATAGTGTAAGATATAATCTTTTATCAAAGTTCTCACACGTCAAATTTCTTTTGTCAAAGGTTCTCTGAGAGAGACTCTGCTGGTTCGAATCTCGGCGAGACCAAAACTTTTTCAAACAGACGGAAACACATGTGTACTATATATAGTAAAGCGTTTCAGAAAATGCTTGACGGAATAGAGCGTTTCAGAAACTGCGTGAGGGTAAAATCCGATTCTCCCGCCAGCAAACTAGCGCTGAGGTGCGCCTATAGAATAAGCCTATGACGTAGGACAATGTGTTACACTTATATACCCAACTCTAATACATTTATATTTAGTGCGGCGAGTTACGCCTATAGAAGTTTACATTTCAAAAATAACTTACTGCCGTATGGATTATAGTTTCAAATAGCTTTAATTATCAATACCGAAAATAATTTGTAGAATATTTTTATTTTTATAGTATAAAATCCCATTGTTTTTAGTTATAAAAGTACCAAAGTTAACATTTAAAAAAAACCACTTGTGTTTCAGAGATACTGATGTAATTTACAGTAAAATTTTAGTTTTACGAATCTAAAATATGTTTCCCATCCATGTGTCAACTGTATTATTGTCACCAGCGAGCCGTCGTATTTCTTTCCTTATTTTTCCCTAACCAATGTATAATTTATTCCAAACTGACAATTGTTATTAGTTTTAAAATGTTTACACATGGAAGGACGTAACACAATACCGGTTCCATTGCCCGATACCATTCATGAACCCATGAAGAATCTGAAAGATGTCCAATATGCATATATACAGTCTCGACATCGCAAGACTAAACTCGTCTTTAGGTGACGTAGATGGCTTCAGTTTAGAGTCTGATGCACTTGCACCTCCATAGGTTATGCAACTGTATAATAGCCCTTACATTACATTACAGGCTAATGGATTGTGTGGTCGCTTTGTGTGCACCCGACTGGAAAGCCCAACACTTGCTCAGTACATTGAATGGACCCTGTTAAACCAATAACGTTCGTTCGGGGTATTTTAAGAAAAATCAAATTGAAAACATATTTTATTGGTAGATAATAGGGTTACCACTGAATAACAACTTGTTTATTTTTCAGAAATTTTGTTTTTGCACAAAGCTAGAGAGCAGTAATTCGGCACTTAATCTTAAGTGTTATCCAGGAAAGAAAAAATACTTGAATTTTAATTAGGCCTACTAGCGACTAAGGGGGAATGGATGACAAAAATCAATATACATTACAAATATTGTACATTGTTATGCTTTCCTTGAAGCTAGAGAGCCTTTAGTTGACGTATTTATTTTTTTAAGTGTTAAATAAAATATGAAGAATATTACACTAAAATTTCGATTACTTACATCTAAGTGGTGAAAACAATAAATACTAATTCTTACAATTTCTGTGGAGCTAGAGAGTTGCAATTTAGTAGCCCACTAATATGTCATAAATGATGTATAGATAACTTAAATCACAAACGGTTTTGTTTCTTGCGACTTGGGGTACACATGGAATAACTACCCCTATACAATATTAATAAATTCTAATAGCTTTCCCATAAAGCTAAAGAGTCAAAATTTGGTATGATTTATTCTTCGGCGATATTGAAGAAAGAAAACCCATTTGTATTTCTAAGGGATGAAATGTGGTAACATTCCCTACACAATGAATATAAATTCTTACACTTTCCCATGAAGACCTGTAACTTGGCACATATTATGCTTAGAGTATATATAGGAAAAATACCAATTGAAGTTCTATTTTAACTTAATTTTGTTACTTAAAATTTGTAACTGATATACTGGAAAAAACAAACTTGATTTCGATTTAAGAATCATGTTTGTTTAGTATCCAAGTCAAATTGTTTTAAATAACAATGAGTTACCTTATATAGATTCCGCCAAGTGACTTCTTTCTTGTTATAACACTTAAGCGTTTCAGAGCATCTGCTCTATCTTCAGAGTTGTTTCACTCACTTTAATGCATTAAAATTCAACAAAAGTGCGGGCAAACTTACAACATTTACGCAAATAATACTTACTCGATATATTATAACATAACGCTACTTATGGGATGCGCATCTTATCAATGTCCTTGTAAGTTTGTCTATAATGTAAGGCAGATATAGAAATAGGCACGACCCCCAATAATTCGGATTGTGGCATGCGATGTAATTTCATCATTAATATGTAAATAATAAATAATCAACATTTCAAAGAAAATTTGATAATACCAACTAAATATAAAAGTAAACAATATAATATGTAGCACCATATGTTTGACTTATAAGCCTTTTCTTTGCTTTCACCTAATCTAAAAAAAAATGTTAGTTATGAAGAATAATTACCTGATTATAAATTAGCCAAATTGGTTGAAAAAAACATGTTTTGGTTCATTGTATGCCTAACCTAAAATTGTATTAAGTTTTTATCCAAATCAGCTGTTTTATTTATAATATGTAACAACAGATGTTTAAATTGAATTATAATACTGAAAGTATTTTTCGTAGAGTTTTTTGTTAATCTAACCTAAAAAAGCTGCAGGTTGAGAATAATAATAAACTGATTCTAAATCTGCTAAGTTGGTTGTATTGGTAATCTAAGTAAACAAACATTCTAAGCTTTTGATCCGAAAAGCTGTTTTATCCGAATTTTCACGATTTTTAAGCTTTAAAATATAAAATTATCAAAATCTTTCTTAGTGTGCGTCTAACACCTCATAAGAACAAACCTTTAAATTTTCGTATTTGCATCTTAAGTAGTTTTTGCTCCACGTTGATTCTAAGTCAGTCAGTCATTCAGTCAGGACAAAGCCTCTTTTATATAATAGATAACAATAATTAACTTAGCAAATGTGAATAAATGAGGAATAACAACTCCAATTTGCTTTCTGTATTTGATTAGGAAAGTCACGAGTCCATGGTTTGCTCTTGTTCGGAGTTTGGATAATAAACTCCCGTAGTAGACGAGTGCTTGCAAACTGACTGGTCTTAACAGAGATGTGTGTCAGAGAAAGTCGCGGCCAATCATTGAAAGTGGAGTTTACTTTTAGTTTCACCTATCACAATGACCTTCACAATCTGCGTTCTCTTGGTTACCATTTCTTTGCTCAGCCAATGTCGCACGCATCTGAGCACAATACGGTTGAAAACCACGGCATGCAAATAGGAAAATACAAAACGGCCGATTTAGTCTATATACTGTTTAAGTACGTTCACTACTGAAAATGCTTTTATAAGGTTCTCTTGTTTTTGTCAAACCTTTCTCTATTCTATTTCTACACTGTAAAGAGTGTTTAAAAAATATAGGCTAATAATTTAATTACTTGTTTAGTGCATTATTTACAGTGAAAAATGTCCAATAATCATAGGTCCTGAAATACCATTTTGTTTTTAACTAAATAATTTTTACCTATAGACCTGCTTAAACGATTGATTTCAAACTTGTCACAGCTTTAAATTACATCAAGTTCTACATTATGTGAAATAACCACCAGAATAAACCAACAATCCGTTTAAAAAATGGCGGCCATTTAAAATATGTTAATAAAATTAACTCAAAAGAAGAAGAAAACTATTTTTAATATCCTATCGAACGGTGTAACTGTCAAAACTGTCGTACAAAGTTTATCAGTAAAACAGCGCCCTTTATTAATTGTGCATTATTCTTGGTCACACTTAGTTCACTATAATAGGCCTATCTATACAGTACTAATATTATAAAGAGGTAAAATTTTTTTGTTTGTTTGTTTGTATATATTGGGTAATCTTTGGAACTACTGAACCGATTGAAAAAATAATTTTACTAATAAAAAGGTACTCTATTCCTGAGTAACATAGGCCATAATTCATTTTGATAAAAACATTATTTATTTTCAATATTTGTAAATTTAGTCGAAACAATCTTTGGTTTGGCCTAGACTGAGGAACCAACACATGTATTTAGGCCTACATTTATTACCACAGCAACCAATTGAGTAAAATAAAAGATAAAACAGCTGTTTGCTAAAATAATTCCATTGACAACTGATTTAAAACTTTGAAGAAATTTTTTGTACTTCTATCTTTTAAGTTAGGTTTTTACTAAAGTGTAGACCTGAGCCTTGCTGGTTCTTTTAACCTTATTATAACTGCTGTTATAAAATATACGAAATAATTTAATTTAAATATTTACCATTATTTACCATTTTAGCTTTGGGGAATCCTACACCTTTATTATAAAAAAAAAAACATAACATGATTATGTGTATAGAAGGTTCCAACGAGGTTGGCGTGCAGAGCACGCAGTGGTTTCCCCTAGTCTTAAATATTTTAGATTATTAATGAATTTCCATATGAATGATGAGCTATTGCAGTCCATGGTCTGAAGTGGTCAATGAGCACCGATCATGGTCCCCAGAACAAGTTTAGAGGTGTCATTAAAAGTTATATAGGCCTATATGTGTTAACACTCTAATGGCCACATTTTATATACGATTTGGACCAAGTTTGATAACCAAGTCACTCGGACGAGTTTTTTAGCAAGTTTTTTACGGAAGTAATTTTTTAGATTGTTCTTACTAGAATTAAACTTTTTTATCTAAT
This sequence comes from Philaenus spumarius, assembly GCA_018207615.1. NCBI lineage: Eukaryota > Metazoa > Arthropoda > Insecta > Hemiptera > Aphrophoridae > Philaenus > Philaenus spumarius. Next base: position 531,133 of record JAGFPH010000380.1, read on the forward strand.
CAAATAAGTATAGGATATTATTCTGCGCGTCTTGTTTTTTACACGACTTTATACCACCGTCTGGTTCCCCCAAAATCGATTAAAACGTAGAATACCATAAAAGTACCTGTTTAAAATCCGCCTGGATTTTACCGTGGGGACATCTTTTGATCCTAGGCCAACGGCCAGAAAGTAAACTCGCAAAACGAAGAAGTCCATAATCCGAGGCCACAAGGTCGAGTTTACCACTGCGAGCGGAACAAAGTAGAGCGTGAGCAGGGGCTGGAGGCTGAGGTGCAAACAAATTATACTAATATATCTCGTACACGCAGGCACCTATTCAGCACTTTCGTAAATAGACCAATTTCCCAAATAGTTGGTGAAACCCTAAAACATATAGACTTAATTCGCTCTACCCACGTCAGCGGTTCAGCTGCGTGATCGAATATTATTCTGAGTTAAAATAACAAGTTGGTGAAATAAATAGTTAGTCACTAACATTTAAAATGGTTGTATTTTCAGTTAATAAGAATGCAAAAGGCTTAAAAAAAACCCATTTCAAAATCAACTCAATCGGTTATTATTTAGCACAAAAAACAAAATGGTGGATGGCTGGTAAAAGGAGCGTTTTCAGGTCTGTGCAATATATGAGCCTTTTCGTTAGTTTCCCCGCAGCGAAACAAGCCCTGAAAGTTTCTCCGTTTTTTCGTGAAATACCATAAAAAAATTTTGAGTTGGTTATGGTTTTTTAATATAGCGACCATGAAACGAAACACTAGTTAGACATTTTCCGAAAATCGCGCCAAGGTAAACGACTGCAATTGTTTTCTAAAAGAAAACTCTTGTGACATTTTCTTTAATTTGATTTTACTTCTCACTGTACTATAGTATAGAGAAAGTATAGTGATCGCAAAAAAAATCGATGTTGAGATTTTTGTGGAAATATCCGTTTTGGGAACCTCTAAGTCCAAAAAAGTATTTTTTACAAAATGTCTGTCTGTATGTATACAAAGCTAGAGAGAAAACTATTCGATCGATTTCGAACAAATTTGCACCAAACATGTAAATTAAGCCTATATAGATGCACGATAAAATATTTTGAATTTTTTTTTAAACAACCCCCTTTTTGGCCAAAACCACAAAAAAATCAGTTATTTTTTTATAAAAAAACGGCTATAACGATTTTGATAAAATTTGGCTTATTTTTTGTACACATTAATGTACTCTACCATATGCAAAAAAACCGCATCTTTCTAAAAATTATCGTATAGCTAATAATAATAATAATAATAACTGATTTTTGTTTGTTTTTTGGCCAAAAAGGTTTTTTTTCCAAAAATGTTCAAAACCTTTTTTCGTGCATCTATCCAGGCCTAATTGACATGTTTGGTGCAAATTTGTTCTAAATCGATCGAATAGTTTTCTCTCTAGCTTTAATAATAATAAAATGTTTTAGTTACTCTCCTACTTTAATGTATCACCTCTCCTAATTTAATACAATTATGAAGTCACAGTGAATCTGTTTAATAATTTAAATATGTTTGTGAGAAAGTATGTGCCAGTTTGTGGTACCGTTTATTTAGTTTCCTGTTGTTTCTATAAGTAACCAAATTGAGACCCAAGATATACAAGTTTAGTATATCTACGGGCACCTGCATTCAGAATGGTTAGACCAGTTACTTCGTGAGGACGAGACTTCTAAATAAGAGCAGACGCTGAACCCACGACTTTCCATTCTCTACATAATTGCAGAAGGTTCACTGTCAATGACAGCACGATATTCAACTTAATATATAAATAATGCTATATTACAACAGACTACTTATACTGAAAAGGTGCACTAATTGCCTACTTCTACAAATACGCACATTCATTGATTATACATTTTGTTACTTATTGCCGTCAGAGTTTCACTCGTGTCTGGACAATTGATTTTGCGGACATACAGTTTAGAAGGCCTACTGAAGCCAGCACGATCGAGGTTACCCTATACTATTTTATTTTAGTTTAACTAGTGTATTTGATAAAAACCTTACGGCTCACCAATGTTTCTCAACCCGTTATCTAGATATTCTCAACACGTTATATATTTCACCCCGCTCGCTTCGCTTACCAACCCAACTCACGGTGAAGCAAATGGAAACAGATTATACAATTGAATAATATGATAAATTCACTTAAATGACGACTGATTAGGACAGAGGTGCTTCGATCGGGGTAGGGTGGTGATGATGCGGTATCATAGATCCTGACGCATGAGCAGTAAGGTTAAATCAGATTTTTTTGCGTAAACATCAGGATTTATCCATAATTTTTACATTTTTTCAATTTTTAAATAGGAACCCTAAATATTTCCGGGATAAAAAGTAGCCTAGATTAGTCTTTGAAATGTATTCTACATGCAAATGAAAGATTCGTAAAAATTGGTTCAGCCATTCCGGAGATTAGCCCGGAAAACAGACGGACAACAAAATAAATAATGCACGTTTAGGTTTTGTTAAAGTATGAATAACCACATGACCTTAGAAAAAATAATATATTATGAAATCTAAGATAGACAATTCAATTTTATTTCTATGAATAGATTAAGTAGAATTAGAGTTGAAGGTTTGAAAAGAAATATTAATATCCAAATGCTCCAAATTAATATAATAAGAGTTGGATTACAAATTTAATAATTGTTACAAGAAAAAAATTTACACTAAAGGTTAGATAAAAAGGTGATTAGGAACTCCTTCTGCAACCGAATTTTTGATACGATCAACTATTTTTGCGGCCAAATAGCGTCGTAGAACACAGAATTCATTGCTTCCTTAGAAGACAGAATATCGAACTAAATATTGTAAACCTTCTAAATATTGCCAATATTATTTTTCGATAACCGTAACCATTAGCAGTAAAAGAGTTAAATTTCCTTTTCTTCTAGCTGCTATATTTAGAGGTATTTTCTGCCTCATTAATAGGGTAGAAAGAACAAATTATTATCCGGGGGCGTAAAAGTGCCCATTTAAAAAGCATTGAGTTTACTTTGTCACCCGCCTGTAGGCGGACTGAAAAGTATACTCAATGCTTTTTATATGGGTGCTTTTCCGCCCGCTAAATCATTTGTTAGCAAAACAACTGCTGAAACAACAGTGCACCGATGAACTTTCGTGCATGTGTATTCTTGGCATAAACTCAATTGTTTTTGTACATATGAATGTCCATGGTTTAATAAAATTTCTTTCATAGTAAAATGCTAATTATTTACTAAAACTGAAGCTGGAGGAAAAATGTTCTGTGTCTTACTGAAAAAAAGTACATTAGTCGCCCTGAAGAAAATTATTACCATTTGGGGTAAAATACTTTCTTTCCTTAAGACACAAATAACTATAATGGATAGCTTGTAAGATTACCTGATCCTGTACGTCCAGCATAAAGGGTTTTTTTTTTATTTAAAAGTATTTCAGTCGTCACCTTTACTTAATTCAAACACAACAGTGTATTTACTTTTTACAAGTTCACAAGGTCATTACCCTTCACCGCTTATGACGAACTCCGTACGTCCGTCGGGGTTATTTCAAGCGAGTCAATAACTGTTTGTTTTACTTCCGCCCTCTTGCCACACAAGCGTTATGAAGTAATACGTTTAAGGGTTAATTTAATAACTACCCATTGTAAAGTTTAATCACGTTAAAACACTTATGGAAGACACAACCCGCTCTTGGTTTCTAATGAGAGTAGAAGAACTAGAAGGGATTTAATTCGCACCATCACGTCTTATAAGTGTATGTATGCTAAGCAAATAAGAGTAATAAATTGTGATAATTGGAGTCTGTACTTTCACTATGTTGCGCAACTTGCCTACCCAATGAATTAACGGCTGAAGTCATTCTTGGCACAACCTGCTTAACAGAGGACAACAATAATGTCCAGTTAGGACAATCAACAGCCATACAATGTCAAATGCTACTTTCTATACAGGGTGTTTCAGAACTCTACCAATACTTTTGCGTATTATTTCTGAGCCAAGACAATCCACAATATCATTACTAAAATATCTAAAAATTCCTAGTTTTTTATTAAAAAAGTTTTATTTTTTCACTTATGAATTTTCATCTCAAAAACGGATTGACATATTAAATTGAAATTTCACATGCAATTTTATACTAGTACAAAAACAAAACAATTCCTTGCAATTCAAAATGGCGGCCGTTTAAAATAGGTGATGTAAAAAGTCTCGTTTACAATAAATTCACGAAAGACAATAAAAGTAGTCTTTTGTAGTGACAAACAAAATATATTGTTTATAAGATGGCTTTTATAAGCACTTCTATTTCTATGTCTAAACGAAAAAAGACTAGCCTAGAATCTATTTTAATTTTTGTCCATATCTCGGTTAAATATTCGGCGAAAACCATTTATTTTTTTATAAAAAATGTGTGATTTTTTTTAAAGTTAATGGTTTTCGAGATAATCAACATGCGGACGAATGCATGAAAGGAACGCGTGCGAAGCGAACATAGTTTATGGGTAGATTTGAAAATAAATGTTAACTTTGTACAATATTGACTGTAGATTTGGCAACACTGTAACAAATGTAATATCAATATACTATCAAACAAGATAATGTATATACTGTACATACATACGCAATTGAACATTTCAATTACATTCTTAGATGGATTTTATGCGCATAGCATTTCTGAGGCGTATTGTAAATTTTTGCCCTATTTTTATATTCTGATAACTTTGACAATTGTTTTGCTGTATGCTATACAAAATAATGCATTTGAATAATGTATATATATATATATATATTAAATTTATTTACTCCATTCAAATTTTGCATAGAAGACATTAAACAACATAAATATAAATCTTATGGTTAGTGCCCAAATAGGCACAAGGCCTGTGAGTGTACTGAAGTCGTGCACAACATAACTTTATGTACCTACATAACTAGTTTTATGAAAAAAAAAGAAGGAAAAAGAAAACACAACTTTATTTTTTAAATTACAAAAAGTATACATAAGATCAGCACTAGAACAACAACAATACTCAAGAACCTACATAAAAATACCTTTATAAAAATTCAGAAGTAGAACGCGAAATTAAGAAATAAGAAAGAGCAACATATAAACATAACTATACATACTCCGAAAAAATGACGGATTTACAATAATCCCTTCATACCTCCCCCATCTATAAAGAAACTTATAGGACTTAACTACATATTTTTTAAATAATCACAGGTTCTTTGGAATATTACAGAAAATGATCTGTGGTACTTCCGAATAAGTATTGAATACAGACCTATAAAGCCTATTTTTGTTCTCATACTCTCAACAGTGGGTGAGAATGTCGTGTAAAATGTGAACGATTCAAAATGGAATTTTAGTTTTTATGTACAAAGATAAAAGAGTTTTTATAAAAACTTGTCTGATATTTAGTACATTAAAAAAGCTGGATGGATAGTCATAGATGTCTTTTTCGTTTACACAGTACCATCGCCATAACCGATCTCAAATTGACATTTGAGGGAGTCAGAATGGATTTGAAAGCACTAGCCCAAACTAAATGTAATATTTAATTTAAAACAGATTAATTTTACGACTCAATTTAACGTTTATCAAACAAGACATCTAAGTATTTTTAAGAGTCAACTCCATCCATGTTTCTGCAGGCGCAGAGCTTACTTAAATAATTCCCACACGACACACGAATGTAACTTAGTACGTTCATAAGGATAATCACTATAAAACCTAAGGTTTATAGAAAGGAATTTTGTTGTAGTAATGTTGATCGATCCATTTTTTCACTACCAACATATCTTTTACAACATTTCCGTGTACTTCTTCCCAAATATTACCCTCGCAAAAATGGCAGAATCGTCCTCAATTAGGTAAAAGTTCTCATCAATATTGATTTTGGACAAATCATTTAAATAAATATTACGCATATTTTCCTACTAAAATCTCTCCTCACGCCCACTGACGCAGTTTGACCGCATCTCACGCTCGATATGACGTGATACGGACCAATACTCCACAAAGAGAATCAGGAAATTCTGGGTCCACAACCTTAACAGTAACATTCACTGATATATTCATTCTTAGAGGAACTGTGCACAGATTCGTGATAGAAATAAAACATCTGTAATGAAAGTATGCTAAGCTTTCTCGTACGGGAACCTCTTTTGTAGTCGTGTAGTGCATTGTGTAAGATAATTTTTCCTAGATAACATCTTAAAAGAAATCTTTCACCAGGTCAAATTTTGAAAACTTGAAAATGATGGTCAATAACAACAAAATTTTCTATTAAGGGAGTTTTTTTGTTAATTAAATGCAGTATTAAAATATATATATAAGAAGGAAATGTAATCTGTATTTACAGTACCTATTCTATAAACCGAGAAGGAAGTACATCGGCTGGACAAAGACCCCTAATATTAGAATCAATATAAAATGTATATAACAAATGTAAACATGGTTTGTATGTGCGTGACGCGCAACAAGCCATACAAGTCTTGACCACGTAGCTGAGCCGCTGACATGAGTTGACCAAATTTCCAAAATTAAGTATATATTATTATGTTTTAGGGTTTCAAAGAAAATTTGGGAAATCTAGTCACGACGGTGCTGAATAGCTACAAAATGCTTCGCACGCCATTCTGCATATTGGGAGTATCTTCAATACACAATGCATTGCGTGCTTCGCACGCCAACCCCGCGGTAAAATCCACCACATGGCTTTGAACCTTGTACTTTTATGGTATTTCACGTTTCGATCGATTTTTGGGAAAGTTTAACACGAATTAAATTAGACTAAATATAAATGTGGTCATGAATTAATTGTCACCCTGTACATACATAGCCAGTTAATGCACCGTTTTCACGTCATTTTACTTATCAGTTCATATTAAATAACTCTAAACCGTGCAATAACGTGTTTAATACAGTATATCATTGTAGTTTTCTTTCTATGTTCTTCTCCCAACAAATAATGACATTAATTATTTCGTCACGGTAATAAATCACAAGCAATGAGAGCGTGAATCATGTTCTGTGTCAAAGCATGTTTGTATTGTAAATACACTTTGATAATTAATTGACAGCGTGTGCGCATGCGTACTTTTACACGCGTTGTAAACATGTATAAACACATTTGTTGCAGGAGTCATCATTTTTACACCAATAAAAAAGAAAAGTAAGTGTGTTTTATAAATAACTAGTGTGGCCCGGCAATGCTTTGCTATTGCTTTATTTGAGTTATTATATAGAGAGATTAAATTAAATCAATCTAGTGGTTCCATTGAAAAATTAATTTTGATGTGCTTTATGGTTAAAATAAGATTCTTATGATCAGAGCTGGGGGTAAAATGCGTATTAAACATATGGTTATTTAGGGTTAATGTAATTTATTTGATATGGGTATCTATCTCATTTTAATTATTATTGAATTTTAAGGGCAGTTTGACTTTAGTAAACGAATTGCAAATGATTTTATCACTATGAATAATGTTAGACAATTTTAGCTTTATAGCTTATAGGAAGTTAGTTTAATTTATATTTATTGTATAGTTGTAGCTATCCCAATTCAATATCTTTGATTGTACTGACCATATTATCTAAACAATACTGGTAATAGTATGTTTAAATTGTGAAATTTTTAGTAAAATTAGTTGAGTAGTTTTTGAGCATATAGAAAAAGTAAGTGTTTGAATTATTATTTAATTTTAAGGTTAGTTCATCCCATTGAATCCTTCTGACTAAAGTAATCGAATTGAAAATGGTTTGTTGTATCACTTAAGAATAATATTAAAATTTTTTAGCTTTATAGCGTGTAGGGACAGGAAGTAAGTTCAATTTATATTTATTGTATAGGAATAGCAGCAACCCCAATTTAACCCCTTAGATTGTAATACCTGCAATCTCTAAATATTCCTGGCGTTAATATGGATAAACTGTGAAATTTTTATTGAATTTGGTTTAATAGTTTTTGAGCCTAAAGAGGACAAATAAACATTCAGTTTTATATTTATAGATTAATTTGGTACAGTTTAACATTGCCGTGTTTAAAATGTAAATCTTTAGAGTTTGGTAATATACATCTCGTAAAATTTAAAAAGTTTTCTCGGGAAAGAGTACCATGATAAAATAAAAAACTTCGCTTGGAAATTCCTTTCTTCAACAGATTGTATGTTAACAAATGCTCAAACTAGGAATTCCATTACAAGGCATTTCCAAGATAGCCACTTGTGTTGCAAACATTCTATGGAGAGGATGATACTAGCGAATCAAAGAAGGATATGATTTAAATCTTTGTGTTTAATTCAAAATAGGGGTAAACGCTCGCAGATATGAATGAAAGAAATGTTGAGAATTCACTGGCCCAAAAAGTATAGTGAGTTTAGTCCAAATCATTCTATGTTACCCATTTAGGCTTACATACATGATCAGCTATGCGCAAGTAAGTGCAAAAACTATGATTTCGTCCAATTTGTTTGAGGTGGATTTCACGAGTATATTTTACCTTAAATATTTTCTATGAACAATAGTTTACACCTTAGACGCAAATGATAGAAATGAAGATGTTTTTTTATCTCCTACGTATAACTTAAGAGCAATATCTGTCATTTTCAGGTATCTAGCTTCATAGTCCGATTTCGATTTTTAGAACATTCTGTCTGTAACATTGGTACTAATAAATCGGCATAGCTGTTAGTTGTTTTATTTTGACAACATACGTGATTAGAGATTTAATTTAGATGTTTTTTTTAACAAAAAACACCGGTATATCGCTCGTCACAATTTAGACTCTTATGCGAATTTATATTTCGGTACAACACTGCAAGAACAGGACTACCAAACAAATACTCGAAGGAATATCTCTGTTCTGGCCGCCGGAGGAATAAAGAACAAGATTTTCCAAACGTAATCAAAGAAAAGTTCAAAAAAATACAAGGTAATTAAAACAGAAATTGATTTAGGTCTATATACTTCTACTCAAGAATTGAATATTTAGATTCTGGGGATCTGAAAACAAAACACCCTTTCTGTGATGCCTTGACGTTTGTTTCCGAATCATCTAGATCAGGCACAGTTGCTGTCATCAACGAAAAATTGAGCTGTCGAAAAGTTGTCAGAAGAAATAAAACAACTTTTACAGAACAAATCAAAATAAGAAATCAATCGCCATTACCGTGAAAATATCAGAGTGTAAAATAATATGTTTGCATATCATGTACAGTATACAACCACATCTTCAACTATAAGTATCTTTAGCCTTGACCCTCTACTAGCTGTTTAGACTTAAACATCATATAATGCTCTCCGTGTTCCTGAAGATGCAGTTTGAAGGGGAGTCGCACACTTTCACCGATTTGTTACGTCGCAACACGCAAGGTCATGCATCGTTGTTCCTTCACTTGGGGAATCCGTGAGGATAACGCTTCGTCATAACGTCCTTGTAAGGTTCCCAGCTAATTCCTTTTCTTGGTATCTCAAATGGTGTACTTCAAGACGGTATTCATAGTTTAATTCTCTTATTTCTGTAATAGCCGTCACAGCCAGTTTCTCGCGTGTGACCTCAGGAAATCTTTTCCGCGTGTAAAAATGAATAAAACATTTCGAGTTAGAAAAATTCAAGCAGATGGTGGGTAGCATTCAATCATCAAATATGCAACGTCTCAGAAATACATAATAGAATTTAAAGAGAACAAACATTAGCCAATTTAAAAGAAATGCATTGAGTTTTCATCCGCCTAAAAGCAGAAAATTTACAAAATTCACAAAAAAAGTTAAAGTGAAATTATTATAAAATAGTTTGATTTAATACCATGAGGTCCAAACTAGATAAAAATGGTGTAAATGACTGAATTATAAAAGGGATTAAATTCATAATTTGACCACGCAGCTGGACCGCTGACGTGAGTTGAGAAAATTTACAAAATTAAGTTTATAGGTCTATGTTTTAGGGGTTCAACCAATAATTTGGGAAATAGGTCTACTCAAAAAGGCGTTGAACAGCTGTCTGTGTGTACGCAATATATTAGTAGAATTTATTTGGGCCTAGTGGCCTCGCGAGTTTGCACCACTTGGCTTTGAACCGGGTACTTTTATGATATTTTACGTTTTGATCGATTTTGGGGGAACCAAGCGAGCTATAAGGTCGTGTAAGAAAAAAAAATGTGCAGATTAACATCCTACATTTATATTTTTAGAAAAACTTTTAAAAAATTTCATTCTCGTAGTAAAAATCTCAAAAAATAGATACTTCCGGTCAAAAAAAGGACTTCCGGTTGTTGGATTTTTTGGCTAACGAACTGGTCTGAGCGACATAGACAACCAACACGTGTACCAAATTTTGACCGAATCGGACTTAAAATGCGGCCGCTAGAGTACGAACACATACATACATATACATATATATATATATGAATTTTAATGACACCCCAAAACGTGTTCTGGGGACCATGATCGGTGCTGATTTGCTACTCCCGACCTTAGGTCTCACCATAAGGGCCACTGCAATAGCTCATTTTTCCTATGGAAATTCGCTAATAACTCTAATAAACTAGCCTAACTTGTCTATTTAATGTTAATTTGGTTATTTATCCATAGGATTAGCCTGGATCAATATGCAATATTTATATTTTTTAGAAACGTATTTTAGGTTTTTGCACACATATGTTAGGTATACTAATGCTTCGTGTGATTCGACGAAGAAACGTTAAGAAATGACTGAATGTTTCACACTAATACATTTATTAAACTCCATATATAATAAACCAGTGTTCGCTTCCTTCACCAACCCGGCGGCGACCCATGGTGAAGCCAATTCAAACAAATGCTTGTATACTCCAATATTTTTACGGAAATGACGATTGAGCGTTGATCTGTACATCGCTAATGTTAGACAGAGATGGAAATAGGCACCACCATCCCCAATAATTTGAATTGTGGCATGCTTTGTAATTTTACCGTTAATATTTTAATAATCAATAATCAACATTTCAAACAAAATGTTGATATTACCAATTAAAGGAGGCAATATAATATGTAACACCGGATATTTGACTTTTATACAATAAGCCTTTTGTTTGCTTTTAGCTAATCTAAAAAAACGGTTTATTGTCATAGTAATTAACTGATTCTAAATTTGCTAAATTGGTTGCAAGTAAACGTGTTTTGGTTCAGTATAGGCCTAATCTAAAATTATTTTAAATATTGATTCAAATCAGCTGTTTTATTTATAAAAATATGTTTGAACTGAATTTTAATACAATAAGCATTTTTCGTTGATTTTTGTTTGTTTTTAGTTTGTTAATCTATCCTAAAAAAAATGATTAGTTGTGAATAATAATAAACTGATTCTAAATTTCCTAAGTTTGTTGCTATGGCAATGAATGTAAACGAACATGTGTTTTGATCCGAACAGCCGTTTTATCTGTCACTAGGGGAAACCCCTGGGTGCTCCGCACGTCAACCCTATGTTACGTTGATTCTATGTCAGTCAGTCAGTAATTCAGACAGGACAAAGTCATTATATATAATATAGACTAAGGCTCAACCCCTGCTCGCTTCGATCACACCATTCCCAGAAACGAAGTAAATGTAACCAGAATATAGTATATTTTGCAATTTTCACAGAAGTGTATTTTGTGTTTTTGTTCAGTAGACAGTCCATAGGCCTTTGCTGATTAACTTATCACTAGATCACTGACTCTAGACCGCTCTTTTTAGTTCTTTACCAAATAATATACATCACCCAAAGGACACTTTTTAGAAATGAATAAACTAAAATATGTGCAGTTTCAATTGTGGGAGTAATAGTATCAACCTGTCCAAATTATACCTATCGAAATAAAAGTAAAACTTTTTACACAAAATATATCGTTAGATTATAATCACGATAGCCGTGTGAAGCGCGCAGATATGTTCCTAGTACAATCGTAAAATTATATCCGCTATTCGGTTTTATTGTATATCGGTATTTCCTATCCTATCTGTCTTTCTACTGTTCGCGCTATAGGTAAATACTGTTATAAGAAAATCGCTATGTTAAATTATTTCATTCATAATTATAGCACGAGTGAAGCAAGCATGGAGGTGCAAATCATGGAGGCGTATCCTTTATTTATTTATTATTGTTTACTTTCATTACGCTATGAATTAATTGTATTTTAATTCTGACTGACCCAAAAAAAATCAAATCGTGTCAGTAACTTTTCAATTAAAAACAAATTTAAAACAATATTAGCAATAACACATCCTTACCGGAAAGTCTACTTATGCAATCATCCTGTAACTATCCTGTGTTCAATGCATCCTAATTATTGTTCCGATAAAAGAAGAATATTTAATTTCTCCATTTCCTTTAATCCAAATGAAACTATCTAAAACCCGCGTCCACAGCAATAAACACTTGCGTTGTGCGTTGAATGTGGTAATCGGAGAAAATTATTTCACCACAAATTTCAATTCACTTCCTCGTAAATCTTTGTTGCGCTGAGCGTTGTTGTTCAAGCTATGCGAACGAATGTGTTGAAATTAATTACTCGTTTTTAAATTTTGTAACTGTTTAATTCTTGTGTATTTCTTAAAAATGAAAATAATGGAGCGTAAAACGATAAAAATATTAACACAAAGCCTATATTTTAGTTTACGGTTTTAACATACCCTTGGCTTAAAACATTTTTGCTAATTAGGTTGTTTTAATTTTAGTGTTTCGCTTGACAGTGAGAGTTAATACATATCTTCAAAACGTTTAAATGTTGACTATTGATTATTTAAATATTAATGCTGAAAATATTACGCACGGCGTAATTCCAATTTTTGGGGATGGTGCGTGTCAATTTAGATCTCTGTCTTACATTATGTACAGGCCACCGCTACCCCATCACCCTACCCCAATATAAGTGTCTTCTCTGTCATAATCAATCGTCATTTCTGTGAAAATATCAAAATATTTAAGTAATAATCTTGATACGTTCAAAGTAAAACAGCTGGCACACATATCAAACGCCCTATTAAAGTTCAAATAGCCAATGATGAGATGGTTTATGGTGTAATTGGTATTGCCAGAATTCTTGGAATCTGAAATTATAGGACGATACGCTGAATGTCGAAAAAAAATATTCGAGGGACCAGAATTGTGTAATGGGTTATGCACTAAATTGATTCCTTAACTGTTATCAATAACACAATCAGTGTAATGGTCATGATATCACGTGCGCAGACGTATCCAGCAAATGTCTGTTCCTGTTAGCAACGGTACATACTTCAAACAATGGCTACAAATTAAATCTCCGAAGGTTGCTGATATTTGTATAACAAAAGACAGACACCGCACCTACAGACATTACGATGTTCCGACACTATTTTATTCAAAACAAACACCTTGACATTCCTTGATAAGCAGTGTAATTTTGCTCTGGGAAGTTAGCAAACCTTATACAAATGCTAATGGTTTTTTTCTGACGAGATTAACGACCTGACTAGATCTATAGTGGTGTTAGTCCGTAGGAAAATTCAGGGGGTGGTTGTTTGAGCGTGCATCCCAAAGAAAAGTAGGCTGTATGATTGAAATGCATCAAACTATAATTAGTTTGTAATTATCATTTCTGCAAATCTTTCCGGACGACTAACGGTATGGAACCTTTGTCGGGTGAGTCGGATGCGCATATTTCCTGAACTTGTACGCAATTTATGTAGAAACTAACTAATTATAACTGCATTCTTTTACTACACAGGAGATCTTTCGAAATGTGCCACCTTTGGGATCTCAAATTCTAATGTTTTTAAAATAAAGTTTAAATGGGGCACTTAGGCTATCTTAATTAATTAATGCGGGCAACAAAACTCTATTTGTGAAATTTTGGAAAATGACCATCTTTTTGCATGGAGGCCAACTTTAAATTTTTTTTACGGAAACCCCTAGGAACTAAAAAAATAATTACATTTAAAAGATTCTTGAAATTACATATTTTATAAAATCGTACTATAATAATTCGATCATGCAACTGACGTTAATTTCTAAAATTAACTGTATATGTTTTAGGGATTCAACCAACTGTTTGGTCTACTCACGAGGTCGCTGAATATCTGCCCAGTGTACGAAATACATCCCACATCAGCCTCCAGCTCCGGCTCATGCACTGCTTCGTTCCGCTCGCACCGGAAAAACTAGCTTTGCGAGTATGGACTGCTTTCGCTTAGCTTGCAGAGGACAAACTATGCATCACGTGGTAAATAATACTGGGTGCTTTTATGGTATTTTGCGTTTTGATCGATTTTGAGCTATAAGAGCTATAAGGTCGAGTATAAACAAAATGTGCAGAATTATCTCCTATCTTAATTTTTTTTAGATAAAACGTTTATTTTAGTAAAAAATCTCAAAAAGTTTAACTTCAGGTTAAAAAACATGCTTACGGTTGTTGGATTTTTTGGCTGACGAACTCGTCGACTTAGAAGACCAACGTGTGTACCAAATTTAAACCAAATCGAACTTAAAATGCGGCCGTTAGAGTGCGAACACATGTTTACATATACAGGATGTCCTCAAACTCTTATCGCCTTTTGGGAATTGGTTATACGGCGGAGCGTAAAGTTATAGGTGAAAAATTTAACTACAGCCATTTAAATAAATTTATTATTAGCGAATTTCCATAGGAAAGATGAGCTATTCCAGTGACCCTTATGGTGAGACTCAAGATCGGGAGTGGGCAATGAGCACCAATCATGGATTTGTTTCTGGCATCGAGACAAACATATTTCACAGTATAAACATGGGTCTACGGTGCTTACTTTCTGTATGTTGTTTTACAAAATAATTATTATCTAGAGAGCTGTTTTACCGATTGAGTTCAAACATTGATCTGTTTAAAAAATAAACGATTATATAAAATAATTCATTTAAAAATGGCGGCTGTTTGAAAATTTCAAGCCTGAATTACTCAAAAACCAATAAAATTTTAACAAAAACTTTAATGTCAAGAAACTTTTTTTGTAGCCCTTTTAATTCTCTATAGGATGGTTAAATTATTAGCTATTGGCTTTTAATTAAAACAATCGGATGACGTATAATATTTAAGTTATAGATAATAACAGCATACTTATTATGTTTACCATGTTGATATAGGTTGCCGGGTTGAACAAACCAATCATTAGACATAACTTAACTATTACTCTTCATCCGATTGTTTTGACAGTTACAACAGCTGATAAAGACTACAAGGGCTCATAAGGGGATAAGCTCATAAGGGCTACAAAAAGGTGACTTGAAATTGTTTGTTAAAATTTACGGTTTTTTGGGTAGTTCAAATTTGAAATTTTCAAACGGTCACCATTTTTAAACACATTATTTTATATAATCGTTTATTTTTCTTAAGATAGACCATTGTTAGATTAAACGTCATGCCAAGTTTGAACTCGGGTCAAACCTTTCTTTAAGATAATAACAGAATATGAGCATACAATATTGTTGTGTTTACTGTGTTGGTATACTATGCCGAGTTGAACAAACGAAGTATTACACATAACTTAACCATTTCCATTATCCAATAAAAAATTTCATTTCAAGCATGTTTTAAAGTAGGATTATATGTAAGTAGCTGGAAGCTTTCAAAAATCTAAATTTCAAGTCCGATATACCCTACACGAAAACGGAGGTTTATTAAACAGCTAGGGTTTTCTGTAAGACATTTTAAAATTGGCCGACCTATTGTAAGACCGCTTAGAAAAATATATTTAAATTAGGTTTTATTGCCCAAATTAGTTAAGGTTACACACCAAAAAGATCACCTGGTATAAAAAAACAATCATATAACTATGTACAGTATTTGGTTTTAACGATATCATAACCATCTCTTTACAAGTTAGTCTGAAAAACTTTCCGCTCTCTAAAATATTTGGACAGAAATACCAGCTTATCCTTCTCGGGCGAAATGAGCCAAAAAGACAGGAATTCAATTCTGCGGCTGTTGATAAAAAGACGTCCTTGAAAAGAAAGTCAACTCGGCAACCAGCCAAGAACTGGGTCGTGACCGAGCAAATGAAGAAGAAGAAACAAACAAGGAACAGTTAATCTCGTCGACGTGAATGAACCGATCTTGTTTCTAAATTGAACTTCCACGAGGTGGCATTAAAAAAGTAGCAGACGACATTTACCGAGTTGAACATTTCTAAGAAACACCAGAAAGTATTGTCTAAAGGAAAATGTTAATGTAAATCAGTTTTCTCTTCGTTGTTATTTTAATTTTGAATTATCGCGAGATAACCACGTCCAAGCTCTAGACGGTTCAGCCCAAACTAAATTAAAAAAGACTCGGAGCCTTACGCCACAAATAGGTTTAAAACAATTTAAATTAAGAAGAATTTTTAAGCCAATTGCAACAACGGTATTTTTAGGCTTAGCGTACCATAATTACTTTTTAATCAAGCCAATTAAAGATCTTTTTCATCCTGGGGAAAACTCCAACTGTACGTGTGATTTTAATAAAATTTGTCTGAGTACAGTCAATGACCTTGTGGTGGTATGGGGAGAAGCGGGATGGATGGACAATGCTGGATTGAAAACATAAATTGTGCGTCTGCTAATCGTCCACTTACTGTTCCCCTACTCGAAGCATCATCCATACACGAGTGCTAAAGATGACTTTTGTAGGTTGGCTAGTAGCACCACAGCCGGCTTGAATCGCAAGCCGCGAAATCATTGAAACATGCACTCGTAATCTCGTGTTACGGATTCTATTTACAAATGAGTAATAACAGAAATAATTTACATATGACCTTAAAATATGAAATTATTGTTTAAACCCTATAAAATGCATTGATAATAACCAATTTTTACTTAATTGAACTTATTCAAAGGATTTGCCGTCGATATCTTTCATTTAAGAGGAATAATGCAAAAGCACATGGCATTTTAAAAACAATTTAAGAGGTTTCACAACTTTTTAAGTTGAAAAACGGCGTCCGAAACACGTTAGTACGAAGTGTATGTTTCGCTGTTTTACGCATGGTGAAGATGGCCTTAATTTTTAAAAACCCCTCATTTTTAAAAGTTTAAAGTATAAAGTTTTCAAACCCCCTACACCTAAATTTTGGGGAGTAGCGGAATGTTTGGGCTTCAAATTGGTACATTTGCCATGAGCCCACTTAACTAACTGGTTTTCTCAAACTAAGGGATAGTTCCTACAAAAAGATCCTCACGTTTAAATAACGGGTCGTATTTGTTTAAATGTCGGTTATTTTCAAAATACTGTAATACTGGCCCATTTCTAGTTAACTACAATTTATTATTTGTTAATGTAAAGAGACCGGACATTCTGACGTGGTTAGAGTCTCCGAACGCAGTGTATGACGTCATGAAGGCAGTAAACTGCAGAAGATAGAAAGTAAGAGCAGCTGATGTAGTACATGAATGCCACGTGATGCAAGAACACAGTAAAGGTTGTGTTTGGCATGTGTCAGAGAAATGCTACGTACAATATATGCCACAGTTTAATAACCTGGACCAGGTAGCCTTGCACAGATAAGAGCGAATAATACAGTTTATGGTGGGAAAGACGTGTATATAACACGTATGACGTAATTTTATGAGATCAACATTTAGATTTTAGTAGAGAAGTTGAGGACATCGTACATCAGTAAAGCAATTAGAGGTTTACTTAGAATTAGGTTTCTTCCATGTCGACATCCTTTCCAAAAGTGCACAGTTCTAGAAATGTTATAACATCACGCAACATACCGGGTGATCTTTTTAAAGTGTGTCACCATAAGAATCTTAGAATTAATTAATTTTGCAGAATTTTTTAAATGGGGAATTCACCTTAGTTGCTGTGGGCAATAATTAGCAATTTAAAAAAATTTTAACCATGAGCTCTGTGAACACTAGACCTTTATATTAGGGAGATATCAAATTGGGCTACATAAAGGTATAAACTCCTCCTTTCAAGCCAATAATGTATAAGATCTTCCAAATCAATTCGCTAATTATTTTGCAACCGTTTATTCCCTATATAGTACAGTTGACCATTTTTTTGTATTTCTGATTTTGTTTTTCTTTGCCCATCCTTGCAACTGCGTAAAAAAGTACTCAAGAAATAACAATTATTGCACAAATCATTTTAAATTTTTTCCATGAATATTCATGTAAAATTTGAAGAAAATCTAACAACATATTTTTCCGTTAGAAATGTTCGCATTTGATGGACGAAATGCCGAACGGTCGATATAAAATTGGTAATAGCTACAATTAAAACGAAGCGTTCAAGCTCTTTTTTTGATTACTTTTCTACTTTAGAGTAAAACTAATTTGAATAAAAGTTTGTAAAATAAAATATTTTAGACCTATTATATATTTATTCCTTCCTTTATAACTTTGTTAAACTAAATTTTTAAACACACCTTAACTAAGTGTTATTTGGTTCGTAGTATCAGTTCTAAATTTGTTTCTTTCTTTCGATTAAGAACTTTATATAGGTTACAATTTATGTTAAAAAATTGTTACATGCTGTACTACAAATTGTTTAACATTTAGTTTTATCATATTTCTTTAAAAGTGTGTTTAAAGATTTTATTTGTAGAGGCAGAGAAAGCAAAATTTATACTCTGTAGATTATGAAACATATTAATATTGAAAACATTTGGAAAAAGTTTATTGGCTAATGTGATGGAACCAAGGTTCTTTAGAATTGAAACCACTACACTAACCGTTCGTATAAGGTGACGCGGTGTAAATAGACCAATTGGAGTTATATATGTTGTGAAGCATTTACAAGGTATATGGTACAGTAATATTAAAAGTGTTATATAGAAAATTGTTTTCCTGACTCCAAAATTTGAAGAAAATCGATCAAAGCGTTTGGTCGTAATTACGTAACAGACACACGAAATGCCAAACGGTCTTAAAACAGGACCTCGCTTGAGCTTGGTCAAAAACCCCACATTTACAATATGGCAGCCAAGTTTAAAATTTATCGCTGAACCCATATTCTTTATTCCGTTTACCGGAATTCAGAGGTTTTACCCATAGTATTAAGACTTTTTTTATTATTTGAATTTTTTATAAACCCAACCGTTTTGTGTAAATTGGACTTAAATTTGGATTTTTAAAAGGTTTTAGAGCAACTTGCTAAAAAAAATAATTCCCATTTAAAAGATTCTTAAAGTTACAAGTTTTATCAAATCATACTATAAAAAGAATTGTACACATGTTTCACAATAAATTTATTTTAATGGCAGTAGTCAGTTGAGTGTTTTACTGATACTCTTGACCGGCCATTGAAATATTATTATTATGTTTGTAATTTGTATTACGACACGACAAAACATGTCATTTCAGCGTCTATTAAATGAGAATTATATTTTTAGCTTCTACCCATAAGTAGCTGTAATCTTTCATAAATCTAAAATCCTAATGGTAAGTTCTATTTACACGAAAACAGCTATGTTTATCAAACTACTAGGGATTTCTGTAAACAAATTGTCATATTGTAAAAAAGCTGTGCACAGTGTGTAATTTAGCCATTGTGGGAGGGCAAAAATACCAAACATTTTCAGAATTAGGGTTTAATAATTTGTTTGCGCTCAAGTGGTAAATAAGACAAATTATAAATAATAATTATTAAAAACTAATACTTTGCATCAATGGCACTTTCACACTATAAAAGTGCCTCCGTCACACCGTCACACCAACACCTGGTGGGTGACAGTGTCATTAATTCTCATTTTATCTTCTTTAGGTTCCCTAGTCCTCGCTAATAAATCGTTCAATACAATATTTTACAATACAAGAAAGTCAACTTCTTCCAAAGTTCATTATGAATTGTGAAAAACATAAATGTTTATACTGTAACTTGAACAAATTTATTGATAAAATTACTTATACTTTAATGTAATCTTGCAAATATTTACCTTAAACGATGCATAAGATACAATAAAATGTTTATTATAGCTCCTAAACAGTAGTACGTCCAGTGAAAATACAGACAGGACTGAGGAAAGGCTAGCTCTAATCCCTTGTAGAGGTTTTAACAAACAAGTCCAGTGGTGTCTCACGTTCTATCGAGCTCAACGATTCTACTCTTTCGTTTCCATTTTTCTCTGACATTATACTTGTCATATACAGTACTACAAACTCTAAATGAAACAGTAATTTTTTCTATTTTTGTCCTCCCAGATTAGAAAAATTATTACAAACTGTGCTGCGTTTAAAAAAAAAATAATTGGATTCATAGCCCACAATAGTTAAGGTGAGTCTCCCATTTAAACTTTATAAGATGTATACTTTCTGATAAGGCAATGGTAGCACATTTAAAAGATCGCTCCGTATTCAAAACAACCATAGGCTAGAACTATTTGGTTTTAACAGCATTTATAGCCATCTCTTTGACAAATACTTATTTTACAAATAATGTTGGCTTTTTTAATCTTTGAATTTTTGAATAAACCTAAAATCGTTTTCGTGTAACGTGGACTTGAAATTTTACGTTTTCGATTTTTGAAAGGCTCCAGAAACTTATGGGTAAGAGCTACTACGCCTTGTTTTTAGATTTAGAGAGTAAAAAACGAATTACGAAGTTCCATCAAGTTATCTAGCCCTGGTGGCGGTTTTGAAGCCGCGTACATCAGCTAGACAACGAAATCTTGATCACGGTGGATTTTACAATCCCTAACCAACTCAATCTGCCGTAATCGTAGACTTCCTTACATTATACATGCAAAGCTCACTCTCACTGATTATTACTTTAAGTAAGTCTAACAATTAAAGTAGATAATAACATCGATTAAACACGCAATCATATCAGCTTTCCCTCTGTCCCGGGTCAGGACTTACTACTGCCCCAGCATCTTGATGTTGTAACTGCTCGATGTAGTGAAAGGACTCTGCTTCAATAAGTGCATGTTTTATCTTCTTAGGTTTAATTCAATCTGTCATTCATACAATTAAGTAGAATTATTTGTATCTGTATACATAACAGAAGAAGTCCTGTTTCATAATCAACAAAACTTTGATAGCTAGAGATTTTTTAAGGGTACCTGCATACCACTATGTTCATCCACTAAGAAATGGTTTTGCAACATATTGATTTTAAAGGTTGAAAATGGTCAAAATACGGGGTACATTCCTAACCCTACAACAGATAAAAGAGCAGATTTGAATCAAAAGCTCAGCAACGCCAAGTGGGACTTATACTGAACCAACACATGTTTGTTGAATACATTTGCATTCATTTCCGTAGCAACCAACGTAGCAAGAATAGAATCAGTTAATTTTATTATTCTTCGCAACCAACATTTTTTTGAAATAAAATTATCAAGCAAACACAAACAAAAGTAAACGAAAAATTATATTCAAATGTCTTTTGTTAAAGTAATTATTGTTGTTATCGTTGTAATTGTATCGTGTAATGTCTGTAGTAAATAAAAGTTTAATTTTATACCTGTGCGTGTGATAGTATGAGCATTATACGAATGCTCTTAGTTATCCAGGCGATGATAACCACTAGGTTTTTCGCCTTTAAAAACCAAAAAAAAAAAAAAAAAACATTATAAATCAAATTATTAATTTAGATTAAATAACACAATTTTAGGTAAGGCCTATATTGAACCAAACATGTTTCTTAAAATATTTACATTTATTACCTTAGCAACCACCTTGGCAAATTTAAAATCAAGTAAAACGCTAAGTATTTTGCAAAATTCTTTTAGGTTAGGAAAAGCAAACACAAACAAAACTCATCGAAACACGCTTAATGTATCCTTATATATAATTCTGTAAGCGAAATTTTAGAGTGAACATTGTGGGAATTAGGTATATCATAGGATGATGGGAGGGGTATCAAATTAAAGGTATCGATTCAAGGAACGAGGGAAAAATATAAGTTTTTTCTAAAATTAAAAACTTAGGGGTTTTTGAGGTTCCTGAAAAACGAAAAATCCCCATAAGAAATACATACAAATTTTAAAACTCTGCTTTGTTTACATTAAAACATTTGCTATTAAATAAATAAATTAAAAACATAAAACAGCTGTTCTGTAAAATAAAATGACAGGTAATAAATGTAAATTATTTTTTAAAATTAAATTTGCTACTTATTAACCTATAAAAGATACACGTTCACACACACATAGAAGAGAAACCTTATAACTGTGATTTTTGGAAGGTATGGCTGTTCTATTAACTTTTCATACATTTATAATAATATTATAAAGATGTAACGTTTGTTTTTTTGTTTGTTTGTATGTAGGGGGTACTACTGGCACTACTGAACCAATTGAAAAAATATTTTTACTAATAAAAAGCTCCAATTTCCCTGAGTAACATAGGCTATAATTCATTTCGATAAGAAACCTTTTTTATTTCAATATTTGTAAATTTAGTCGGAAAAATTCTTAGGTTAGGCCTATAATGATAAACCAACACATGTATTTACATTTATTACCATAGCAACCGATTGAATAAAATAACATAATATAGCTGTTTGTTCCAATATTTCCATTAACAGCTGATTTCAAAATTTGAAGCAATTATTTTTGTATTTCTAGCTTTTAGGTTGGGGTTTTTAAAGTGTAGACCTGAGCCTTGCTGGTTCTTTTAACCATTGTTGTAACTGCTATTATCAAATATAAGAAATAATTTGATTTGAACATTTATCATCTTAGTTTTGAGGTTATTATTAATCATACAACTTTATTATAAATAAAACATAACATTTGTTTTTAGACGGTTTCATTGGGGGTTGGCGTGCGGAGCACGCAGGGGTCTCCCCTTTATAATCTAAACATCTGGTGTTTCATAAAATGTTGTTTACTTTAGTTGGCATTTGAATTTTTTTTTTTTTGAAATGACGACTAACGACTATTAATTATTTAAATAATGTTAATGGTGAAATTACAACGCACGCCGCAATTCCAATTATTGTGGATGGTGCGTGTCTTTTTCGATTCCTGCCTAAAAATTATGTATAGGTCACCGCTAACCCTATTAGATCCAAGTGCCTCTGTCCTAGTCAATCATCAGGGAATACAATAATCTGTTTGTATCAGAATCGCCACGAGTCGCTAATAGTCGCCGCAGGGGTTAGTGAGCCAAACGAGCAGGGGTGTATAAATGATTAAATCTTTCCTTTCATACGCGGTGAAAACTATGGCAATTGTTTTATATGTTTTTGACTTAACAACGTTGAGGGAAGCCCACAGAAATTTTTCAAATCTAAAAATCAGAGAATAATTTAAAATTAAACGGCTATATTTCGAGGGCCAATCCTAAAGCTAAAAATAAAAACAACAAAAAGTGGGCGTAGAAATAAGTCAACATTGTATGTCTATTAGCATAACTGTTCTTCACACGCATTCTACTTACAGCGATATTATGTATCGATTTATTTTGAGACTTAAGACCTAAAATCACGTAGGTGTGGACGTACACAACAGCCATAATTTTATTATTGAATAAAATGAAAGGAAAACTATAACCATTTTAAGTTACAATGGTTGTCAAAGCGATAGGAATTGTTTTCATAATTTGGTTCGAGAGGTTGTTTGACAAAGTTTCAATCTGATTCGCATGACTGTAATTAATTTAGTCACATTATTAGAGATACTCACAAGTGACAAGTAATGTCACCGAAAGGAAGATTGATGTTAACGCTAAGACTCCTTGTATCAGATAAGTGTACTGTGTAAATATAACACGTTGGCCTATGTTATATTTTCTTTAGTGAATACATAGATAGGCTCTTTCAGTGAAATAGTTGATATCCTTCATTTGTTTTCAGAAAATTAATGTAATCACTCGTGTATTTATTTCTAAATCCTGCGACCAATATATCTAAAAAACAGTCCAGAATATTGTGCCAATGTAATTTTCTTTTCAGCAATAAATGTTAAAAACTCCTGATTTATTACGAGTCTTTCTATACTGGAGTGCATTCATACAATTTAATTAATTTCATTGATTTTGACATCCTGCTGCCATTCTCGTAGTCTTTTTTTTCTATGGTAAAACGAAAAATTGTAAAAAAAACGTAATTATGCTTACTGAATATTCGACATTTATGATAATTATGAAGCTGTAATAACTGTCAAAATTTATATGAATGTGTTTACATCTCCCAGAAGTCGCTGCACCAAACACGTCGCATGTTTATTTGCAGAACTGTTTACGCTAGCAACTCCTTAGCTAATGTATATAAGTAAGAAAAGTCGTACGTGTGTGTGGGTTTATATGATCCAATTTGTACCTATATGTGTTGGCTATATGAAAACCGTTTGACGGATCGGGACAAAATTTGCCACAATGAATAATTAACACAAGATGAAGCTAACAAATATTTAGATTATTTACATTTAAGAAGTAGTGTTAAAAGCACAATAATTCTTTTTAATGTGATACATAAACAAATTAAAGCCCTTGACTAAAGGATGAAAATGGATGAACAAAAACATAAAATATTCATTTTTTAACACATTTTACTTCCCTTTTACATTGCACATTGTACTTCTCTTGAAGCTAGAAACTCGGTACATTTATTTCATAAGTACTACATAGAAAAATAAACCCATCAAATTTCGCGTCACTAGCATTTAAAGTATTAAAATGGGTATTAAAGTATTTGTTTTTTTTTTAGTCTAAGGTGTGAAATATCTACGCTTAAACACTTGGTATGATGCTAGAGACGATAGACTGGCATGTGTTACTCTCAAGTTATATACAGGAAAGCAAACACCATTGAATTTTGATTATTTGCGACTAAGGTGTAAAATATTTTTGTAACCAATATTTTAGGATAAAATAAACTTAAATAGCACCTCAAAATCAATAAACTGGCATAAAAACTAGTTTTTAGCGCTTACTAGAACATAGCTGATCAAGTATGTATGTAGGCCTGAATGGGAAAACTTTTAAACTTGAAAACTCGATTTGGACAAAACTTACTATGCGTTTTGGGCGAGCGAAGCTGCAGAACCTGATAGTTTGCATATATAATAATGGATGAATGTTGGTGTACGATTTTAGTTTTGACTTTAGAAACAATTTTCTGTCATTACAGTGTTACAATAAGGTAGTCGTTTAAAGAATGCTAATAACCTGCAAAGAAAGCCCACAAGTTTTGCTTACAAACTTATTCAGAAGAGTGACGCAATCTTCTACACAAGTCCTCAAATTTCACTTTCCAACTATTTAAAATTCCTGGTGAAACTACAATATCTGCAAGTTTGACATCTACATATGCCCAGGATGCCGACTGGATTTCCAGACCAGTGAAGAGAAATTTGATGACAGTGGTTAGTTGAACCAGTGACTTCATTGATGACAAACTGTTTGAAACTAATACGCCGTGTTTGTGTCCTAATAATGTTTACATTTTTTAAATAGTGCTCTTAAAGTCTTTTCTACTTTCAGTAAGTACCTGGTTAAATTAGTTTTGCTGTGCTGTATTTCTGTAATCTTATTATACTGTACCTTAAAAGAACCCCCCCCCCTATATTGGGTCACCCGTTTAACTCTCTGTCAAAATCGTTTTTCTCTGGAAATGATAATGTAATCGTAATGAAAATTGACATAATTATAAAGCATGATAACCCGCGTACACTCCAATTAGCAGAACTTTATCTTCTGAATAAAGATGAATTTTGGCTGGCAAAAGTTTGGTTTGGTACTCCGAAAAATATTGATAATGCAGTGTGGGCTGACAAAAAACTACTTTTTTAGGTTTCCGAGCAGAAAAGGGGAAATTTAGACCCTTTATAGCATCATCTGACTACCAATCACAGTAAATTTTCTTTCGAAAGTATAGTGTAACTATGTTACAAAGAAATATTGAACTTGCCTTTTGTTGGCCTAGGTTTTTTACCCCAAAATATAAATATTTTATGTTTTTCTAGTGTGTTTCACCGCCTGAATGATACCATTTCAAACGGACCCCACACACGAGTATTACAAAATAGTATCTGGGCGATCGAGCATCACTCAGTATTTTTTTTTTATTGTTTTTTTAGGAAAATGTATGTAAATACGATTTGCATACGTAATAAATATGAATATTTTTCGATCCTACGTACATATGAACTGTTTTAAAAAATGTTTAAAAACATGATTGTAATTAGTTTTAACAATTTGTTAGAATTGTTTTGCAAATATAAAACCTAGCGCTTTAGAATCCTGACGGCCAAAAACCCCTACAGGTACATGTAGGTTAAGTAACCTACCCCCCAACGAATAGGCCATATTTGATATTGTTTATGTATTTTAGAAGTAACAAGTAATAATTATAATAAATAATTTAAGAATGAAATGCAAAGAATGCAGAAACTGGTGAAAAGGTTTTCAGAACGGTTAATAACAGCACAACAATTATGTTTTAGTTACGTATGGTTTTTGAATAAAGAATTAAGTTGAAAATTATACCACCTGATACATTGTTAATGATTTAAAATTGTATGCCCATTTTTCCGAGTTTATGCTCATTCTTGCAGATTGCCTAGCGCATTCGATTCCTGACGTCAAAAACCCCTTTATGCAAATTTTCATCAAAATCGTAGAGCCATTAGGGGGATCCCCGAAATAAATTTATAAAGAAATATACAAGAATTGCTCGTTTAATAAGATAAGATTTATTTTTGAAAGAACCAAAGATAATGTGAACACAGTATAAATCAGCTTATCGTCGTATGTTTTCAAGATTATCAGCTGTTTTACTTTAAAAACTCAAATTTTCAATGAATAGCAACAAATAATTTATTAGTATTGAGAAAATTACAATTGTATAATGTGAAAATGTATTCAAAAATAGTTTTCTTACTTCTAACAGCATACAAAATTTTAAAATTAGTAGACTGACCCTAGAAAAATGTGCCTGATATGACAATCACAACTTTACTGACAACAGAAATTATTATTTTCTTTGTTTATTATTAAAGTAGGAGCTCCACCCCTGCTCGCTTCACTCACCAACCCCGGTTGCGACCCATAACGGCACAAATGCAAACAGATTATTGTATACTCTAATATTTTCACGAAATACCTATAGAGATCGAAACAGACACAACCATACCCAATAATTCGAATGCGGCATGCTTTGTAATTTCATCATTAATATGTTAATAATCAATAATCAACATTTCAAACAAATTTTCATATTACCAACAAAAAAACAATATACTGTAATGTGTAACACCAGATGTTTGATGTATAATACAGTAAGGCTATTGTTTGCTTTTACTTAAAAATAAAAACTGTTAGTTGTGAAAAATAATTACAGTACTTGATTATAAATTGGCCAAATAAGCTGAAAATAAACGTGTTTTGCAACTCCTATTAATAAAAGTTTTAATTAACTACAAAGTACAGGGCCTTGGATGGTGTTCAGAGTAGGGCAACGGTAAGTGGGTTTAGCAGACTTTTCAAGGGCTTGGGTGAATAGGTCAACTAATTTTTTCAGCATTAGTATTGATTATTTTAAATACACTGTAGGAGGGTTTCAACCAATAATGTCTATAATATGAAAGTAAAAAATATTTTTAAGAAACTTAAAAATTTATTTCTCTGATTATTCGTTTATAAATAGAATCCGGAACTTGAGATTCGCGTGCTTGGTTTAACGATCTCGCGGCTTGTGATTCAAGTCTGCTACAACTTACTTATTTTTTAGAATTCTATTTATTCTGCAAGCAACGCAAATTTATTCTGCACTTCATTTTATATTCACTTACAACCTTTCACCATTATTCAGTGCACCTGAACGATTCAATTTTCAAGAAATAAAAAAGAAAACTAAATCAAATACACTTGAACAAAGGTAGGAATACCGTCAATGGGAAACGAATGTTGCCTAGTCAAAGAGAGTGAAAGCACACTCGTCTAACCAGTTTGGTCATCTCCGGCGAATGTATCGGCGCGCTGTTTTCACGTAAGCCTGTAATACCACGTACAGTTTAATCATCACAAAATAAGTACAACATTGTCGTCCAGGCCTACCAAAGTAAAACAGTTATACATAAATTCCCGTATTATTAGAAAGTGATCTGTAAACTTCCTCACAGAGTAGTGAACTCGAAATCACTATAGTTAATACTTTCACAAATAGGCTTATGAGTAATTAGAAAACTACAGGTCATGAAATCAAGTGATCATGTGTTGACTGTATTAGCAGCGTGGGTCATATGTCGCACGACAGTAACAGTTATTCACTTCTTTATGATTTACAAATTCCGCCCACTGCGACAATTTATGTAAAAGGCAAAAGTGAAACGACATTCAGGCTGCCCCACGAATTAACGCAGAAACTTCCAGGGTTTATTCCGCTTGTGAAACTAATGCAAATTTCGAATAAACGTATGTCTGGAAAGCTTCTTTTATTTAATCCGCCATTTTGTTTATATTTTTAGAACGGCTCAACCGATTGAATTGACATTTTGCACTTTACTCCACAAGACCTAGTTTGAAAAATAAACGACTTGTTTCAATAATCTGTTTCAAAATGGCGGTAATTTAAACGTTTTAAATAAAAATATCTCGAAAACACTAAACTTTTACAAAAAGCTTCAACAGTAATTGTTTTTAGCCCCTTTAATTTCCTATCGAATTGTAAAACTGCCACAACTATCAAAGAAAGAGTAACGGTAAAACAGCGTGCTCCTTGATTAATTTGTCTTGAAAATGAATTATTGCCTACCCTTTGTTCCTATGGATGTTGAACCCATGTAATTAATGAATCCTATATTGTAAACGGTTAATAGACTTGAAATAACTCTTATCCAAATTTATTTAAAATAAACGGTACCAGAAACTGGCACATACTTTCTCCAAACATATTTAAATTACTAAACAGATTCACTGTGACTTCATAATTGTATTAAAGTAGGGAATACATTAAAGAAGGAGAGTGACTAATACTTATTATTATTAGCTAGAGAGAAAACTATTCCATCGATTTCGAACAAATTTGCACCAAACATTTCAATTATTCAATTATTGCACGAAAAAGGTTTTGAAACATTTTGAAAAACAACCCCCTTTTTGGCAAAAAAAACCCTCAAAAATCAGTTATTATTATTATTAGCTAAACGAGAGTTTTTAGAAAGATGCGGTTTTTTGCATATGGTAGGGTACATTAAGGGCTACAAATAACCCCAATTTTATCAAAATCGTTAGAGCCGTCTTTTTATGAAAAAATAATAACTAATTTTTTGGGGTTTTTGGCCAAAAAGGGGGTTGTTTTTCAAAAATTTGCAAAACCTTTTATCGTGCATCTATACAGGCCTAATTGACATGTTTGGTGTAAATTTTGTCGAAATCGGTGGAATAGTTTTCTCTCTAGCTTTGTATACATACAGACAGACATTTTGTAGAAACCACTTTTTTGGATTGGGCCCCAAAACGGATATTTCCACAAAAATCTCAATATCGATTTTTTTGCGATCACTATACCTTCTCTACACTATAGTGTTGTGAGAAAGTAAAATGAGTGTTTATTAAAATTTTAATACGTTTTGTACGTTATTGTGTTTGTTATTGCATCATATTTTTCCACAATTTTATAGTAAAACTTTTTGAAGGAAACGAAGTTTAGGCCTACTATATTGCTTCCAGTTTACCCGTGCGAATTAAGAGTACTTGCCTGATTTAACACGTTAGGTTTATTTATTTAAATTTGTTATTAAATAACAGTTACTTTATAACGATTTATAACGCTTTATAATGATTTGCTTAATAGATACACTTGTATATAGATTGTTAATAATCTAATGTTAGTTAAACAGATGAGTAAACACTCATTACCAATTTATAATTCATCTTCTCCCTGGATATTATTATTCGTATTTAAAGTATCGACAAGTCATTATCCTTATTAATACAATTTTGGAAAGGATGACGTTGCAAAACTTCAAACTCGTCCGCGTATTCCGGTGTATGTTTCATATGCGTTACTATGCCAACGAGCTGTTTGTACAAACAACTGATTACGAAGAAAAGAAAGTTGTCGCTAATTACTTTACATTGGGAGAGAACAAATATTTCGGTAACTCTTACTTCTCTAAGACTCTAAGACGAAATTAATGTAATTAATTATTCGCGAGTTTCATCTGCTGTACTATTGTAGACCCGTGACTTAATATAGGCCTACAGGGTAATTCAGAAGGAAACGGAGAAACTTTCTACTAGTGCAAATAAAGAAAAAAGTTCGTGTAAACATAGGTTCAAAAATGCTTCATTTCCAGTTTCTACAATTTTTTTTAATAAAAAATTTTTTTTTTTTTAATCTTTGGATGTAGAAAATACCTTGAACGCAAATTGTGGACATATATTTGGTATGACATCTTTTACCCACGTACACAAACCCATAACTTTTTTCACATATTTTCAAAATGGCGACCGTTTAAAAATGTTTATGTAAATGTTTATATCTCGAAAACCACTAACTTTACAAAAAAAAATGTTTTTTTTAATGACAAACATTAAGGTATCTTTTATTATTTCTGTAACTTAAAAGATAACCGAATTATTGGCTAAAAATAAACAATAAATTATATTATAGACAACTACCAAGATACAACATTTTCTGAAAATTTCTCCATTTCTTCCTGAATCACTCTGCACAAGGCAAAGCAATTTTTTTAAATTACCTGAATGCCCGTGCTTCGCTACATTTACTCTTCTTAGTTTTTCACGATTTTCTTAGCTACCTAGATTATTGTCAATCGCCTTTACCTACCCTAGAACATAACAACCAAGAGGTACATACGCTTTAATTTGAGTTCGTAGATGTTTTGCTCGGAAGGAATCAATTTCTTACTTTTCCCCGTTTTGCGTGGAATTAGTAAACATCTTTTCTTTCTTTGCTGGGACCTTAAACCTCATTGAAGACATTCATACCACATTTCAAACTAGTATACGCATTATGTTCAGTAGATTAAGTGATATTTTTCTTCGATTATATATATACAGACTTTCCAAGTTGTTTTAATAGCTGCGTTGTAGTTAACACAATAAATGTAATAGGCAACAGTCACATTGGATTATAGTTAGATAAATAACATTGCATCACATCACATTACAAGTACATACTGGTTTAATTACATTTCATGAATTCCTCCACAAAACAGAAAGTATTTGCTTTAATCATTTTGCAAGTATTTCATGCAAAGTTCTAGGAAACACAGGTAGTTTATTTAATAAAGTGTACTGCTAGTAATACTAACTATTATGTGTCTTAATAGTCTGTACAAGGAATTACAATATCAAATGTATTTCTTGTATTCTAGTAATTGTATATAACTAGGGGATATAACCGCACGCCAACTCCCGGTGCGACCTTCTAAAAACATATGTTATGTTTTATTTATAATAAAAGTGTAGGATTAATAATAACCTCAAAACTAAGATTGTAAATAATGTTAAATGTTCAAATCAAATTATTTCTTATATTTTTTATAACAGCAGTAATAATAAAGGTTAAAAGAACCAGTAAGGCTTAGGTCTACACTTAATCAAAAACCTAACAAAAAAGTTATAAATAATAACCTCAAAACTAAGATGGTAAATATTGTTAAATGTTTAAAACAAATTAGTTCGTAAATTTTATAATTTGAATAAATAATTCATTTCCTCCCTTATAAAAATCAATATTTACTTCCACATAGCAGGTGTATTAGTTAGTTTCTTATTATAAACAGCTGTTTTGTATATAAATGGTTTTTAAATATTTTCCATGTTAATCTTATGGGGAAAACCC
This sequence comes from Philaenus spumarius, assembly GCA_018207615.1. Classification (NCBI taxonomy): domain Eukaryota; kingdom Metazoa; phylum Arthropoda; class Insecta; order Hemiptera; family Aphrophoridae; genus Philaenus; species Philaenus spumarius. Next base: position 562,838 of record JAGFPH010000380.1, read on the forward strand.
GACCTTTGAGATTAGCTCACGCCATTAAGGATAAGAATTTTTGACATCTAAAACCTTATTGCAAAACTACGAAATGAGACGAATTTTTTGAAACCTCAAACATTAAAATTGGTCCAGAAATAAGGGAGGAGTTGTGTTTACAAAAAACGGCTTCACGTATTATATATAAAGATATATGCTTTGCTTGATACGGTCCACGGTTACAGAATATTATAGCGCATGCGCAAGGTTGTATTTGTTTAAATATATATAATAGCTGTTTTCGTCCATCAGCTGTAATAAATCAACAACAGGACTATGTTTACAAATTATTAAGATTATGTTTGCAACTTTTAGTTTGAGTTTTGGTTACCGAATAGTATATCGCATGCGCAAGATTCTATTCCTTAAAATATAACACATGATTTGGGGCTATCAGCTGTAATGCTGTAATAGGCCTACATCAACAATTATGTGAACCTTTTAAGGTTATGTTTACAACTTTTACTTTAAAATTTTGTGTTATTATTTTAGAAATAATAATGTACAATGATACATCTGATTCGTTTTGTCATGTCTATAAATAAATGAATTACACATTTTCATAAATAAACACTTTTGAAGTTTTTTTACACATGTCATCTAAGAATTAAATTATACCATATAATTAAAAGTTATATTTTCATAAATACATAAATTGTATAAATATTATTACAATCAGATTTAAGCTAGCCATTCAAGGTCCGATTTGTAGTCCGATTCAATGTCCGATGTCCGATGTTGGATCCGATGTAGGAGCGTGAATGGGTTTGATGGACGACGAGTTGGATGATCGGACAAATCGGAGTCCCGGATCAGACTACAAGATGATCCGACTTCCAACTTCCGACTGAGTCGGACTGTGAGTGGGGTGATCGTCCGATTGCGTCAGTTTAAACTTTGATTTTGCTGTTGTTTGATCTTCCTTTTTCCCCTATACTTTGTACATTTTTACTTCTATAATAATGGATAATGAGGGTTTTTGAAATTTATTGAATTGTACCGGGAAAATAGGTGTTTGTGAACACAAGGGATTCAATTTATGCAAACTGACATGTTTGTGAGCATCTTCGCTTTGCAATAGTTCAAAAATAATTTCTTAACCTATTGACAAAGGTGAATGTTTACTACTCTGAAAAAATTTAGGCAGTTGTCTACTATATTTAAAAATATAGGTGATTGTTTAGTATACTGAAAAATATAGGTGATTGTTTAATACACTGAAAAAATATAGCCTAGTTGATTGTACAGTATACTGAAAAATGTAGGCGATTGAAGGTACACCGACAAAATATAAGGGATTGTTTAGTATAGTGAAAAATAAAGGTGATTGTTTACTATACTGAAAAAAATAAAGGCGGTTGTCTACCATATTTAAAAATATAGGTGATTGCAAGTATACTGAAAAAATATAGGTGATTGTAGTATACTGAAAAAATAT
>JAGFPH010000380.1:564306-583340 GCA_018207615.1 Philaenus spumarius
ACTGACAAAATATAGGGGATTGTTTAATATACTGAAAAAATATAGGTGATTGTTTAGTATAATGAAAAACATAGGTGATTATTTAGTATACTGAAAAATATAGGTGATTGTTTATTATACTGAAAACAATAAAGACGGTTGTCAACTATATTTTAAAATATAGGTGATTGTTTAGTATACTGAAAAAATATAGCCTAGGTGATTGTTTAGTATACTGAAAAATGTAGGCGATTGAAAGTATACTGACAAAATATAAGGGATTGTTTAGTATAGTGAAAAAATATAGGTGATTGTTTAGTATAATGAAAAATCATAGGTGATTATTTAGTATACTGAAAAAATATAGGTGATTGTTTACTATACTGAAAACAATAAAGGCGGTTGTCTACTATATTTAAAAATATAGGTGATTGTTTAGTATACTGAAAAAAATATAGCCTAGGTGATTGTTTAGTATACTGAAAAATGTAGGCGATTAAAAGTAGACTGACAAAATATAGGGGATTGTTTAGTATAGTGAAAAATGCAGGTGATTGTTTCCTATACTGAAAAAAATAAAGGTGGTTGTCTACTATTTTTAAAAATATAGGTGATTGTAAGTATACTGACAAAATATAGGGGATTGGTTTAGTCTAATTATTTGCATATAGTAATTGCTGGACATTTCGATACAACTGCCACAATTACAAGAAAAGAAGATTGAATTGGAAACTTTAGTTGGATCGTAAGTTAGATGGTAAGTTGGTTGGTAAGTTGGAGCGTGAGTGGTGAAACGCATCCAACTTACAGTCCAACTCGGTCGTCCTACAAATCGGACCGTGAATGGCTAGCTTTATTAAATATAAGTACAGTGCTACTAGAAGCTTTAATAAAAACTTCTATGACTAAAAATTTTAATAATTTTTTTAAAACATGCTTTTCCTAAAAATAGTAAAAAAGAAATAGAAATTAATAAATAGTTAATAATAAAACTCTATATACATGTCTAAAAAAAACATAGTGTCATTCTTTCAAATTGTCATAAATAAGCATGTTGTTTTGAAATATATATACTTTTTTTGAGGATACATAGATTATTATTACAAACCCTTATCTCCATGGGCACTTATCATCAAAGAGATATATAATACAATAAAACGAATTTGGAGTTTTAGGTGCTTTGGTTTAGCACGACAATCACCTTTCTTCCTCCGTACACATTATTATCAAGTTGTACAAAAATAACAAAACTTTAAAAAAATTATTTCCTAAAACAAAACAACCAGATTAAACTTTGATGGCTCTTTTTAATAAATATTTAGAATCAATCATACGTTCAAAGGTAAGCTGGAAAATAATATTAAATCTCAAAATTAAATCATTAAATTTACACCTACTCCTAAAACATCAACTTAACCTAAAAATTGGAAACAAAATTAGTTTCAAAGTATGAAATCAGCTGTTGAGAAATAGACTAAATTTACGTTTAGATATATTAGAGTAAAGCTCATTACTGTACGAACACTGAACATCTTTAATCATCTGAGGTACCGTAGGCCTATGTACTTTTAATAAACAAATAGGCCTACATATCTTAAATTACAACAAGCTGATTCATCCAAAGTAAATTCAATTAGTAAATCAAGGTTTTTTTTTAATTTTATGACAATTCTATTTAAAATTGTCCTAACGAAAAACTTAGAAAGAGGTGCACTACTACATAAAATTTGGGATATCCCTGTAAAAATTTCATACTCATCGGTTCTATGGTTTACTAGTACGGCTCTACACAGACACACTGACATTGCCTTTTGTTTATATAGATAATACTAGATGTCTTCTAGCTTTGCTCACCAACCTCCGTGGCGAAGCAAATGCAAATAGATTCAATACTATGATATTTTCAATGAAGTGACTGTTGATTAAGACAGAGGCACTTTTATTGGGGAAGGTGATGGAGGTACCGGTGATCTACATCCTGGCGTATGAACAGTAAGAAAAAAGTTTTGCGTGAATGACAAGAGTTTTTATATATAATAGATATATCGTTAGAGTCCTAATTGTGAGTACTTATTCAAGTGAAAAAAATGATAATTAGTAACTATCTTTGTCAATTCACAAAGTAACTAAATCGCAAAAATAAACGGAAGAGGTGCGAGTTTCCCGCGCCAAGGATTCCGTACGCCTTGAAATTTTTCAGTTAGCTAAGAACTGCTGAATATAACCAAAATTGAGAATAAAACACCGCAGAATATGCAACGCACAAAGTTGGTTTTTGTGTAATTTTTCACGTTTTACCTCGTTCAAAAGAGACGTGTCGTTTTGTAATGAAACAGCTTAAAACCGATATTATATTATTAATTGAAAAAGTAAAATTTATAATATATTGAATAATCTAAAAAGGCCTACTGAATTGAATAAAAACATTACTTATGGCGAGTATACATTATTATATTGGTAGTGAGGATTAGTGAAAGAAAGGTTTGTACTGATATTATCTGTAAGTATATAAGTATCTATGTAATTTTAACAGAACTTTTTTGGAATTTACAACTATAGTTGTTAGGTACGCAGTAGATCATTATTTATCGAAGTGAGCGTTGGAGAAGTCAAGTGATCCATTTTCGTATCAACGGGAAAATTATACTTCTCCGGTCCCCATTTCTCCCACCTTGTGTACTTTCGTAGAATTTCTTGAATATTTTGAACTAAAAATCACAAAATTCTTTTAAAAAAAGCTGATGCTTTGCCGTTTAAAACAGCTAAATCAAGGACATAACAGCATACCTACCGTTTACTTTAAAACTGTTAGAATCACAGATGGTTTTTACTTCCAAATGTTCACCTGCATATTGTTTTAATTTATTTTTAAAAGTTTAATTTAAGTACGCAACAAATACCACCGGTAATTTAATTTCATTGCAACACTGATTTTATTGTTTTGCTTTTCCAAGTAGGCCTAAAGTTTTACAAAAATCGCGTAAGTAGGTTTTTAGTTAAATCGTTAAATACAATCTTATTCTCTTAAAAAAATGAACATAACAGGGGTATATATATACACTTACATCCCCGGTCTTAAAACACCATAATATTGCATTTCCCTTTGTACAAGTTTGTTTAAGAGCGATAGTTCCGGTTTTGATACATTGTTATTTGCAAACGTGTTTTACCACTTCATCCGGACTCAACCGCCTTTCACTGTTCAACATATTTCTTATACAAATCTAAACTAAGCTATAAAATAACCAATGAAGCATTTTTTCAACGGTAGAATAACCAACAGAAATTGTAAACGTATCGTTTGATTTGCAGTTTTAATGCTACACAAAATATTTCAAAATTAATGTGCCATAATTTCACAAACGTAGGCCTATTTCTCTCATCAAAATAATGAAAAACGATCATACAAACATACAAAGGTCCCAAAACGTTTAGTCAAAGAGTTCCGGCTGCTAGAATTTGTGAACGTGATTACTGCTCCAAAGGTAACTGGTAACAGAATTAGATTTTAATCAAAGAATATACTTTTAACGTTTTGACTACAGTAACCAAGGATGTCGCTATGGGGGTTCACCCCTCCCCAAAATAATAAAAAAAAAAACTAAAAACTTGGGAACCTTCTTCAAATTGTGAATATTGTAGTAAAACCTTTTACTCAAAGAGTTACTAACATGTAAACAAATACAATTCAAGTTAAGAAATTGTAATTGTATCGATACAGTGTCGTGTTTGAATGGAAAAGAAAATGATTGTAATCGAGTGCCAACATTCGCAACAGGTGGATGAAACATTCAACTCCAAAAGAGTTGTTAAATTTAAAAAATTCTGTACCAAGTAAAACACATTTTTTAAGGATATTATACTCAAAAGCTTATAAAAAAGGTCAATTTACCAAACATTTTCACGGGGAGGCCCACAGACTCCCCAGTAACTTGAAAAATCCCAGTAACAATAAAATAGTTCGGAAATTTTATACTTGTTTTAGCAACTTCCCTCACAATAACTTCGTTAAATTTCCCGTAAAGAAAGAAACTTTAATAGCAACATTTTTTGATAACCTAATTTTGAAAAAATAATGTAAATAAAGTCAATAAAAATTTAATTAAGTTTTTCTCAAATCCAGTTTTATTAAAAAAATTACACAACTACAAATTCTAAAAACTAATCACGGTAAACGAGTAGTTAGTATTTTTTTAATGCATAAGATTTATTTTCAATTCAAAAATTGCTCCTGTTTAAAATTGTTTTGTATAACTCAAAAACTAGATTTATTTTACAAATTTTAAACGCATCGTTGGATTAAAGTGCGCACTTTTCTCAAATCATAGCTTTACTTTACTAAACACCGTGCTAAGTTTCAGCTAAATCTATTAAACAGTTCTGGAAGTACTGTATACAAATTTTATTTAAAAAAAATGGCAATTATATGGAAAACCATATGTTTTTGGAAAAAAATTATTCTTAATTTTTTCTTTATCTTGATAGACAAAAGCAATTTCTGAATATTTTCAATAGCATGCCAAATAAACATATAACTAAACATACCCTTATGCAAAGCAAACAGTTTTATTTTAATATTCCACTTTCCCGAGTATATTCGATTTTAATTTTAAACAGAACTGCGTAAATTTTGTAATTTCAAATTCAACCCAAAAATCAAAATTGTCCTCCAAATAAGTAATTAATGCAATTTTCACCCTTAAAACCCCAAAATAATTCGGCTTTTTAGAACATACATTAAAAAAAAAAAATTTACTAGAGATATTTTCACTTTGACCAAATATTGACATTTGTAATGTAAATTATTTACACTAAATAATATTAAATCTTGTAAAAACACTTAATCGAATTTTATATACAAATTCTACTACGAAATCTATTTCACACACTTAACGAGGTATTAACATTATCCAATGATATAGAGTATGTGGTGCTGACCTTCATGATGAAGTGAAATCCAGTCTGGGCCAGCGTTAAGACACTCACTAACTGAGGTGGGAACGTACGTAGGGTACTCTTATAGCTTCGGCCCCACTAACCAGATAGAAAGTGATGAGGTTATAAACATAACGCTGGATCCACATTCGTTAGGTTTCGATGTTGTAATAGCTAACAACGTTAAACGGATATTGGGCTCAATTTGGGACAGAGACAGAGCAAATATATGCAACCGGCTTCATCCTTGGAGTTTTGAGAGTGTGACATTATTAAATATTATAATTAACTGCCGTACTTGATATTTTACTACTTACTTCGCACGCCCTTTCTAAGTCCACACAAATATTTTATTTTATTATTTCCACAGAGAGTCGTAAATTAGTGGGTTTATAATTAAAAACCCAAAGAATATGTTCAAAAGTACTTCTTAAAATTATGTTCTATAAAAAAAAACAATTAACGAAAAAGAAAATAGGGGTTTCTATAAACAAATTTAAATTTATTCGCTAAATTAGAAAATTGTGGTAATTTCTCAAAATTGGTTTTTATTGCCCCCATTAAGTGAGGTGAAGTGCTGTAAATTCAATAATTTCTGAGGTCACTATGGTGGTACAAAAAGATCAGCCGGTATTATAAATTAAACCATGTGCCTTTTCATCTAAATTGCATCTGATTTCTTCAATATGTACAGAGTGATTCATGAAGAAACGGGGAAACTTTTAGGGCGTGTTCTACTGGTGAAAATAAAGAAAACAGTTCATAAAAACCTAGGTTCAGAAATGCTTCGTTTTACGGCTTCCACGATTTTGTTTTATTATTTCAGTAACATAATTTTATTAAAAATTTTTCAAACGAGACGAAAAACATGATTTTCAGTCATTCCAGTTAAAAACAGTAAACAATTTTGTTATGTATTAAACACACAGTCGAGCTTTCTGCAAATTTTAAACTTTGTGTGCACATGACGGAATTTAAAAATAATTCGATAACGCAGCTGAACCGCTGACGTGAGTTGAGCGAATTTACATAATAAAATGTATATGTTTTGTGATTTCAACCAACTATTTGGGAAATTGGTCTACTCACGACGCTGAATGGCTGCCGACGTAATGAAATATATTGGTAGAATTGTTTGTATCTCAGTCGTTAGCTCCGGCTCACACTTTGTTTTGTTCCCCTCACAACGGAAAACTCTCTCGACCTTGCGCCCTCGGTTTATTTGCAAGTATGCATCCCAATCGTCAGCCTCGGATCAGAATTTGAACCGGGTACTTTGAACCGGGTACTTTTGAGTTTTGATCGGTTTTGGGGGAACAAGACTTGATCGAATAAAAAACAAATGCAAAATGATCTGTTACATTTATGTTTTTAGATAAAAACAAAAACAAATTTAATTCTAGTATGACAAATTTCAAAAAAAACATTTACTCCCTGTCAAAAAACGTGAGTCTACTTCAGGTTGTTGCATTTTTTGGCTAACGAACTCGTCAGAGCGACTTAGAAAACCATCGTGTGTATCAAATTTGGACCAAATCGCATGTTTAATGCAGCTGTTAGAGTGCCAACACATATGTACATTTATAAATAACATTTGTATTGATACCACAAAACGTGTTCTGGGGACCGTGATCGGTGCTCATAGACCAGTTCAACAGAAGATTCACAGCAATAGCTCATCTTTGACATGGAAATTCAGTAATAAGACCTACATTAGTAAAAACGTAAGTATATACACAAATGCGGTACACACGCTAGTTTTAAGTCACTCAGACGAGTTAGTTAAGTAAAAAAACACCCAAAAACAGGAAGCACGTTTTTTGACCGGATGTAAAAATACAGGTACCGGTACTAGTAAAAATAAATACATCAGCTCCATTTATTATTAGTTATAAAAAGCTTGCTTAGTTTTCTCTTAACCTTATTGTGTATTTATTGTACAAGCGAGAGGTAAATTTAAAGAAAAATGAAGCTCAAAGAATGCCTACCTCACTCCTCCCCTAGCTATTATATTCCAAAAATTGCATTGAAAATATATTACTTTCAGTTATGTATCAGCACTATTATTTTGTAATGACTAAAAATCGGACTTTGTTCACTATTGAACTGAACCCTAGAAATTATACGAGCGAAGCGAGTACATAGGATCTATGACGAGGTACGCAACAATGTACACTGAGAAACCCTTTCTTCTGCTAGGAAACGGCTGATTTAAACTCTCCAACTTTCACAGTCAATTCATTATACTTGTAAATTCAAATGCTAATATTTATGCAACTCTTAACAGTTTTCTAAATACTGTCGCCAACAATCAAAACGGACAGGATAACTAATTATTGTGAGTACTACAGCATAGGGTTAAACAGAAGGACTGACCTTTTTATTACAGCAATTACAAAATAATCACTTCCTATTAACTCATGTACAGTACAGTATGTGCGAAAATAAACAGTACTGAAATTGTAATAGTTTTAAATGGTTTATTTTTTGACAAATATACAAAGTAAAAGAAAGCTGGAAACCGCATGCATGTTCTATATGCCCTCTATTAAAATTTAAACAACTCTCTTTTTGAAGATCTTCGAACATTTTGGTGAAAAAAGGGTGTTTCAAGCTTCCAACGTATACAGTTATTTCTTCACGAAGCTCCGCAATAGTAATCGGCATTTCTGAAGATGCTTTCCTTCTTCATTCCATAAGCGTCAAGTGGTCGGGGCACTGGGATGGGTATGATAAGTTTGTTCCTCGGGAAAACAGGCGGCGGCCAAACTTTCTTTGAAGAAAAACAATAGTGGCTACAGCGGTTTGACTGGTGGCTCCATATTGCTGGAACCACTGGGAATCAAAATCCAGATTGCTAGCACGACAAAATCTCTTCAGATCTCTTACAAAAGGTTGATTGTCACGTAGAGTTAGGGGCAGCCCAGTTGGCGGAACGCTCTACTACTCATTCCGCCTGCCAATTGCGTACACTGAAAAAACTCTATCCTTGCAGCAACACAATTAATGTTGCGGTAAAAGAAATATTTGTTTACGGGTCAGCAGGGTGTAGTTAACTTTACTGTTAAGGTAAGCTACTGTCGATCTCTTGATATTATAGCAATGTTATTAACTTAGCAGCAAATGTAAGTTCAACAGTAAGCCTAATGTTTCTATGACATTAAGGCACTACTAACTATGTCGCAAGGCTAGTTAATGTAGTAGTGAATATAAATTAATGTAGTTATAACATTAGGTAGAGTGTTTAATATTGTAGTGTTCCTTTACTGGTAAGTTAGTTGTTATTGTCACAAAAATAATAAAATTAGGTAATACATCTACAAAATATTACACTCATATTAGTTATTGTAATCATAAGAGTAATTGCTCTGTGTGTTTCAGTATAACTAACATCCTTGCAAGGTTAGTTGATGTAGTGGTGAACTTCATACTAATACAGTTCTAACACTAGTTAAGATTGTAATTACTATATAGTATGTTTATTGTAACAATAGTTATTTTTGTCACAACAGAAACAGCTTTTCTTAACTCCGATATTTTATTTCGAAATTTGTCGACAAGCTTTCCCCTGCATACTAACTGTCGTGGTCCTTCAGTTAGAGGAGCTATAATTTGTCGACAAGCTTTCCCCTGCGTACTAACTGTCGTGGTCCTTCAGTTAGAGGAGCTATAATTTGTTGACAAGCTTTCCCCTGCGTACTAACTGTCGTGGTCCTTCAGTTAGAGGAGCTATAATTTGTCGACAAGCTTTCCCCTGCGTACTAACTGTCGAGGTCCTTCAGTTAGAGGAGCTATAGTAAGAGTTCTGGAAAAAATAAAAATTAAGTGTAAGACAACTATAAAATATATTACATAATATACATAGATTAATGTATGTAGTTATTTACATAGTTAAGGACATAACATTTTTACTGTATCTTAAAATAAAGAATTCAAGCTTTAAATTACAACTTTTTAAAATGTTAACCTAAATTCTATGTTTAAAGTTACCGTATTTGATAATGAGTTCATTACTTTTAATTTAATTAATTACTGCGACATTTCCCACTGAAGATGGATATTTATTATCTTGAGTAGTAGTTAAGCTAGTTTGAAGTAATTTTTTTGTTAATAAAAAACATTCTTAGTTTTAATAATTCGTTAACAAGGGTTGATCAATACTCGTAAACATCGTAATTTATTTTAAATACATAAATTATTTCAAATATCAAAATAATCAGTTCTGATCAAAGTAATCAAAATTCATTATCCAAATATTTGTATATGCTATTGTTAGGTTTTTGGAGAACATACAAATATTTACAAAATAATAAAATAAGGCTCTGTCATTTCAAATGTAAAAATTCCTAAAACAAGTCATGTTAATTGACTGATGCCATTGACAGTCTAACTGAGGCTTTAATGGAAAAGTACTTCTTAAAAACCACTACAACATATTAAAAATTCATTCACACATTTTTAAACAGCTAAACAACCAAACTGAATCTTTTAAAATATTTGTTTAACAAATCCTTAATTTGTTGTAAGATGTAGTTGTTATTAATAAATATTTTAGCGAAATGCCTGACGTACAATTATGCTAGGTTGTTAATTTTCTTTCTTTGAGCCTTATATTTTTACTTGAAAAGATATAATATGAATGAATTGTGTGTAGTTGTATGTAGTAATGTTAAATCAGTTAAATGGAAATGTACTAAAAAATAAGTTCCTTTACATGGATTTCCTCCATATTGGATAGGGCACGTATATCTATTTCATTTTCTGAAATGAAAGTATATTATTTGATAATATAGGACCTACTAATTATGTGTAAATAGATTACTAAAATGAATTTTAAATATTTACCAGAATGATTATTAAAACAATAATTTAAAATATATAGAAAATAGATTAGTTATATATTTTTAAAAAAGTATGACAAAGTTATGTATAACTTCAGGCAACCTCCCATTACCTGTAATGAAATTTTAACATTGAATATATACCGTATTTATTATGGTAGTTTTTAAAATTACTGCATCTAATTATAATACTGTATTAATTTATGTATATACCTGAGCTTACCTTTAAAAATTGTAATATAATTTTGAAATCCCCATTACGTCAACAAAGATTCTACATCATCATCCATGTATGTTGAAAAAACAAGAAGATCGACAACGAAGCACTTTAGTTATAGCTGTTTGATGTGGTATTTGTTGTTACTTGTTAGTCTACCGAGTACTGAAGATAAACTGAATTCGAATTTCGTAAAAACGTGAGAAATTGTAATTGTGGACAGGGTAACTCTAAAACAGGAAAAGGCTACCGTCTAAAGGATGTAGGTAGAGCGGATGTAACCCAGTTCACTGTATAAATAACCGCCTTTATGCCTTTAAGTAAGCTAACATTGTGAACATATTAAGATATTGTTTTCATTCCGTTTTTTAGATGTATATTACGTTAGATTTACCTTATAGTTACATTAACTAATTTAGTGACAGCAATCATCGCCTTTACGTATATTAAATTAACTATGACATTAGACTACATTAGAGTTTACAGTAAAACTCAGCATTAAAAAATCCTTACAGCAATTCAAATATTTCAAGCTCTAAAGTAATTATGACATTATAAATGTTACCATGACAGAAAAACTGTTAACATTAATTTTAACTTTGCAGTACGGTTAGAGTTTTTTCAGTGTACTGTCCTGCACGAAAACATTGTTTCACAACCACTGTCTCTGACTATTCTTATAAAATTGTCTTTTAAGATATCTATTTATACCTAATTTATATTTACCCTTGAATAGTTTATTCAACAACAATTATATTTACATAATAGGATTTTAAAACTAGAAACCGAAAGATAAGGGATGAGAAATGTTTTTAGTAATGCCGAGTTGTGAATCTGTTTCCGCAAAAGGGTAGTAGTTGCCTTCCTGCTGGCACCGCCAACTGGGCTGCCTTTTACTCTTCCTGGTTTACAGGAACAGCATTCCCGTACTGCCTCTCACTGATACAGCCCACCATACTGTTACGCGCTCAGGACGTTGAAATCCAAAATAACTCGTTCACGAAGTTGAACCGCTGACGTGAGTTGAACGAATTTCAATAAATAAGTTTATACCTTTTAGGATTTCAAGAACTTCTTAGGGAAATTGATCTACTCACGAATAGCCTGCGTGTAGCTTTGCGATTTTTCACCTCGACCTTGCGGCCTCGAATTATAGACAAACAGCTGACAAACTCGCAAACGGAATAACTCGCTTCACGAGTTTGCATTCCGGTCATTTTCCTCGGATCAAAAGCTGTCCCACAGTAAAATCCCCCACTTAGATTTCAACCGAGTACTTTTATGTTTTTTACATTTTGACCAATTTTGTCAGAACAGGATGGGCTATAAGGTAGGGAAAAAATAATATGTGCAGAATAATCTCCTATGTGTTTTTTTTTTACATAAACCTCCAAAATTTTCACTCTAGTAACAAATCTATTTTGATCAAACAATTCTCTAAGGGCTCCGTACAAATTCGAGTAAAACTTATATTTTGGTACATTAAAACGAGCATTAATCTTCATAACAAAAAAAATTATTTGAACGAGGGAACATTTATAGACGTAGCCTAGCATACTTCAGCATGAAATGTGGCACTCATTTTTTGCGTATTTTTGGTTATAACACGAAAATTATCAAATTTTTGTAAATAACCTCTCTGTTCAAAATGAAATTACACAACATTTCCTACAAATTTCACTTTTCAGGTTTTTTCTCGGACGAACCGTTTGGGCTCGTTATATAGGAAACGTATATAGGCTGAATTATTAAATATATATTAAAACAACACGCTGAATAAAACAAACAACAATTCCGAGTAGCACTCAGGGTGACTCTGTAATGCGCGGAGATAGTTCCAAGGGATCAAAATTTTAAAAGTTCCTATTCACATATATCCGGAAACCTGTTCTTTTACCTGCCATCCGACAAGTATTGGTTTTTTACTAAATAATGTATATCTCTAAAAGTGCTTAACCGATTGAATTGAAATTTTGCACGACACTCATTTATGTAAAGAACGAGTTTGAAAAAAAAAATTTGTTCCAAACAGTTCGATTCAAAATGTCGGCCAAAGAATAACTCAAAAAGCGTACAATTTTGTAGCCAGTTTTTATTTATTTTATTTATTAGTATAACCGTCCAAATTTAACAGAAAGGTTAATAACAAACCAGTTTTCAATAGGTTTCATTAGTTTGATGCGTTTAATTAACATAGCCTAGTGCTGCCAATCAATCGATTGAGCTGTCCTAGAGGTATACATTATTAAAAGTAAACAAAATGGCAGATAGCTGGTAAAATAAGCGCTTCCTGACGCATATGTTTATACGACAGGGTTCCTACAGAATTGTGTCAATTCATCCCTGATTTCCCTCATTTTTTTATCACCACACATGGTATATTTTTAAATTGTTTTACTACGACATTTCTGCCTCCTTCTCTTACATCACCATCCACGAAAGACAAAGAAAGCAAGTATATTGTAATATATTAACCCAGTACAAACAGATTTCATTTAAGTATATTTTTTATTATACTGAAAAATGGTCGGAAGGTTTCCTTATCAGCGAATGTCTTTATAATAGGTCAGATGAGCTATTGCAGTGGCCCTTATGGTGAGACCTAAGGTCGGGAGGAGTAAATGAGCACCGATCATCCCAGAACACGTTTTGGGGTGTCATTAAAATTGATATCTATAAATATGAGTTCGCACTCTAACGGCCGCATTTTAAGTCTGATTTGATCCAAATTTGGAACACACGTTGGTAGTCTAATTATAAACCGGAAGCACGTATTCTGATCGGCAGTAACGGTTTTTTTTAATTTTTCGTACTAGAATGAAACTTTTTTAGTGTTTAGTAACATATCTCGTACTCGCAGGCAACGTCTTCGTGGGTAGATTAATTTCCCAAATAATTGGTTGAAACCCTAAAATCATAAACTGAACATTTAATTTTGGAAATTCGCTCAACTCACGTCAGCTGTTCAGCTGAGTGTTCGGATTATTTTTAACACTGCCAAAGCCGGATACAACAGCCTACCAAAGCAAATCTTGCGTCTGTGGACAGACGTACCGACAGCTTTCACTTTAACGGTCAAGCCGCAATCACCCGAGTTAGTGGTTTATGCTCTTCTTCGGAAGCATAACTGTGACATAACGTAATGGAATGGGTCTAGCCTCAGGTGCCCAGGCGCGTGGAAGTTGAGCTTGTTAAAGTTAATTTTACGACAGGTGTAACAACCTCTAAATAGTGGAAATGTTCGTGGGGAAGGACGGTTATATCGGTGATGTAATTTTATTCAGGTTGCCACTGGGAGGGACATCTATACTGTTCCTCAATCCCTTCTAGTTTATTCATAAACAGACGATGAACATTTTAGCAAATGCAGTTAAATTTGTTTTAAATGTATTTGTGTGTACATTTGAAAATGACTGAATAAAGAGTCAAAACACGTCATGTAAATAAAACACAATAACTACATCAAATCAAGGATTGTTCGACAGAATCGCCATAAGCTAATTAAGTTAATAAATATTTAACAATCCATTAAGGCTACAAGCATTAAAAAATGAAATGCAATTAGATTATTGTATATTATGATATTTTCACAGGAATGAAGATTGATTAGGCCAGATATTTTTTTTATTTAGAAGAGAGACAATTTTGAAGTTATAAAATAGGACGAAAATGTGAGTCGGTAAAACAGTATTTCAAACTGACCAGATATAGGCCTACCTAATAAAGTTAGCAAAATTTGAATAGTGATATGTTTTTTAGTTATGATGTAGTAAGCTTTTTTTGTAGTTTGTGTGTCTATTACCTAACCTAAAAAAACTATTGGTTTTGGAGAATAATTAATTACTTGCTTAGTAAATTTTCGAAATTATGGTTAACAAAATGTAACTGCGTTGAAAGAAACGTGTTATGGTTCAGTATAGGCCTAACCTAAAATTGTGTTAAGCTTTTGTTCCAAACCAGGTATTTTATTTATAGTCTAATATTTAACAACAGATGTTTGACCTATAATACAGTAATCCTTTTTCATTGCTTTTCCTTTGTGTTTGTTTTTATATTGTTAACATAACCTAAAAAAGCAGTTATTGTGAAAAATAATTAATCAACTATTAGGCCTATAATTTTGATAAGTTGGTATTTTGTTAGCCCTACCTAAAGTCGCTCTGACGAATTCGTTGGAGAAAAAAACCAACAACTGGAAGCACGTTTTTTTTGGGATTTTCGTAGGTCTAATGAAGTAAAACGTTTTGGGGTTTTATCTAAAAAAAAATAAAGGATATTGTCTGCACATTTTGTTGTTTTTTTCGTCTGGTTCTCCCAAAATCGATCAAAACCATTAAAGTACCCGGTTAAAATTTACTAGAATTTCGGCTGAGATGCAATCTACACTGCGAGCGAAGAGAAACAGTCCATACTCTGACCCCACAAGGACGAGGTGCAAAACTCTCAAAGAGAGTTTTCCGCTGTGAGCGAAACGAAGCGACGCGTGAGCTGAAGCTAAAAGCAATGTCGTAAACAAATTATACTTATGTATTTCACACACGTAGGCAGCTATTCAGCGCCTTCGTGAGTACATCAATTTCCCAAATAGTTGTTAAAACCCTAAATCGTATAAACTTAATTTTAGAAATTCGCTCAACTCACATCAGCGGTCAGCTGAGTGATCAAATTATTCATATTATTTGTTATTAGACAAATGAACACTTACATTAAGTAATAAAAAACATTTTGATATCGAAAGGGTTCAATAATGTATTTAAATAATGAAAGGGTTGACACTGATGCATGTCTTTAACAAGTGTCTCACCGTTTTCCCACTCTTTTTTACCCCTCCCATTTTTGTGCGCTCCCCAGGGGGGCACGATCCATAGATTGAAAACCACTGATTTAGATGAAACAACTTTATTTTAAATAATATCTTATCTTGATATGTGTGACTATGACTTGAGACTATGATCATTCTAAAGTATAGTCATTAGTGTAAGAATATGTGTGTATGACTGCACACAAAAAAGTTGAATGTTTTGTATATACAGCATTTTTTTATAGTTTTTGTTACTCTAGTATTATTTTTGAACAATTTATGTTTCCACTTAATCCAATAGAATCTTAATTCCTGAAATATTTTTTAATATAAGTTTTCCACAAATGATGGTAGTTTCAAAACAGGCCTAAATGAAGTAGCCTACCTACATTTTCTATGTATGCGAGTATTTCGTTTTTTGTTTTTGTTTTCCTTTTGTGGGTTATGCATTTGTTGTAAACGTTTTTGCTTTAGTTGGTTATTTTTAAATTTCAATCATGTACTTAATTAGTGTTTATTTTAATGACTAATTTTTGTTAAGAGTTTTTGTTTATTCAAAGAAAAATTAAATAATTAAAATAAAGTTTGATATCATTTTGAACTTGATTTTTATTTTAATCAGATTTCAAAAGTAATATATTATATTTTGACAAATAAAATAAATTATTTCACTGCAATATAGTTGGTTGTATAGCTACTATGTAGCGGGTTTCATCACGGTCGGTAGTCTCAGGATATCAGAGGATATGGTATACACACAACAAAGTACAAACATTTAATTTTTATTTCTGTAATTAACTACTCCTACACGTAAGATTACTTGTAAGTATTTTTAACTAGTAAGTCTTGTGTAGAAGAACTGTATGAAGAAACTTTGCTTACAAAGATAGTGCGCATGCATTTTAAAAATAAATACAAAATTTGTGTTTCTTTCAATCTAAAACTGACATATTAATCTTACGTCAAACAACTAGAATCCTTTTATAAAAGTGGAAAACCTTCAGAGGTCATTGCCAAGGATAAACAAGGTCCTCAAATTTCATAATGGTGGGCGATTTCTTCACTACGAATTAATTATTCCAGTTCAAG
Organism: Philaenus spumarius; assembly: GCA_018207615.1. Classification (NCBI taxonomy): domain Eukaryota; kingdom Metazoa; phylum Arthropoda; class Insecta; order Hemiptera; family Aphrophoridae; genus Philaenus; species Philaenus spumarius. The sequence goes on from JAGFPH010000380.1 coordinate 580,169, forward strand.
GATTGTAGAAAACGCGGAATAGTTTATAAATCAAGAAAATGCATTCTACTTTTAACGCACCTTTAGAGATATACTTTAAAATATCTTTTAAATCCTTTTAAATATATCAAATAATAAATACTGTTATTATTTGGTTCGTTTCATTTAAATGTAGTTTGCCAGTCACTCTAGAATCCACAGTCAAATCCAAGTACTGTAGAGATTGAACATGTTCAATAACATTGCATTGCCGTAAGAATTGTTACAAAATCATCTAATTAATTACACTGATAAGCAAATGTTTTTGTTTAGTCCTAATATTGTAGGAATGTTTCTTACTTTGAGACAAATATTATTCTTTAAATTAGGTTCGAGGCTAAATACATTTACAACTAAATTTGCCATTAGACTTGATATTGCTTGCAAACTTTTGTGAAGATTAGCTTGGCATTATATTTTCCAATGAAAATAGATTCTTGAGTATACAGGGTTAGTATAAAGTCCCAGGACTGCTTAATATTTTTTAAACCATTACATGCAGAGCTAAAAAAGTTCGCACAGTGTTACTGGGCAACAAAAACTATTTAACAAGTAGTCATTGGACCGCTAAGTCCTCTGGGCGACGGCCCACAAGGAGTCAGAAGAAAATCCTAAATGAGTGCGTAGGCTGAGTTGTACAACAAATTAAAAGTCTTTATTAGTAGAACACAATGCCGCAAATCCGAACTCAAAAGATTCAACCTAACTAAAATGGTGGCTGTTGAAAATGTATAAAAGTTGCAGTGTGGATACATAGCTAAAATTTTTACTAGGGAGAGGCCTCTAGTTTCCGCTGTTCTTTTTCTTTCATCAAGACAGGTGTTTTTCGAAAATGATGTAATATTCGATGATGGTAAACATATCAAAAGTTTGAGCTGACACCAAAATTTCCCATTTTAATCTGACCAAAAGAGTCCAAGTTGGTTTGTGTACCAAAAAGTACATTATTTAGCTTTATGAAGGTGTACTGAATTTTGTTTGTCTAGTGTTATCTATCAAGAACATATCTTTAAAATTCTTTACCAACCACAACGTTGAATTTCCCTTATAGTGGTAGACGCTTCTCTTGTAGGCCAAATAATAGTTTCTATTGCTAGAACCTACTTGCATGGCTCTTATGTTGCCTGTTAAACCTGGTGCTTCATAAAATTTAGCTAATTCCAAGTTAATACAAACTTTGACCGACTACTATTTCTCACACAGTTGTCAGTTTGAGATCGGATTTGTGATATTGTTTTCTACTAACAGAAACCTTTAATTTGATGTACAATTTAATCCTTGCTTTCATCTAAGATTTTCTTCTGACTCCAAGTGGGCTGTTACCCTGAAGTGAGGGAAAATGTGTAGTTGCTTCAAGAAGTACTTTTTCAGGTGCAGTATAGGTATGCCAATTGCATTGCTTTATTTAGAACGGGGAAACCAATATTAAGCCTACCGAGGACTTTGTACTTATCGTATACTTAACCTCAACCTCAATTCACCGTTGATATCATTATATTAACTATAACTTTTAGTATTATAAAGTAACTAGAAAAAACCTGCCGAGGTAGGCTGTTTTAGATGGGTTAGTAAAAAGGTCCTAAAGCAAAATGAATCTCCAAAAAATAGGTATCAATAGGGTTGTCCTAAAATAAACAAAACACAAATAGTGCCTTTGTAAATATGTCGATGAAATAAAAAAGACATTTAGTAACTTTTTTATAATAACGACAACAATTACTTTTATTTAAAAAATCGCAAGAAAATCAACCAGGTAGATCTCCAGAAATATTTATATCAATAGGGTCTCAACATCTATATCAAAAGCAAAAAACCTCAAAAAGTGCTTTTATTCATATACCAATGAAATAAAAATAATATTTTATAATTCTTTGATAATAATGACAACATTTTCTTTCATTTAAAACAAACCGCGCAAAAATCGGCCTGGTAGATCTATAGAAATAGGTATCAATAAGGTCACCAACAGCTGTTTAAGACTAGGCTGAATTATTATATAAGTAAGATAAAGTAAGATGTAATAATTTGTATTAAGTTGGATTTTATGTACATTTATGTAATTTATGTAACACTTTATGTAATTAGTGAACTTAATAATAAACCCCTCAAAATTATACAAAACAAAATGTATACTGGTATCAATACATATAAAGATTTAAGTGATATGTAAACATCGATCGCCAATGAGGTTAAACTTAATTTTCATTAAAGTTTGTTTAGTTATTTTTAGGTCCACTTAGTTATTTTTGCCTAACCACCAATTCACGGAACTACCTTACCACTTCTACTTCTTGCCGAACCTACCTCATGTCCTCTTTGCAAACTCCATCAGACCAGGTTTCCTACAGAATCTCCTTAACTAACATCTCATGTCTTATACAACGAGCTCATGTCTTTCCTCCAGTCCGCATGAATCACAATTGGACGAGTCCCTCTTGTCTAATATCGTTAAACACCTATTTAGTGCACAATGCTCTGTCAGAATACCCGCCATTGTTCTCACATCTTTCCTATCTAAAACATCCAACCATCTTCTTCCTGAGGGTCGCTTCAGGAAGATCATCCCTCTCTGTGCTCCTTCTTAAACCAGTTTCGGATCACAGATCTACCTGTTTGCTCCGATACCATGAAGGCCTGTTCAGGACCACAAAAGGAATGGACGATCCTTTCCTCGCCAATTCGTATTTATTGAATTCCCCTGAGTCCAGGTGACTTTTATTTACCTTTTTAACCAATGATAATTCTGTCAACGACTCTCATCACTCACCAGTTAGCAGTGAAGTTACTTTGGCTGTTTACAAAGCTTTCGGTACTGCCTGACTGTCTTGTTGATTTTCGTCTTGTCTTCAACCTCCTCTATATTGCATGATAGCATATGGCCCTGTTTGGAACACCGGTGCATACCTACCTAGCGGATACTACCTACAAAAGTCCAGTTCTTCAAGGTACACTAAAATACCCAATGAGCCGGTCTCGCCCATTTTGGTTCCTTTCGTTTAGGTGGCCAGCGCCTCTGGGTTGGGTTCTACCTCCTCCCACGGTTTTCTTGATTTAATTAAAACCTCGTGACTTCTTTCAAAGCTAAATCTCGACTGTTGCCATGTCCATAGGTTCTTCCACTACCTTACCTTTTGTAATATTAAGTGTCCCGGCA
>JAGFPH010000380.1:602337-613071 GCA_018207615.1 Philaenus spumarius
CTTCTAAAACATTCAGGAACATTCTGGTCAGTCTCTGCCACTTCGATGCGCTCTTTTAACACCCTTATCTCTGCAGTTCCAAACAATCTTCGTGGATGGAGGATGGAGGGCTACCATACCATATAACCACCATATGGTTGCAGGGGCGTATCACGGGCAGATTAATTAGTACACATCAGAAATACATCATTTAAAGAATACTATTTAAAAACAACAGACTTTATCCTAGGCCTATCTGAAGGGATGTAAATGTGTACAAATAATTGCAAGGATTATAAAACTGAAGGCGTATTTGTAAAAAATTTTTATTTATATACATTATTATATGACTAATTTTTTTTTTTTTATTATTTTAATCTACAATCAGTCAACAGACTATAATTAGATTAGATACAGTAAAAAAATGGCGTTATGAAGATAGTGGAGCCACCGCCCCGCAATTCTTCCTAGTCAGATAGCATGTCCTTCCGCTTCAGTCTTCTGACAGAACATGGCGTTAACAACAGCCTGGCAAGAGGGTTGGATGTCCCGAAAGACGATTCATGTGATTCCTACTTCGACGAACAATTTCCTCTTGGATCGTTGGCATGTCCAGATAGTCATGGATCTCAGAGATGCGAGTATACCATGGAGGATTCAAAATAACTCGTAGAATGTTATTTTGGGCCCTCTGCATGCATTGTATAGTGGACTTGCTTGCAGTGTCCCAAAGTTCGATGCCATAGGTCCAAATAGGTTTGAGGATTAAACAATAGACTAAAAGTTTGTTGTTAAGAGACAGAGCAGATTTTCTACCTAGGAGCCAAAGTAGGTTTCTAAAACGATTGTTGACCACATCTCTCTTGTTCCTGACGTGATTTTTCCAAGTCAAACGACGATCAAAGTAGAATCCAAGATATTTAACGCAGTCGGACTGAGGCAAAATATCATTCCCCAACTTAACTGGGGCACATATCCCTTTACGTAAAGCAAAGGTAACGTGATGTGATTTGGATGCACTGGCTTTTATACGCCACTTAACTAACCAGGCATTTGTAATGTCCAATTGTCGCTGCAATCTGCTGCTAGCTTCATAACTAAATTAAGATAAAAATATTATGTTTGAATTGTTTTTTATTTCATATTTGAAATGAAATAAATATAAATAAAAAAAAAAATATTGATGGATCAAATGATTTCGAAGTTATTAATATTATAATAAAGAAATTAATAATGGAATATGTTATAAGAAGGTGTATGAATGTTTCCGAAGCTAAACGAATGAGTGCCTCTTCTTTACATTTGAATAAATGCATATATTGATAATAAAAGGTTGTATTTATATTCATTTTTTAATCTCAGAGCAAATCTTATAATGCATTTCAGCCTGAATTAATTCTTTAACTCGTTTTTTTTAATCAACTTCACAAGACTTGTATTAATGATTGAAGTTGAAAATATAACCCCAAGTATGGTCTACGCTAGGCTTTGTTTGTTACAGATGATTGGTGAAATCAACTGTTATATTATATTGTTACTCACAAACGTACGTACGTACGGACGTACACTCGCTTTTATATGAGGTGATATTGATTTTCAATATAAATATCACAACACATAACAATACAATATACTATAATCAATACACTGTACATACATATCATACTGTCATTAGGTTGACCGACTTTCTAGATCAAATTAAGGACAAAATAGTAATGTAAAATGCAACGTTGTGTCATCCTCGGGTAATAACAGGAAGCTATGGCTTGCACATCCTGTTGTGTCGGGACAATAACTTACGTAAATACGTGATGGACTTTAAACCCGGTAATAGAAGCGTATTGCTTGTCTGTTTACCCTTTAGTAATGTAAGTAGGAAGCCTAGAATGTTTTATTATTTTTATAAAAATGTACTTAATTACAACAAAAAACCTTTCTTCTCTGCCTGTAGGTATAGCTAGATAGATTTTGAAGTTCCCATTTACTCTCGTAAGCTAGTCATTCAACAAATGTACGCCCCTTACTCTAATTATTGCAGTTATCGAAACCAGTTTCAGTTAAAATATTTTAGTAATACTTAGAAGAATTCAAATAATTTTGAGCGGACTCAGTATTATGTCTACTAATTAAGTTATGAATTGTTAGTTTTGAGACTTGGTTTGGTGTGATATGTATCAACGAAACTCACTCACACGAGCAAGTGTATATTATGTACATTTATGGATCTGAAGATGACCTTGGATTAGAGGACGAAACTAGTTATCCGACAACAAAACAAACTGGAAATGCTATAAAAATACGTAACCTAGATTATTATTAAAATGTTGTAACACTCGGTTTTAGCCGAATTTTTGAAGAAAATAAGAGCTATTACACTCGACCCAACTTGAAAACGGTTGGTCGGAGGAGGGTAAAACCACTGAATACAGAAACTATAGTGGTAGTAAACACTGAATACTGTATTCATTGTAGTAAATATGCTTCAAAATAGCTGAACTTTTAGAGCCGAACCGGTCCGTCGCGGAAATCCACTTAGTAGTGGATAAATAGCACCGTTCCGACATGTTTAGATTTCCTGCTACTACTGTCACAACCAGGGCCGGAGTTAGCATAGGGCCATGTGGGCCCGGGCCCATAGCGGCAAATTTTTAGGGGTGGCAAAACGGCAAAAAAACCTGGAATTTGAAAAATAATATTACAGTACTATGTTTTATCTGGAACAAAACTAAAATTCCATTCCAGTTTTACAACGCGTTGCTCTTGTCACGTAGGAATTGTTGTTTGCGTTGACTTCAATTTTTTTTCCACTCTTTAATAAAAATATAATATCTCATTAAAGACTAAACAATTACCTATCCTATCTCTTGTAGTATGAATCTTAAAAGTTAGATTCTCTACAACACACTTTAGTGGTTACATTTAAATGTTTGTTTATTGGGTTTAATTGTAAAACTGTATAGTACACTTGAAATACGTGATTTGAAATTAATTTGTCTTTTATTATTTTGCAAAGCCACTTCAGAATTTCACTTTGTAAAACTTACGTAATAAAGTAGGTAATTAAATTAATTCTTAAAAGTATAGTTAGATTTAGCCTCCTTACCTCGTTGGTGTAATCAAGCAGAAATATTGATAAAAATTGAGTATAATATTTCTCTACAGATGAAACAGATATGTTTTTGTAATTCAAACTACATATATTAAATTTTGTTTTAATAACAATTTGTAAATCCCATTAACTCATTAGTAATAAAAAAACAATGTTTCTACTACTAATTTTAAATCAACCTGAGCAAATTAGGAGAAAGAAAATAGTATTAACACTTTTTTGTAAGGAGTAAAAAATATTGCAAATCCAATGTAAACTAGAGAAAATTTTGGTTGGGGCATAGAGTGCTTTTAATTGTGGGAGGGCGGCAATTTTGGGTGGGGGGGCATAGGCGCAAAATATGTAGATCCGGCCCTGTCACAACTACCGTGAACTGCAAAATCATCATTGACGAACAATGGAAGAGATCGAACGTTCTTTCTGGTCGGGACCTATATCTAGAGACCTTGGGGACCTATGGCTATATCTAACCACAGATTAATAGTTTCTTTTATCTGTGATCCAACCCATCCTGCGTGGAGTGGAGCCGAATCGACCCGATCCGGTATGCTCTCAGAGCGTGGAAAAAATTCGACTCCGCGTGGGTCGACTTTGCTCGTGTACATTTTTAAGTACACAATAATCACTTTGAAATAACAAATAACTACTTTCTAGTAGACAAAGTCGATATTTCTGACTACAGTACTGTGGCCTCTCTGTTAGCTGAGCTGCGAGTGCTCGTTGACAGCGCTCCGCGTCAATCCGCGTTGGCAACGCTCAACACCCAGTTAACTTAGGTTAGCCAGCATTGATAGCGCTCGTATAACATGGCCCACAGTAGTTCCTTTTACCCAATTAACTGACGTTAACGCGACGTTGGAAACGCAGCGCTATCAGCGCTCGTATAACATTGCCCTAATAAGGCAGCGGGCTGGGGTGATCACTCAAAGTCAGTGCGGGATGACCTTGCAGAAAGAATGTTTATATTGCACTATTGTCTGACTCAAACCCGTTACCATTCACTTAAAAAAATATATAATGTTTCAGACTTTGTGATAAGTTAAAGGACTTTCATCCGTTTAGAATGTATTGAATATATATATAAATTCAATATATATAGCGGATACAGAATAAATATATATATACTGTATATATATTCTGACCTGAGCTTAGTCCCCCTCCCCCCAAAGCCAAATCCTCGGTGCGCCACTGGTTCAGCGCAGGGCTATAGAATACATGTATTCTATAGCCCTGGGTTCAGCGAGTGTTGGCAGTAATCGCCACCTATGACGGATGACAGGGAAACACATGGTCAATTAAAAGCTCTTAATAAATGTTCTATTAAGTTAAGTCACATGTGTATAAATTTAAAACTTGACTAAAAAAACGCATTAAAAGTATAAATTTAAAACTTCAAAATGGTCACAGAATACAGCAATTCACTGCCAACACTCGCTGAACTTACTTTAGTTATTTCCTGATAAATTTACCATGAATACCTGATGGTAATTTACCAGTTCAAATGTTTTGTAAAGTGGACTTTATTTTTGTAAAAATTTAATTTAGAAATTTTCTACGACACAGAGAAGCACAAGTTGGATAATACCCTTGAAGGTCCATAATCAAAGATAATACTATACTATTATAGTCACTGTAGATAATACAGTATCTATTTTGTTGAATATTGTTTACGTCATGGACATCGTACCTGTAGTGTACTAAATTGACGAAAGATTGCAGCAACTTACAATGAACAATACATTCATTTTTGACAGACAAAATATTAATGGAGCCTAATATGTTAATTTAACATAATTTTATTTCTTGGCACCACTAAATGAACACAAATATGGTTAATTCATAATAGTTCAATAATAAATTATAAATTTACCCATGTGAAACTGATGCTGGCAAATCCTGTATTACAATAACTATTTATTCAAAATAAAAATAATGTAGGCCTACATAACATACTTTATCTACGAATTTATTTGCAAACAATTTCATGTCAAATCAAGTTTAAGCCTACCTCTTTTAGCCTGTTATTTCTGATTTTAATAAATTTTGGAACAGCGTTATCTTTCTATGTAGATTAATATAGAAAATATAAATATTTTTTTTTCAATATTATCATCTTTCAACATAATAATATAACGCTATTAATTAAGGTATTAATTAAGGTATTAAGGTATTAAAGAGCAGGAAGTAAAGCTTACAAAAATTGTGCAAAACAAAGTATTTTAAAACTCCATTTGCCTAATTGGAGCCTAAATAAATTCAATTCCATTTGCCTCTGCAGCCTAATTGAGCTCGACAGTTGTTTAACTGACTACATAAACAAGTTTTTTATTTAAATTGTAGTAAATTACTTTAAGTTTTAGAACTCTACCAGTTTCCAGTAATTTTCCATTACTGTGAAAACAAGCTGTTCATGCAGTTTTGGCAAATAAAATAAGTTGCTGTAAAAAACTAGTATATCTTTAAAACAATATTTTGAAGTTATAACTACAGCTTTTCAACTGAATTCTGTTAATGTATTTAAATTTATTCAATCAAAATAAATTTTCTGGCTTTGGATGATTGTTAAAATTCATTTGATTTATATGATGTTATCTTCTATTGATATAATATATGGGAACAACTGGTGGTTAGATGATATATGTTAATGTTTTAGATTGATGATGATGATAAAACTTAACCATGGTATACATTGTCCTGGAGTAGCATAAGTAAAACTAAATAGAGAAGTCAAATTTTATTAAAAGCAGGTTAGAAGAGATCATAGCCATTACTAGGATTGATGAGTGGGCTAGGATTAACCACAAAAAGAATGAACGCTAGACAAGATGTTTAGATTTATTTCTTAGTTTTCTACATATTGCACGTCAAAATTGTACAAAAGTGTATGAATATAATCCTTCACATCGGCCTAGGCCTTAAAACAAATAAAAATCCTTCTTAAAATACAAAACAATTAATTAAACAATAATGATTTTAACAAAACATTTATATGTAGGAGCTGTAATGTACACACAGATAGACTGCACCATATAATATATTCATAAATTAATCAGATATAATATAAAGAATTCAGAAAAAAAGCTATATTTTAATTCCTTAAACCTAGTAGCCAGTTTGTACAATTAATTTATATGACACAGTTCAGGATATATTGTTGGTTTTAGGGACTCTTGATGCTGGGTAGGATAATTCCTTTACAAAATGATATCTAGTAAAGTGGATGTGCGTAATAAGATAAAAGAAGACAGATTTATTTTTGAAATTATGTATCAACATAATAATGCCAATGTACATACAGTTGAAATGTTTTTATAAAAAGGAGTAAACAAGTAACGGAGGAGAGGAGACAAGAGGGCTTTCTGTGGTATTTTTAATTTGTAAATTATCACAAACTTATTTAAATACTCTACTTTGATTCCTGGTATATTGATTAAATTATTAGTAGAAGTTATTATTATGTAGAAGATTTAGCCACACTCATTAAAAGACCATTCTGTTTTATTGTGGAACATGAAGAGACATTGTTTAGTTAGTTAGGAAAATAATTTAAGGACAGGAGTATCAAATTACATTTTTATTCTGTATTTCCTACTAACAAGGTATTTTTGTCAGTAGTATTTCAATTTTTGTCAAGGTATTTTAATATAGTCTAGAACTTTGTCTGGAGGGATGGTTTTCCTCAACTGATTAATTTCTAGGCTTGGGTCACTAATGCAGTGGGTCACTAGGCATTGTGCTCTGTCAAATTCTTTACTCTGTCTTTGTATTGTTTGTAAATCTATCAATAAAAAACATAACTCTATCTGTCGCTTGGTTTACTGGTAATATTACTTTTTAATTTACATTAGGAATGATATCTTAATTAAATTGGAAACTTTACATGGCCAGTAATGCTGTCATATTTTAAAATACAGACAAGGCTATTAAAAGTACATATATAAAATTGATGGATTATTGCAATGTCTCTCAAACCGTGCGCCACATCACCACGTTATGCCTTACAAATGTCATGGTCGTCATAATATAAAAATGAAAATTATAAGTAATTCAAAACAAACACAACATGAAATTTTGGCGGCTGTTCATTCAAGTAAGTCAACTTTAACTGTAACATTTAATTGTTAGCGTATCATGTTTCATATTGGCATTAATAATTTATAATTAGAATAATTTATTAGTTGTTTGATATAAAAACTATAATTTACATGACAGTTTTTTTATCATGTTTTTTTTTATTTCGTTTGAAATTGGGATGTAAATATTATTTATAATTACATTAAGATTTAATTGCTAATGATGAGTTATTGAAAAGACATAGATTTCATTGCCATACACCATCGATTGTGCTCCACCCACAGATATCACAATCATCGTGCGCTGTCTATCTCGACTCTTCTACTGTATCTAAATTGTTTCATCTAGTGCGGTGTGGTGTATTACTTTAGTTTGTTCGCTTGCTTTGTGACTTTAGTTTGGTGTTATATTGTTAAGTTGCAATTTGATTATTACGATTAATCTTAGTTATTTTTAATGTTTTTAAATAGGCCTATCCGTTTTAGAAGTGAAAAATTAATTGGTTTTTAATTCAAAACTCTGATGAAAGTGTAGAATAGAAGTACCAAGTTGGTCAGATAAAAACAACGATGTAAAACGTAAAGCCAAGTACAGGAGGTAAAAAGTAGTTACCTAGATTTTGGTGTTTCGTATACTGAAGTTAATAATGAGGAATTTTAAAGATGCCTATCACATTTACTATGTGAGGAATATATTTGCTTTTCTGTAAAGAGATTAAAGCTGGAAAAGGTGATGGAATAATTTGAGTTTTGGTTTCATGCTGAAAATAGTATTGATTGGAATAACTCTGCTGGCATTTGTATGGATGGAGGCCGTTCCATGGAAAGAGGCTACAAAGGCCTATAAGCTTTGAGTTAGGTCTGCGTCACCAAATCCTATTTGGACTCACTGTATAATTGTCTAGGAAGCCTAGCAGCAAATCAACTGAGCACTGATTTTCATGGGGTTATCATGGTGATATTAAGCAATAAACTTGATGAAAAACACTCCTAAAAAGGCCAAGATTTTTGAAAACTATGTATTTGAGTAAGGAGATTGGCCGTCAAGATTTCCTTCACCATATCAAGTATTGAAATCTAACGAGTTGAAACTTAAAACTTAGTGGAAAACTGTTTTTTTCTGAATACCTTTTAAAGCTAAGGCTATTTTTCTAAAGCTTCAAGATGGGATGAACAGAGAAATTTAGTTGAGTCAATAACTTATTAAATTCTGAAACATGGCCGAACTTAAACAGAATATGTTGTTATTTCATCCGACTCTTCACTAAAAGTGAGGGTCACCTAACAATGTTTTATCTAGTTTTGGTGTGATCTCAGCAGTAGCAAGAAAGCTTTATCAGCTCAGCTACAATGAGTAGTTACAGTTTGAAGTTCCCTAATTATATGAACCGGGTTTTTCATCATTGATTGCAATAAAGTCCAAATTCAGGGCAAATCTTAATATTGAAAAAACTAATTTTTCTTTGAAACAATACCCAAGTAGAAACTTGTCAAAGGGAAATAAAATTATCTTGGAAGGACTCAAGTATGATTTATCGTTATGTATTTTATTATTTTGTTTAATTCTTTTATAGCATTAGACACAAAAACAGTACAATAGTTTCTTTGATAATATGAGTGATTTTAATTTTAGTAGCTTATTTTTAAAAGTATTGCTCAACTATTTACTTATTACTAAAATTAAATGGATATTAAAAATGTATGTTGATATTCAAAAATCTGTTTTGCTTGGCTATTTGTTATAACATAGAGTTGTCTAATTAAATTTTACAGTTAATATTATACTAGCGGCTCTGCCCCTGGACGCTTCGCATCCCAAACCCATTTCAGATGGCTGCTTCGCTTCGCTCACAATTGGAAAACTCTTTAAAGGCTCTCACTAATCTTTGGCTCATTTGAACCTGGGTGAACGAGCATCGTTCAGTATTTTTAACATCTGGATTGTACCTATAATGTATCCATTCGATTATTTAGTGACTTTGAAGGAGATATAAAAAGAAGCTGTATCTATTCGCCTTCTAAGTGACTTGAAAGGTGGTATAAAAAGAAGTTCAGATTTAAAATTGTATGCGCGTTGAAGACATAAGACCTAGCGCATTAAATTCCTGACATCAAATAACCCCTGTATGCAAATTTTCATCAAAATCGTTAGAGCCGTTTTCGAGATCCGCGACAGATACAAAGATAGATACAAGATTTGTTCATTTAAAGTAATAGGATGTGTGTTTTTTTTTTACAATCAAAAAACAATACCCTCAACTAAATGCATACTACCACTTTCTTAGAATAAAATCAAAGAAATATGTGTGTGCTGTACACTTATTACAGTATAATATACAATAGCAGTGGCAGCGGAAGGAGATTTTTGTTAGGAGGTCAGAAACCTACGATCAGGGGGAGGGTATTTTTGGGGTCCTCCCCCTAAAAAGATTATAAGTTAAATTAAAATTGGCTGCTTGATTACAGTTTATCACGAAAGTAAGAAGGTGTGGTATAACCAAGTAAATGTGCACACTGGGTCTAAATAATGGATACACGAAGAAAAATTACAAACATTGTATTGGGACAACATCAAATTACTAAGAAATACAAAGCCTTTTTGTAGAATTATTGCTATAATAGTACACGAGAATGTCAAGTTTTTGCTTTTACTACAAGTTTACAAGTTGTTTTAACTACTGTTGATGAAAGGCCTCAGTCTTTGAAATTCCCGAAAACTGCACAACGACTTTCAACTCTAATGACAAACATTCTTGCAATGTTCTTATCATCAATAGATTTAGCAATGTCTCTATGAATGGATAAGATGGCAAGATGGTTCAATCTCTTCTGCGTCATCGTGGTACGCAACCAAGTTTTCAAGGACGAAGGCGAGAAAAGGTTCTTTCAGCAGTTGCTGCAGACGCTGGTAAGACAAGCAGCAACTTGACAACCTTCACTACTTCAGACAAAAATCGTTTGTTTTCTTGAGGCTCACTATTTAAAGTCACAACTAAGTCACGTACACTTTTAACTTTTTCATTAAATCTTGCAGCCTATCTAGTTGGCTTGTGAACTTTTTCTTGTCCAAGTCAGATTTAAAATGGTCACAAATATTGCCACTTCTTCTGTCTTCCCTTTTACTGCTTTCATCAGAACAGTTTCAACATCTTTGATGTTTTGACTCCGGGATGTTGAAATCTATAATCAATGTCTGAATTTAAGTTGTCCAGAACGTAGAAGTACTGTTTCCTCAAATAAGTCTCTGGACCGGAGAACGTCACTGGTTGAGAAGCATCACTTTTCTGTTCTAATTGTTTTGGAGGTGCTCGAACACGTGGAAGGGTGACTGGGAGTAAATCCATATCTCCCCCTCGTTTCTTTACTTTCTCCCACAGTTCATTAAACTTCTCATCGGTTCTCAACTTTGTTAAACGATGTTTAACTCGGTCAACTTGAGCCAAGGCATAGGATATATTAATGTTACTTATTTGCAGGGTTTTAGAAAGCTCGTCTGTTATTTCGAAAATCAAAACACCGAGTTTTAAATGAAACAGTGTGAGAGTTTTCTCGAAAAATGAAAGTAAACCATTG
>JAGFPH010000381.1:20827-32065 GCA_018207615.1 Philaenus spumarius
TTAGTTTACAAACCATTGAGACGATTTTGAAACGCCAAGTCTCTCTTTGCTTTTAGTTTGCGATTCTTTAAGACAATTTTAAACAAGTCTCTCTTCGCTTTTAGTTTCAGAGTCTTTTAAACGATTTTAAAACGCCCAGTCTACCTTCGCTTTAAGTTTGAGAATCTTTAAGACAATTTTAAACGCCAAGTCTCACTTCGCTTTTTGTTTGCGAACCGTTAAGACGATTTTATTACGCAAGTCACCCAAGTGCTTATAATTTGTAACCTGTTATAAATATTTCAAAATGCCAAAACTCTCTTTGTTTTTAATTTCATACTACAGTAGTTGTACTTGTTTTCAAACTTAATGTATTCCAATGAAATTCTGCGTAGTTTTGACATAGCGTGCAGGCCAATATCAGCAAATACTCCAGTAATAAAAACTCAACAAGTATAAAATCACTATTAATTTTTTAGCCAAAATTTGGTTATCCAAAATTAATATCTTTTGTGACATTTATTTAAAGACATGAAAACTAATAGTTTTTTTAGAACCTATTGCTAGTTCAATATATTCCCGGAAATGTTGTTCAAACCCTCAACGTTCGGTTGAAAACGTATTGGAGCTGCATAATTTTAACAACTTTTTAGGTTCATAACTGGCGCTTTCAAAATAACCAACGTTCTAGATTTCACCAAATTCAACACACCTATTCAACAACTGGTAATATTATTTATCAAGAACTATTTTTGCATTTCTATGTTCCTTATTTCGTTTTGGTTCACTTAAATATTCTCTGAAATCCTACTGACACACGTACAGACAGACACGACGAAACTACAAATTTACCGTACGGAAAATGACAAAAAACTCGAACGGGAAAATTGACGTCAGTCGAAGATGTGTATCGTATTGACGTCATACATCCTGGATGGGCCTGCAAATAGCACTTCGGTCGATTACACTATGAACTATTCAAGAAAATCTCAGTCGTAAAGTACGAAATGCTAATTCAAGACACTGTAAAACTATCGATAACTTGACGCACGGAGCTGTTCGTTCAGAACCAATTAAATCTCCTGCATACAGGGTGTCCCACGAGGAAAGGGAAAGATTTTAGGAGGCGATTCTACTACTAAAAATAAGAAACATAAGTTCCAATAAACATAGGTCCGGAAATGCTCAGTTTTCGAACTATCCACCAATATTTTTTTACTTAGTACCTTTGAAAATAGAAAATATATTGACTTTTACGCTTGAACAAAAAAAAAGAACTTTCTTTTGTAGCCTATACTTTAAAATTAGTGGCTATTTAAAATTTGCAATGTTATTTCTAACACCGCTAACTTTAAAAAAATTCAGAAACAAAAAAAGTTAACTTTTTAATAACAAACAAAAATACTTTTATATTCTAAATAAACGGTACCATGAACTGGCACATACTTTCTCACAAACATATTGAAATTATTAAGCAGATTCACTGTGACTTGAAGGATGGGGTAGGAGAGGAGATTAATTAATAAATATTATTATTATTATTATATAGAGAGAAAACTATTCAATCGATTTCGAACAAATTTGCACCAAAGACGTCAATTAGGCCTTTATAGATGCACGAAAAACGGTTTTGAAAATTTTGGAAAAACAACCCCCTTTAGTGCCAAAAAACCCCCAAAAATCAGTTATTATTATTATTATCAGCTAAACGAGAATTTTTAGAAAGATGCTGTTTTTTGCATATGGTAGGGTACATTAAAGGCTACAAATAAGCCAAATTTTATCAAAATCGTTAGAGCCGTTTTTTTTTAATAATAATTGATTTTTTGGGGTTTTTTTGCCAAAAAGGGGGTTGTTTTTGAAAAATTGTTTTTCAAAAATTTTCAAAACCGGTTTTCGTGCATCTATACAGGCTTACTTGACATGTCTGATGCAAATTTGTTTGAAATCGTTCGAATAGTTTTCGCTCTGGCTTTGTATACATACAGACATACAGACATACATACAGACATTCAGACAGACATTTTGTACAAACCAATTTTTTAGACTCAGGGGGTCCCAAAACGGATATTTCCACAAAAATCTCAACATCGATTTTTTTGCGATCACTATACTTTCTCTATACTATAGTATAGTGAGAAAGTAAAAGCGGTTGGTTATGAAGAATAATTAACTGATTCTAAATTCGCTAAGTTGGTTGGTATGGTAATGGTTGTAAATTCATTCAAAAAACGAGTATTCTTTGAGTTTAGGCCTAACTCAAAGTAAAAATCAACCAATAACTCGGTTATCTTTTGAGCTACGGAAAAAATAAACAAACTGCTTTGTTTGTTATACGTATTCTGGGGACCATGATCGGTACTCATTTGTTACTCCCAACCTTGGGTCTTGTCTTACCATAAGGGTCACTGCAATAGCTCATTTTTCCTATGGAAATTCGCTAATAAACGGCAATTGAAAGACTAAAATTATGTGTGTGTTGCCGTGTTGCCGTTAAGGCTGGTAAAAGAATTGAAGAAAAGGCGTGATGAACTTCGTTCCTGACGGGGGTCCCACGGCCTCATACATTTACTTTTTTTTAATAGTAGAATCGCCTCCTAAAATCTTCACCTTTCCTAATAGGACATCATGTAAAAAGTAAGAACTAACTTATGTGTATGTTATCTGAAAATTAGATAACGGCCGCATTTGTTTTGATGGACATTCAAAAAATATGAGTTAATCTAAAGAGTAATGTAGACTTTAATTTTATTCATAAAAGTCCGATAGACAGCGTATATAAATACATAAATGAGGTCATGCCAATCAAATATATACATTCTGGGAAGAGGGGGTTACAGTGGAATTATTCAAGTTTACCAAACGTAGGTTTAGTTTATAAAATTAGTAGCCCATGGTTTACCATCACAAGCAAGTTAATGATAAAAATACTTTCCTGTATGCATCCAAGTGGAAACATTCCCACACACAGGCTGTATGTCCACCTGGAGGTAATTTCCTTAATATTATACTAGAGTAAACCCTTGCGTGCTCCGCACGCCAACCCCGTGCCTTAACCTTAATCATGTTATGTTTTCTTTATAATAAAAGTGTAGGATTAATAATAACCCCAAAGCAAAGATGGTAAATAATGTTAAATGTCCAAATCAACTTATTTCGTATATTTTATAACAGCAGTTCCAATAAAGTTTAAAAGAACCATCAAGGATCAGGTCCACACTTAATAAAAACCTAAAAACTTGTATAATTGTATATAAAAACTAGTGGACCCGGCAATGCTTCGCTATTGCTTAATTTGAAACTTTGAAAGCCTGTAATTCGTATCCCGTGTAATTCAACATCCTGTAATTTGTATCCCGTGTAATTCAACATAGGCCTAATGTGTGTTACACATAATTAATAAAACAACTACAACTGATTTGAATCAAAAGTTTAATACAATTTTAGGTTAGGCCTTTAAAACCTATGAAATATAATAATTCAAACATCTAATATTACAATTTAACATTATATTATTGTTACACATTATAAATAAAACAGCTTATTTGGACCAAAGGTTTAACACAATTTTAGGTTAGGCCTATTATTATAAAATCAACACACTTTTTTTGAAAGAGTTTGGAATTATCACCATAGTAACCAGAATAACACATTAATAAATACGAATCAGCTGTTTTATCTTTTATATGGCTGCTTATGGGAGGGATGAATTTTCGCATTTTCTACCCTTTAAATTCAAAATTTTGCAAAATCCTTTCTTAGCACGCCTCTACATTATTGGACGGATGTACCTTCCAAATTTCAAGTCTCTAGCTTTAATAGAATCGGCTCTGCGTTGATCGTCAGTCAGGACATTGCATTTTATATAAGAGATGTTTGTTAAAAGATCAAAAGCGTGTTCACTTACATTATAAAAAATACAATTTTTAATTATACCCTGTAAACGGCTTCGTAGCCACTAAATATATGTGTTAACTTATAACTTATATCTTATTTTTTTACAAATAACAAAATACATTCAATTTGTTCAAAAAACCTTGCTCTTGTTGACTGCGGACTAGGTTCGTATACAGGGTTTCCAAAACCATCGACCAATAGTTTTAGTTACTGTTTCTTGAAATATTAAAAAGGCACTCGTTTTTCATACACCCTTATTTAATTTTGTTCATTATCTATTTTTTATCTACCTGCAAATACATAAAGCAAATACATATTTTAAATAAAAATTGTGAATGAATTTTTACAAAACTACAAAAAAGTAACCAATTTTAAAAGAGAAGCTTCGTGTTTTTAAAAACGTTTCTTCGATTCTCAAATTATGAGCGGAGTGAGACTTATTACTAGGAGAGCCTCTGCTTGCTCCGCACGTCAACCGCGTTTCATAATTTAATAATTAATATTTTATTTCTATATTTTATAGCAGCAGTTATAATAAAGGTCAAAAGAACCAGCAATGCTTAGGTCTACACTTAAACAAAAATATAATCTACAAGTTAGAAATACAAATGATTATTTCAAAGTTTTAAATCAGCTGTTAATGGACATATTAGAGCAATCAGCTGACAACTCTACCTACACTAAACATATTTAGTTATTATTTTTTACTAGTGAGCCCTCGTGAAAAATCTCATGCAGATTAGATACACATCAGAAATACATTATTTAAAAAAATGCTATTTTAAAACAACTGAGGCCTACCTAACTATGCTGACGGAGATTTTAACTCGTTAAATGTGTCCAATTAAAAGGATTATAAAACTGTAGGCCTATTTTTGTTAAATTGTTTTATTTGTATACATTATTATATATCTAAAGAAAGATAAAAATATTATCTTTTAATTGCTTTTTATTTCATACTAGTGGACCCAAGCAATGCTTCGCTATTGCTTAATTTGAAACTTTGAAAGCCTGTAATTCGTATCCCTGAGGGCCGATGTAAATTATAATGGGATTCTGCTCATTGCTTGATTTACCTAACCTAAAATTATATTCAGTTTTTGATCCGAATCAGTTGTTGATCAAAATCAGCTGTTGATCAAAATCAGCTGTTTTAAGCTTTTCATATGAACAGCTGTTTTTTGTGCCCCTGATAAAATCAAAAGAAATCTTTCTTCTTCTTCCTTAAGATTGACCTTCCATAAGATTAACATTGAAACTTTGAGGGCCACTGGGGCGTAGCCCTAATGTCCTAGGACTTCGGTAAATGGCCTAAAACCTTCCCAGGGTCAACCTGTGTTACTATGCAAAATTTCAAAGCAATCGGATGGACGGTTTGGTAACGCATAAAGGACAAACATACAAACAGACAAACGTACAAACAGACAAACGTACAAACAGACGGACATACATTGAATTTTATATATATAGATTGATAGATCTAATGATTTACAAGTTAATAATAATATAGTAAATAAATAATTAATAATCATATTATACGAAGATGTACGAATGTTTCCGAAGTTAAACGAATACTTATTTCTTCTTTACATTTTTACGAAGGAATATTTTATTACATTAATGATAAAATGTTACATTTATATACAGTTTATAACCTCAAAGCAAATCTTATAACGTATTATAGCATGTTAGTTCTATAACTCATACTTAAAAAAATCAACTTCACAAGAAATTATAAAGATTGAAGTTGTAAACACAACCCCAAAGTATAATCTACACTCGGTTTGTAAGTATTACAGGTGATGGGTGAAATCAGCTGTTACATTATATGTTTACGGACGTACACTCGCTTTTATAGGAGTTGATGGCGCTCCCATTGCCTTAAAATAATTAGTTTAGTTTCTGTTATTTTTATGTTCAACAGATGGCGCTGTTTTTCAAAAAGTGTATAAAAACACTAGCGTATTCGAATGTTACTTTGTGTAAAAATTTCAAAGCAATCTGTGAAGAACTTTCGAAGATTTTAGATTTTGAACAACCGAACATTTACATTTTTATTTATATAGATTATGTTTCCTATAGGGTAAAACTTCCACAAAAGACATTGACAGAAATAGCTCAGCCAGCAATTCTCTAACGAATAACTGCAACCCATTGTTATATTAACAGAGTTATTTTTCAAACACGTAACTAATTTCAGAATACTTTAACCCGAACGACTTCCGTTTGGAACATTTCTAGAGCGCGTTTCCATTTCACATACAGTTCAACGTACTTCTGAAAATGTATTTGAAATTTAAATATGTTTAGTTTTATCTTATCAGCTGTGATCCAGTCTCACCGTAGAAACAAATCATGTATCTAGAACGCGCTGCGAAGAGGTTAAGAGAGTTCGTAGACTAGCCTAACTTATGATAATGGAGGCTGTGGATTTCCTATAATGTATTTACAAATGTAAGTATTGTGTCACCATAGATAAAGCTTTGTTCTGGTCGGTTTTATCGAAATGTGTGTCAACGAATACATTATTAGGGATTATGTTATCGATTTATGTTCGATTGAAACGCAAAACCTCAGGTTATACCAGTTCAAACTGAAAGCATCGATTTATGAGTGAACCTTTTCCTGACATTTAAAATTGTGGAAATGCAATAACTAGTAGTTCTGTGAACAGTAGACCTCGCTCGTTGAAATAACAAATGTGGTTTTGAGCTTAGGTTAAAAATAGTGTGCCAGTAAGGAAGTAAGCACAAGGTTTAGCCAGTGAAACATTATTTACAATTCCCGCAATTCCGGGATTTCTAGTTCTCGTTTTTATTTCTTTTCTTGAGCTTTAACTGCTAAAGATGTTGGTTCTTTTAGAGGCATTGTGTTTTATTTAGGCTAATAATGCGTAAGATAGCTAAAAATATCGCGTTATAGAGGGACAACAAACAATTAAATATTTACATACTTAAATAACTCAAACTTAACAATGTATCATAAGATAACTTAAGTTCCATATAATATTCCAATATTAGAAATAATGAAAACAAACGCTGTTAAAACGTCGTGATAGTGATCTCAACCCATAACACTTCCCACGGTGTTCTACGGTCATTTTTTGTATGTTCTTTATCGCCGCGAGGTTTCATTTGTTTCATCTCATTTTGTAATTCAAGTAAAGCTAAGTCAAATACTTTTATGAAATTTACAAAGATAAGATACAGTTATACAGTTCAATTCTTTGATTTATCCTCTACACTTTCTTATAATAATATGTCATTTTTGGGCAAATGATATATTCCTAAATTACTATTCAAAACAGGCCTAGTTTTGTTAGCAGTCTTGTAGTAGGAACATAAAAACTGGTGTTTTCAAAATAAGAAATTTGAAATTGATAAATATTTTTATACAATTCTATTTAGAACTAAATTACGAAACTTTTTTACATTTATGAAAAAAATTACAATAATCTTTACTACTTTTTATGTAGGCCTAAAGTTAAACATTTTCCTTTCGTTACTGAACGTGATTGTTTCTTGAGCTTATAACTGTCTTAATTTTTCTTCAATTTTTTTTTACTGGCATATATGAATTCTTTAAACCTTTATCTACAAAAAAGCTATGGAACACTTTTGAATTGGTTTAGAATAAACTTATAAAAACATGGTTGAAATACAAAAACTTGGACGATTTTTAACAAATTCGAAGTTTAATGTCAAATCTCTCAAAAACCGCTAACTTTACAAAACAATTACAAGTGACCAATAAAATGTACCTACTTTGTTAATGACAAACATAGAGCTTTTTTATTTTGTCTGCAGGTCAAAGGATAACAGAGATATTGGCAAAAAAACTAAAAATGTGTGATACAAGGGTTGTAGATCTGACACAAACATGAAGATGAAAGGCTCTTTTTTTTCTGGTCAATATGTCTGTTTTCCTTTGAGCCACAGACAAAATAAAAACACCAAATCTTTAACAAAGTACATTTTTTGGTATCCTGTTTTTAGTTTGTAAAATTAGTAGTCATTTTAAACCAAAATTACCCCATTACCTAAAAAATCTGTTATAAGCTAGCGATTTGGTATGTATGTTTTATTTAGCTACTGTAATAACATACTAAAAGTCCTCGCAAAAAAAAACCTGTGCTACGGCCGCCATCTTGGAAAACGGCGTCCAAAACACAGTTTTTCCCCATAACTCAAAAACTATTCATCCTATAAAAAAAGTTTTAAATAAAAAATGTTTGTCCCAAAAAGAGCTACAACTTTTGTATTTTGCAATTTTCAACAAAATTAACCGATTAGCCATAAAATACAATATTAGGAGAACAATTTTGACAATTTATAAAAAATAAACGGTACCATGAACTGGCACATACTTTCTCACAAACATAATTAAATTATTAAACAGATTCACTGTGACTTCATAATTGTAGGTGGGGCAGGAGAGGTGATTTATTAAAGTAGGAGATTAATTAATAAATATTATTATTATTATCTAGAGAGAAAACTATTCGATTGATTTCGAACAAATTTGCACCGAACACGTCAATTAGGCCTGTATAGATGCACGGAATAACGTTTCGACAAATTTTGTAAAACAACCCCCTTTATGGCCAAAAAAAACCCAAAAATCAGTTATCATTATTAGGTAAACGAGAATTTTTAGAAAGATGCTGTGTTTTGCACATGGCTACAAAAGCACATGCACATTGCGGTACATTAAAGGTTACAAATAAGCCAAATTTTATCAAAATCGTTAGAGCCGTTTTTTTATAAAAAATAATAACTGACTTTTTTAGGGTTTTTTCAAATAGGGGGTTGTTTTTCAAAATTTTTCAAAACCGTTTTTCGTGCATCTATACAGGCCTACTTGACATGACTTGTCTAGTGCAAATTTGTTTGAAATCGATCGAATAGTTTTCACTCTAGCTTTGTAAACATACAGACAGACATTATGTAAAAACCCACTTTTTTAGACTCAGGGGGTCCCAAAACGGATATTTCCACAAAAATCTCGACACCGATTTTTTTTTGCGATCACTATACTTTCTCTATACTATAGTATAGTGAGAAAGTAAAAAACAGTACTTAACGTTAAGGGAAGTTATAAAGAAAATTTTTAACAAAAAAATTGTTGTTTTAATTTCAAGATTGGAATTTCCTGTTATACTGTTATTTGCACATTACTATATGGAGGCCTGTTACAAAATCAAAGACCTTCATCACAAGTCCTCATAAAAATATGTAAATTATATATATGTGCACACTGAGATTGACTTAAAAAGAAACCAAAATGAAAAATCCATAAATATTTCACATTTAAATGCTTTACAACTAAATAAACGACAAAAAAAATACAAAAAATTCTGAAATAAAAAGTAGTGTCAAAATATATGTTTAATTCACATCAAAAGTGCAAAGTTAAAAAATAAAGTCTTTGGAAAAAACACAAAACTACAAGGCATTCTCACATTTCGTCACCAGGCACCGGCACTAACACCTGTCACTAGGCAGCACTAAGACAAAATATGCTCTGGTTCAATGTGAAAAGCTGGGTCTAAGGTAGGCTACTGCATAAAGTAAACTACAGTGGAGTAAGTCAATTAATATTTGGATTGATTTTGTTACATCTGAAACGAAGACAAAACTTTGTCGCTTTTTCGATACACAAATTGCATTTCTAAAGATTTCGAAGTGAAAACTTCTTTAGGCGCACCGAACACTTCTTGGACAAGGTAAAATATACGAACTCGCGATACGCACTTGGGCTGGTATTCATAGTCGTTTCTTAAGGTAGCCTTAAGGAAAGGAAGAGTTTATGAGACCTTAAGATATAAATTTTGAATGCAGAGTCCAACCTTAAGTATAGATTTTAACTCATCCTTAAAACCTTCTTTAAAGTTACCTAAAGGCTGCCTTAGGTTCAATTGCAATGCAGAGTC
Source organism: Philaenus spumarius (assembly GCA_018207615.1). Lineage (NCBI taxonomy): Eukaryota > Metazoa > Arthropoda > Insecta > Hemiptera > Aphrophoridae > Philaenus > Philaenus spumarius. The sequence goes on from JAGFPH010000381.1 coordinate 30,636, forward strand.
GCTCCTTTTCATTAAGCAGGCCTAAAGGTACCTTCGAATTCGTCATTTTTTCAAGGTAGCTACCAACGTACCTTTGGGGAAATTTAGTGAGTTTATAAGTGATTCTAATGACACACGAAATCGCTAATTATGAATCTTTTTTTTTGAATTTATTTATTTTGAATGTTATTATGGAAGGAGCCCTAAACGGTATATTCAGGATTATGATAATCCATTCGAAAAAAATATTTAAACGGCAATTTGAAATGAGGTACCGATTTTCAAAGGATGCCGATTTAGTAAAAAATGTTTTGCCCCATTGGTAGGCCTACCACATAAATTATAATAAAAGATGATTACCAATATCCCATATTCATACAATATTGATAGCATTGTGTTTTTATGCCATGAGAAATATTTAGGAAAACAACTAACTAGTCTGTTGCATATTTTTTATAATTAATTAGTCTAGTAGGTATTGCCGTAGGCTACTGAACAAAATTAATTGATAAAACAATTTAATAGATTGAGTTTGTTTTGTATAGGCCTAGCGGTTCAAATAAATGTGACAATAAATATTTTATTTTAATCATACAGTTAATAATGATATCTGATTATTGAAAATAATGAAAGCGATCAGTATGCACATAACCTCAAAACGTACACTTTACTGCATAACTATTCAGTTGGAGTGACAATCAGAGTAAATTTAAAATCAATAAAGGCTATTTTATTAGTTTATCGGTGTCATTAATTAACTAAATATTGCAATAGCTAAAAGTAAATATTGAGCTATAGGCTACATAAACTAGACTTGTAGGCTACCGATTTCATAATTGATCTAATCGTTAGTTTGTTTAGATGAGAGGGAGTGAGACCATTTTAGGCTTATATCCCAACATAAAACGGTTTGTATAAATTCACCAGTTAATTTTGTAGTTGCTAACTTGTGCCAACTGTTGGACGTAAGTGCCAACAATATTAAAATAAAAAACCATGAATGTTATGAACGATTTCTGTTTAAGTTCATAAATAAACTAAATAAATGCATTTTAAATGCTTTAACAAGTTAAATTACACAAGGATAGCTTTATTTATAGTTAACGAAATATTCGTTCTAGAGGTATTTACTTTTGTAAAATTGGTACAGGTGTCTTCTACTCTTTAGGTCTCCTTAAATATAGCCTCACCTAAGGCCACCTTAAATAAACGTCTATGAATTGAAAACTATTTGTAAGGCCTCTTTAAGGTATGATTCGACCTTACGGTTTTCTTACATGAGGGAGCTTTAAGGCTACCTTAAGAAACGACTATGAATACCAGCCTTAAAGTGAGACGCATTGCGTTTTTGATTTCGTCGGTGGTTTCTTCTTCTTCATAGGTTTACACACGGTAATATAAACCAGAAGTTTAATGTTACAGCTGATCGTAAAAGAAGAAGTCGACGAAAT
>JAGFPH010000381.1:37065-49480 GCA_018207615.1 Philaenus spumarius
GCTCTAGTAAAACAGAAAGCAACCTGCGACTCCCTATAGCGGCGGTAGGTTACGCGGACATTGCTCATCCTAAATCCATTTAAAACCCGCAATTATTCAAATAGCGTTTAAAAAAAAATACCAAACTCTTGGGGACGAAATTCTTTATGCGAATAATGGCTTGGTAATTTTTCGCTATAATTAATAGTTACAACGTAAAAAAATATTTAAAATCACCCTATAGCGGCGGTACGTTACACGGACATTGCTCAGCCTAAATCCATTTAAAACCCGCAATTGTTCAAATAGCGTTTAAAAAAAAAATACCAAACTCTTCGGGACGAAATTCTTCATGCGAATGGCTTGGTAGTTTTTCGCTATAATTAATAGCGACAACATAAAACAAATATGAAAAAATAAATGTTTTAAATTGTTAATAAATATTAAACAAAATATTTTTCTTAGTTTTTAAAAAGCCATTTGCATGCATATTGACCATAGCTTTAAAATGACATATCGTTTATAATTTTCCGATCAAAAATGAAGGAAAAATTTGGATTTTAATATAACATTGGTGTTATTGAGTGTCAGCCAACATGGCCGACAGCTAGAGCCGACCCTTAAGACGGCAACGTACTGCGATTTGCAAAATAATGATTCTGTCTACGCGCGCTATTGCACATAGGCTTAAAATTGACGCAACACTCTGTTTATTGAAAATACCCCCAATACGGGGGTTGGCGTGCGAAGCACGCAATGTATCATGTATTGAAAATACTCCCAATTCGGGGGTTGGCGTGCGAAGCACGCAATGCATTGTGTATTGAAAATACTCCCAATATGTGGGTTGGCGTGCGAAGCACGCAATGTTTTGTGTATTGAAAATACTCCCAATATGTGGGTTGACGTGTGAAGCACGCAATGTCTTGTGTATTGAAAATACTCCCAATATGTGGGTTGGCGTGCGAAGCACGCAATGTATTGTGTATTGAAAATATACCCAGAATGCAGATTGGCGTGCAAAGCACGCAATGCACTTTGCGTCGTCCGCTTCTCATAGTGTTCAGTGTCAAGCTCACATGTGCGTCCTTAGCAGTGAACGTGTTAACGCGATGATAGTACTCAAACGTTAAAGTTATAAAACGTGTATACGCGACCGTAGTATGTGCGGATAGTTTACTCCAGTCGCGTAAACGCGAAGCCAATCCCGAAAAGATTAAAATAGAAAAAGTTTTCGGGAAAATTCCAACTATCCGAATTTTTGATTATCCGGATGGGGTCCGGTACCAATTGATTCGGATAACTGGAGCTCTACTGTATTTATTTCAAAATCGCAGACGTACACTTCAATTTTATTTATATGTATGGACTAGCTGGCCCGACCCGGCTTTGCTCGGATAGACAAATCAAAGTTAAATGTATATTAACAAAAAATATATTATATCAATAAATATATTACACTATGTATTTCTTATGGGGATTTTTAGTAACCTTGACCCCCAAACCCCCCTAAAATTTCGAATTTTTTAAAAACCCTTTCTTAGCGAGTACCTAGGGCCCTAGAGGAAGCTACATACCAAATTTCAATCCAATCCGTTCGATGGTTTTTTTGTAGTAACTTTGACCCCCCAAACCTCCCCTAAAATTTCGAATTTTTTTAAAAACTTTCTTAGCGAGCACCTATGGCCCTAGGGGAAGCTACATACCAAATTTCATTCCAATCCGTTCGATGGTTTTAGAGAAATCGTGATTTTGCAACTTTGACCTCCCCCAAACCCCCCTAAAATTTCGAATTTTTTAAAATTCTTTCTTAGCGAGCATCTATGGCCCTAGAGGAAGCTACATACCAAATTTCATTCCAATCCGTTCTGTAGGTTTTGATAAATCGTGATTAAGTAACTTTTACCCCCCAAAAACCCCCTAAAATTTCGAATTTTCGGAAACCCTTTCTTAGTGCGCGTCTAGAGCCTATAAACAGTATTAGTGCCAAATTTCATGTTTGTAGGCCTCGTGGTTTTGGAGAAACTGTGATGAGTCAATGAGTCAATAGTATTTGGTTTTTGTAAGTATAGATGTCGAGAGTCGAGAAATTTTTTGAAAACTGGTCATGAAAAGTCACGGATATTCAAATCATTTTGTGGAAACCTCGTAATCGCATAAAAAAAACCATGCTCCGAGACATCAATTCTCTAAATTAAGTTGGTCAGTTCTATACCCAGTCCGTAGCGATCTCTCAACACTTTGAGAGCAAAGGTTCTATACTTATCACCGAATTAAATATCTTTCACTTTTAACCTCAAATGTTTTGACTGGGTGCCATTAGCAAACATGGTTTGTTGGTGTTAAATACAGTCAGATGGGATTTATCATTTTGTTTGATATGAAGTCATCTTAGGCAGTACTATTCAGTAAATAAGATAAATGCTGTGGACAGTTTTAGAGGGTTTATAGTGTACTGGAACTCTTACAGTTTCGTCGTGTCTTTCCGTCCGTTAACACAGCCTCGGAGTTCATTTTATTTTACCCCTTCTTTTGTCGTATAATTTTACTCGAATTAATTTTTGGCGACGAAATTGGAGTTCTGAAGAATGCAGTATTCATAAATCCTTTTTATATTTCTCATTTAATAAATACACTGAAAATTTAAATTTAAGACATAAAAATAGAAGTAACTACCCTTTTAAATAAATATAAATTCTACTAAAGTCCCATCAAGCTAGGCAGCTCATATTGTGCACAAATTAATTTTAAGTATTTTGTAAGAAAGCTAGCCACTTGCATTTCGTTTACTAGCGTCTAAGGAGTAAAATAGGATAACTACCTCTACACGAAAATAAGTAAACTAAACTACTTTAATTTGTATTAATTACGCTTGTATTAAGAGGAAGTGTTAGTCTGTGTGTGCAATGCCAACCAAATCTACAAGTAGAGATCTAAAATGTTTGACCCAGGTAGACGGCATGCATATCGAAGCCTTATTAGCGAATTTCCATAGGAAAAATGAGCTATTGCAGTGGTCCTTATGGTGAGACCCAAGGTCGGGAGTAGCAAATGAGCACCGATCAAGGTCCCCAGAACACGTTTTGGGGGGGTCATTAAAATTCATATATATATGTATATATGTGTTCGCACTCTAGCGGCCGCATTTTATGTCCGATTTGGTCCAAATTCGGTACACGTGTTGGTTGTCTATGTCGCTCGGACGTGTTCGTTAGCAAAAAAATCCAACAACCGGAAGCACGTTTTTTGACCGGAAGTAACTATTTTTTTAGATTTTTACTACGAGAATGAAATTTTTTAGAGTATTTTCTAAAAATATAAATGTAGAGTGTTATTCTGCACATTTTATTTTTTACGCGACCTTATAGCTCGCTTGATTCCCCCAAAATCGACCAAAACGAAAATCACCATAAAAGTACCCGGTTCGAAGCCAAGAGGTGCAAACTCGCGAGTCCACTAGGAGGAAACAAATTCTACTAATATATTGCGTACTCACAGACAGCTGTTCAACGCCTTCGTGAGTAGACCTATTTCCCAAATTGTTGGTTGAAACTCTAAAACATAGGCATATAAACTTAATTTTGGAAATTTGCTCAACCCTCGTCAGCGGTCCAGCTGCGTGGTCGAATTATTACTATTATTGTAACCACTCTGTGAACTGTCTCAGCGCATTGCAGAAACACCCTGTGAATAACCACCACATCTTTCTGTTTACTGCGAAGGAGAATTTCCATTCAAATCGATTAAGTGGCGATCGATTTAAATACTTTTATGAATTCGTCAACGTAACCCGTCAAGCGATAAACCGGCCTGGGGAAATTTGTAAAGGCGACCTAATAAGGTCCGACAGATATCCATATATAACCACAATCATAACATATTGACCTTGAGTGACCTCTACACTGTCAACACATGTTTGTTGGCCCTACTGCGCAACTCAGTTCGATACGTAGTGTTGTGCAAACCTACTGGACTAATATTGAACTGGAGTGGCTTATATTAGCGAGCTCGATAATTTGAATGGCATAGTGTAGGCCTAGAGAGTGACTTTCTGTGAGCGGTCAGCAGTAGCAGTGGTTTAGCCGCAGATTAGATCACAGTTTACGAATAAGAAACTGCTATAACTGTTTTACTTTCTCACTATACTATAGTATACATACATTTTGAGATTTTTGTGGAAATATCCGTTTGGGACCCCCTGAGTCCAATAAAGTGTGTTTTACAAAATGTCTGTCTGTTTGTATACAAAGCTAGAGAGAAAACTATTCGAGCGATTTCGAACAAATTTGCACCAAACATGTCAATTAGGCCTGTATAGATGCACGAAAAAAGGTTTTGAAATTTTTTTGGAAAAACAACCCCCTTTTTGGCCAAAACACCCCAAATACAGTTATTTTTTTTTATTAAAAAAGTGCTCAAACGATTTTGATAAAATTTGGCTTATTTGTATGTAGCCCTTAATGTACCCTACTATATGAAAAAAACTGCATGTTTCTAAAAATTCTCGTTTAGCCAATAATAATAATAACTGATTTTTTTGGGGGGTTTTTGGCCAAAAAGGGGGTTGTTTTTCGAAATTTTTCAAAACCTTTTTTCCTGCATCTATACTGGCCTAATTGACACGTTTGATGCAAATTTGTTCGAAATCGATCGAATAGTTTTCTCTCTACCTTCGTATTACATACAGACAGACATACATACAGAAGCGGAAGCCACATTGACTTTAGTAGCGGAAACATGAAGCAAGCCGTAAGCTTCGGATTAACGCTCTTGTAAAACCCACGCTAAATTAATTCAAAATGGGGAAATAAAAATGTAGAAGTGAAAAGTGCCAGAATTTAATACAATTATGAAGTCACAGTGAATCTGTTTAATAATTTCAATATGATTGTGAGAAAGAATGTGCCAGTTTCTGGTACCGTTTATTAGCGAATTTCCATAGGAAAAATGAGCTATTGCAGTGGCCCTTATGGTAAGACCCAAGGTCGGAAGTAGCAAATGAGCACCGATCATGTTCCCCAGAACACGTTTTGGGGTGTCATTAAAAATCATATATATATATATATATATATATATATATATTACAACGGACAAAACTCGTTGTAGGTCTTGAGTTTAAATTTGCAATTAATTTTGTAAATTTGAATAATATGGACTTGCAGTGAGTCAAAGCCAAATGTAGGTCACGAGATCAGCATGTATACGCGGGCGGTCTGTTATCGGGTAGAATTAAACTTTTGGACCCTGCCTGTCTGAAAAGGATTGGGAACTTATAAAAAATATTTAAAAGATTCCTACGGGAAGCCAAAATCCAAGATTTGAATAAAAAATAAAAATCTTCGGGAAATGCATTACGCTAACGGCGGGTGTATTTACTGCAAGATTAGATATTAAAAAATCATAAAGTTACGTAAGATACGAGCTTTCAAAGAATGAGAAAATTTTCAAAATTCCTCTAATTTAAAAAAGAAAAGGTTTTTTAGGCTTTTCTTAAAAAGGCCTAAAATAAAGGTGAAATAAGTTTTAGCGAAATTTTGTCACATAAAAAAGTTAATGGTAATTCATAAAGTTTAAAGGATAAAAAAGTAGGTTAAAAATAAAGTTTTTTAAATTCTAACTAAAACAAGTTTTAGTATTGATAAATGTAATTCATAATGTAAAAGAAAAACTAGAAAATTTATAAAAGGAAAAAGGTGATAGAATTTGCACCTTTACAGCTAATGGAAAATTTAAACTCAAACTTTTAACAATTCAAAATAGTAAATAGTATGCAAACGAAGTAGTTATGTAAAAATAATCCAGTATTTGAAATATGTTTCGGGAGTAAAGTAGAACCCTAGTTTGTGAAAAATCGTTGAAGTCCCTAACCTCACAGCAAGACAACCAGAAGCAGAAATGAGATGAAAATCCGGCTAGTGAAGGAAAACTAATGGACAAGAAAAGTGGAAAAAGAAAAACCGAAAGAAGTGTAAAATTAAGACTTTTCCGGGAAAAATCGCCGCGGAAAAACGCGCGCGGGTCGTGTACGCGAACCAGGAGTCGTACGAACGTCACTCGAGTTCGTGTGGAAAGGTAACAACGAGCTGAGGAAAATGAGGTCAGTTTCAGGAAAATCGGATAAACCCTGGAAGAGTTACATGGAAAAAGGATTTCCATAGCACAAAACTGAGGGAAGCCAGATAAGAACGCAAGACGGTAGAGGGGAGGTCCAAAGACAAGACTGATGGAAGGAGAACAGGGTGACCAGTTTACGAAAAGGGGCGTACTCAAAGAAACAATAGAAACTTAATTAAAACAAAGGCTAAATCATGTTACAAAATTAGGAGAAAATTATAATAAAATTCAGGATGAAAAGTTACGTAGACTAGAAGTTTGAAATTGGCGAAAAAATGGATTTTAAAGCATTATGGAAATACAGTGGTAGAAAGCTTAGGTTGGCAATGAAATAGTGCCGAAAAACCTTATATAAACGATTGCTCGGGGAAACTCGGGAGCATTATTATTCTTCGATGTAACATCACGCATAGGATTATTATTTCTTCGATGTAATGTAACGCATCGCGCGCAGATACTTGTTTTTTATAAAATACTTTAGCGTGCTAGAAGCTGAGTATTTTCTTCGTCAAACTTTAAATTTTTATAACAAGTAAGAAGATACGGCATTGCGGTTATCATCTGGGATGCAGCAATAGACACCGCATTAACTCTACAAGAACTTCAGTGGCAACCTAGTCTATACAAGTTGGCCTAACTTGGGATTTTCTGGAAGGAAAACATAGCCTACAGGACAGCTGATACATGGAGTGATTCGTATAGCTTCCAGACAGGACTCCAGGACATCACCAGGCGACCACTAGGACATGCAACTGTAGCTACGAGGGAATAGACGAACCGGGATTGCAGACACGGCATCACCACATCCATCTTTAAGAAGACATCCATCATACATCCAGACAACCCTACAGGACTCCACCTTCACCCACAAGACAACTTTATCAGCACGCAGAACATCTGTAGCTTGTCATCACTAGACAGCGTTCGCGGTTTTAACCACCAACGTCGCGACGCCTGGACAAGTGTGAAAAGGTCGGTAGAAGCGTAAAATACGTTAGTCCCCATTAAATTGCCTGAAGTAAATTCAAATAAATTTATTTTAAATACTGGGTTACTTAGGATGATAGATTAAGAAATATTTGTAATTAATTAAAGAAGTAAATTCATTAAATCATAAATTCAAATTTTCATTAAAGTATAAATTACATTAAATTGAGTAATAAAATATTAAAATAAATTATAATAAATTAAGAGATTAGTTCTGCCTTATAGTTTTAAAAAGTTATTATTTTATTTGAGAAGAAAGTTATTATTTGGTTTTATTTGGAAAATATTAAATACAAGAATTTTGTTTTATGTTTAAAATTAGAAAAAGGAAATTATTAAAATTTTATTTTGTTTTATAAAAGGTTATTATTTACAAAAACACCTAGTATTCAAATATCCCAATAGTTTATGAATTTTAGATTAAGAATTGATAAAGTGGAATTTCATAAAATAATTGCAAGCACAAATAAGCAATTTACAAGGTTAGTTCCAGTGTACTCACTCTTCAGAGGTTTACAAAAAGTAAAATTATTAACTTGTGTTCTTACTGAGCTAAAATTAAAAATAAATTACTGGAAGTATAAAGTAAAGTTTTTTGTCAGAATAGTCAGTGAACTGAATATTCGACACATAGTTATTTCACCTAGGCCAAACAAAGTGAGATTGCCTATAAGACTTCCAGTAGGTGGAAATAACTTATTCTCCAACAAAGAATTCACAATTATTCAAAACAAAGGTTGTTCGTTGTAGAATTGGCGTCCTGAAACGTGGGACCCGAAATATTCTAAAACGAACCATTCCTCTAAAAAAGAATATTCGTTGTAATATATATATATATATATATATCGTTTTTTGAACGTAAGTAACTATTTTTTGAGATTTAACCTATGAGAATGAATTTGTTTTTGAGTTTTTTCTAGAAATATAAATGTAGGATGTTATTCCGCACATTTTGTTTTTTTTTTACGCGACCTTGGTTCCCCCAAAATCGATCAAAACGTAAAATACCATAGAAGTACCCGGTTCAAAGCCATGTGGTGGATTCTACCGTGGGGTTGGCGTGCGAATCACGCAATGCATTGTGTATTGAAAATACTCTTAATATGCAGAATGGCGTGCGAAGCACGCAATTCATTGTGTATTGAAGATCCTCCCAATACGAAGGTTGGCGTGCGAAGCACGCAATTCTTTGTGTATTGAAGATACTCCCAAAATTCGGAATGGCGTGCGAAACACGCATTGCATTGTGTATTGAAGATAATCCCAATATGCGGAATGGCGAGCGAAGCACGCAATGCATTGAGTGTTGAAGATACTCCCAATATGCGGAATGGCGTGCGAACCATTTTGCAGCTATTCAGCACCGTCGTGAATAGACCTATTTCCCAAATTGTTGGTTGACACCCTAAAACATAACCAATAAACTTAATTTTGGAAATTTGCTCAACTCACGTCAGCGGTTCAGCTGCGTGGTCGAACCTAACTAGTTTATTATTACAATACATTCATTTGTGTTAGTAGGCCTAAACTTCTTGTTGCTTGTTACTAATTTATGGCGTGTTAAGACTGCGAGCTTGTATAAAATGTGGTACAGCAAATGAAATCGAAGATAGTTTTTTAATTTGTACCAAATTTACAAAAATAAATGTATAAATTAAATGCTCTTAATGATAATCAGACCAATAAAGCAATTAGTGGAGTCTCGTCCAAATCTTTTAGGCCTACAAAAATGATCAGCTGTCCAACAGCTAGGACTACATTCCTCCAGTTTTCACACACAACGCGCGATGAACGAGACAATTAATAATTTGATCACGCAGCTGAACCGTTGACAAGAGTTGAACGAATTTCCAAAATTAAGTTTATACGTTTTAGGTTTCCAACTATTTGTCTACTAATGAAGGCGCTGAATAGCTGCCTACGTGTACGAAATATATTAGTAAAATTTGTTTACACCTCAGACTCTAGCCCCGGCTCACACGCTGCCTTGTTCCGCTCACTGAGAAAAAACTCGCTTTGCTAGTTTGCACCTCGATCTTGCCCCTTCAGATTATGGGCTGTTTCACATCGCTCGCAGCTGACAAACTCGCTATGTATGGTATTTACGTTTTGATCGATTTTGGGGGACCCAGACGGGCTATAAGGTCGTGTACAAAAACAAAATGTGCAGAATAATCGCATATATTTATTTGTTAGATAAACCCCTAAAAACGTTTCATTCTAGTACAAAAATCTTAAAAAATTGTTACTTCCATTCAAAATAAACGGTATCAGTTAACTGACACAAACTTTCTCCCAACTTACTGTAGTCAAAATAATATTGTTTTTAATCATTTTATTTTTTACTACTTTTTAGAACAAAACAAAAAAATAATATTCTACCTACGTCAATCGTATAAAAAAAATATTGTCCCAGGCGGGATTCGATCGCGCGACCTTTGAATTACTGGCCGTGCTCGCTACCGTGGTGCTACCCCGTGCGGCCGCCGCCGCGATGCTAGATTGACAACACAAACTTGTTTGTTTTTAAACATTTCCCCATAATTATAAAACGCCGAAGTTTTGATAAAAGCGGGTGGTGTCATTTTGTTTGGCATCTTAAGCACTATAAATACAGAAAATTTGATCAAAATCGTTAGAGCCGTTTTTGAGAAATTTGCATTTTTGTCGGTTTTTATGGGTTTTTAGGGGTAAATTCCTTAAAAATTAAAAATTCCAAAAAATAAAAAAAAACGCCTGGAGATATTAGGGTTTAGTACCTACATACCAAATTTCATGAAAATCGGACCAATAGTGTCCTCTCTGGTCGTGTATACATACAGACAGACTGACAGACAGACACCACTCTAAAAACACTTTTTTGGGTTCAGGGAGCACCAAAACAAAAAATTCCACTAAAAATATTTTTGGGTTCAGGAAGCACCAACACAGATAATTGCACTAAACAATTTTTTGGGGTTCTGGGAGCACCAAAACAGATAATTCAACTGAAAATTCAAATTCGAACATTTTTACGAAAACAATACTTTCTCCATATACTACGTATAGGGTGGAGAAAGTAAAACGTACTTCTGGTTGACGGATTTTTTCGCTAACGAACTCGTCCAAGCTACTTAGAAAACCAACGTCTGCACCAAAATAGACCAAATAGGGCGTAAAATGCGACCGATATAGAGTGCGAACACATTCTTACATATACAATTTATAACGACACCCGAAAACGTGTTCTGGGGACCATGATCGCTGCTCATTTACCACTCTCGACCTTAGGTCTCACCATAAGGGTCACTGCGATAGTTCATCTTTAATATGGAAATTCGCTAAAAACAAGGCTTCGATGTGCATGCCGTCTACCTGGGTCAAACATTTCATCACTTAGGCGTAGTTAATAAAAATTAAAGTAGTTTAGTTTATTTATTTTCGTTTAAAAATAATATGTGCCAATTTGTAAGTCACTTGAATCATGGGAAGAATAATAAACGGTACCAGGAACTGGCGCGTACTTTATCACAAACCTATTTAAATTATTAAACAGATTCACTGTGACTTCATAATTGTAGGAGGGGTAGGAGAGGTGATATTAAGGTAGGAGAATAACTAATAAATATTATTATTATTATTATTAGCCAGAGAGAAAACTATTCGATCGATTTCGAACAAATTTGCACCAAACACGTCAATTATGCCTGTGAAGATGCACGAAAAAAGGTTTTGAAAAATGTTGAAAAAAATCCTCTTTTCGGCCAAAAACACCCCCCAAAATCAGTTATTATTATTATTAGTTAAACGATCATTTTTAAAAAGATGCTGTTTTTTGCATATGGTAGGGTACATTAAGGGCTACAAATAAGCCAAATGTTATCAAAATCGGTAGAGCCGTTTTTTATTTAAAAAATTATAACTGATTTTTTGGGGTTTTTTTTGGCAAAAAAGGGAGTTGTTTTTCAAAAATTTTTGAAAACCTTTTTTCGTGCATCTATGCAGGCCTAATTGACATGTTTGGTGAAAATTTGTTCGAAATCGATAGAATAGTTTTCTCTCTAGCTTTGTACACATACAGACATACAGATAGACATACAGACACACAGACAGACATTTTGTAAAACCCACTTTTTTGGACTCAGGGGGTCCCAAAACGGATATTTCCACAAAAATCTCAACATCGATTTCTTTACGATCAATATACTTTCTCTATACTATAGTTTAGTGAGAAAGTAAAAATTAATATTTACTGTGTAGAGGTAGTTAACCTTAGGACGCTAGTAAACGAAATGCATGCGGCTGGCTTTCTTACAAAATACTTAAAATGAATATGTTCAAAATTTCAGCTGCCTAGCTGATACGACGTTAGTAGAATTTATATTTATTTATAAGGGTAGTTATTATTATCTTTATGTCTTAAACTTAAGTCGTCAAAATGCGAGATGTTTAAATTATTAGTGTATTTATTTTCATATGAAATGTAAAAAGAATTTAGGCTACTAGCACTATTTTCTTCAGAACTCCACTTTATTTCGCCAAAAATTATTTTCAAGAAAAAACTATACCAAAAAAGAAAGAGTAAATTAAAAGGAGCTCCAAAGCCGTGTTAAAAGACGGAAAAACACGATGTAAGAGTTAAAGTACATTATAAACCCTAAAAATGTCCACAGCATTTATCTTATTTACAGAATAGTACTGTCTAAGATGACTTCATATCAAACAAAATGATAAATCCCATCTGACTGTATTTAACACCAACAAACCATGTTTGCTAATGGCACCCAGTCAAAACATTTGAGGTTAAAAGTGAAAGATATTTAATTCGGTGATAAGTATAGAACCTTTGCTCTCCAAGTATTGAGAGATCGCTACGGACTGGGTCCAAGTTAATTTAGAGAATTGATGTCTAGGAGCATGGTTTTCTTAATGCAATTACGGGGTTCCCAGACATTTTTTTGAATAACAATGACTCTTCGTGAACTGTTTCCAAAAAAATTCTTGACTCTCGACATCCATACATATAAATACAATCGAAGTGTATGTCTGCGATTTTGAAAAAAATACAGTAGAACCCCAGTTATATGAATCAATTGGCACCGGACCCTATTCGGATAATCAAAAATTAGGATAGTTGGAATTTTCCCGAAAAAATTGTCTATTTTAATCTTTTCGGGATTGGCTTCGCGTTTACGCGACTGGAGTAAACTGTCCGCACGGCTGATATACAATTGCACCGGCGGTCAAAGGAATTTGCAAGGGTCAAAACATTCCTCCGTCCGAAAAGTGTCTAATTGCACCGGTGGTTAAAATCTACCCACCCCACTTATCCCACTTATTAGTATGATTATAATAT
>JAGFPH010000381.1:49490-85736 GCA_018207615.1 Philaenus spumarius
TCACAGTATGTTGCTGATAACAGTATGATTATAATATTTGTATGATTTTAATATTTCGTCGTATTATCACTTTATATAATTAGAATTAAAAAAAACCAGAGGACTAACATAAACTGTTTAGTCATAGTAGACTGTGACATAAACTGTCGCGGTGCAATTAGACACATGCGTTTTTGGCTGAATAATTTAGATTGACAGCCGGTGCAGTTGGAACACCCCTTAAAAGGGGCTCCGGTGCAACTGGACACATCAGTTTGGGGATCCCTGACCACCGCACCGGTGCAATTGGACATCTCCCGTCCGCACATACTACGGTCGCGTATACACGTTTTATAACTTTAACGTTTGAGTACTATCAACGCGTTAACACGTTCACTGCTAAGGACGCACATGTGAGCTTGTCACTGAACACTATGAGAAGCGGCCGACGCAGAGTGCATTGCGTGTTAAATTTAGACTTTTACTTTCTCCCCCCCCCCCTGTCCGTAGCCTAGTATATGAAGAAAGTATTGTTTTTATCCAAATTTTCGAATTTGAATTTTTAGTGGAATTATCTGTTTTGGTGCTCCCTGAACCCCAAAATATTGTTTAGTGGAATATCTGTGTTGGTGCTCCCTGAACCTAATAATATTTTTAGTGGAATTATTTGTTTTGGTGCTATCTGAACCCAAAAAAGTGTTTTTTAGATGATGTCTATGTGTCTGTTAGGATGTGTACAGAGCTGAGGCCATACCAACGGTCCGATTTTGATGAAATTTTGTAGGTAGGTGTAGTACTGCAATAACTCCCAGCATTTTTCCAAATTTTTGATTCCCCCCCCCCCCAAATGGCAAAAAACGAGAAAAATCAAAATTGCTCAAAAACGGCTCTAACGATTTTTATAAAATTTGGCCCTTAAAGTATCCTACCACATAGAAAAAACAGCATCTTTCTAAAAATTCTCGTTTAGGTAATAATAATAATAATAACTGATTTTTGGGGGTTTTTAGCCAAAAAGGGGGTTGTTTTTCAAAAATTGTCAAACCCTTTTTTCGTGCATTTACACAAGCCTAATTGACATGTTTGGTGAAAATTTGTTCGAAATCGATCGAATAGTTTTAATAATAATTATTATTATTATTATTAGTTAATATTTTGAATGAAACTAATATAAACCTTAATATGGATGTGTATTACATACATCTAATATTTTCCATGGTATGTCCTACTTTTGCAATTCTAAATAACCACCTCCTATGCTACTCTTGGGAAGGTATAAAGTTTCAACTGGGAGAAAGTATGTGGCAGTTATCTGGTACCGTTTATTTATAAGTAAATCTAAGCAATTTAAAAACAATGAATTTCTGAACTAAGTAGCTTCCTCTGAATGAATTACACTGAGTAACAAATTATATTGACTTCAGGAAAACTGCATATGGAAATTAAAAAACGAAGAATTTAACTGTAGTACGATTTGGTCCAAATTTGGTGCACACGTTGGTTTTCCAATCCAACAACCACGTCAAGCACGTTTTTGACCGGAAGCAAATTTTTTTGAGATTTTCGTGTTAAAATGAATCATTTTTGTGGTTTTATCTAAACAAATAAATGTAGGAAATTATTCTGCACATTTTTTGTTTTTTTTTTTTGTTTTTTGTACACGACCTTATAGCCCGTCTGGTTTCGTCAAAATCGATCAAAATGCAAAATACCATAAAAGTACTCGGTTTAAATCCAATTGATCGATTTTACCGTAGAACAGCTTCTGATCCTAGGCCGATGTCCGGGGTACAAACTTGCGAAGCGCAGTCCATAATCCGAGGCCGCAAGGTCGTGGTGCAAAATCGCGAAGCGGAACGAAACAGCTCGTGAGCCGGAGGTTTAAACAAATTCTACTAATATATTGCGTACACACAGACAGCTGTTCAATGCCTTCGTGAGTAGTCCTGTTTCCCAAATTGTTGGTTGAAACCCTAAAACGTAGGCATATAAACTTAATTTTGGAAATTTTCTCAACTCACGTCAGCGGTCCAGCTGCGTGGTCGAATTATTTTTTATTTTCATACGCATAATTACATGCATTTAAACAATAAGTCTAAATGTTGCAAACATTCCAATGTATACTCAGTCAATAACCAACCACTGCCGTCCCGATTTTTTCCTGTTTTAAGTAATTCACTGGCATTGTTTTTCCTCTTGTTTATAAACAAATATCTTTTAAACATTATTAATTTATTCATATTATTTTTTGTTTTTTAATCTCTAATTATAGTGTTGATGTTTATGAACAACTTCCAGAAAATTACAACAGTGTATCTTAAAAATTCAATGAAAGGTTTGTAAAACTGCAGATAGATGTTTCGTTCTGGTATTGTTTACTTTGGAATTAGTTAACATCAGTGGCGTAAGGTACAAACCCGCAGACCCCGCGATTCTGGGGAGCCTAAGGTGCGAGGGGGCCCCGAGGATCGAGAGGGCGCGATACTTATTATTCAAAAAAATAAAAATAAATTTAAACATTATTTTTCAAACATATACATTATTTTTAGTTTTATTTTACAACCATGCCATATCTTTGAAAATAAAAATTCAAAAACATTATTAACAGACAGAAGATTTTTTTAAATTTGATTTTTGAAAAATAAGAAAGAAAAGAAGCATTTTGATGAACTTTGTCAAGACGAGAGGTTGACAGACAGCGAAAACATTTCAAAGTATCTGTTTTTTGTGCAACTCTGGACACAGTGATTTCCAGTTTAACAATTAGGTTCGAAGCTATGACAAAAATCAGTAGCCTTTTCTCAGTTCTTTCTCCAACATTTTTATTGACGGCGACCGATGTTGAACTGTCTAAGAAAGTGTAATCCCTGGTCAACGAATATGTAGAGGATTTGAGTGTCGACCTTAATTTTTTAGAATGGCACTGAAATCAGATAACGAAAAAATACATCAATAAGTTACCAAATCTACTATTTTTGGAAAGATACTCAATCGCATCCAGCTTCCCGGACTTTTGCACTGCTTTACTTCTCTTCTTGACTTTTCCAGTAACTGTGGCGAGTGCGGAGCGCTCATTTTCCAAATTAGAGCTAATTGAAAATTATTTAAGGAGCACCATAATGAGTTAAGCGAGACCGAGTGACCTCAACATAATATTGAGTATTGAAAATGAACGGGCTATAAATCCGGATTTGAACGAAGTGTTTCCATCAAAAGAAAAGAGAGACTGCTTGTAAAAAATAAACGGTACCAGTAACTGGCACATACTTTTTCACAAACATATTTAAATTTCTAAACAAATTCACTGTGACTTCATAATTGTATTAAAGTAGGAGAGGTGATACATAAAATAGGCGAATAACTTATAAATATTATTATTATTAGCTAGAGAGAAAACTATTCGATCGATTCGAACAAATTTGCACCAAATATGTAAATTAGGCCTGTATAGGTGCACGAAAAAAGGTTTTGAAAATTATTGAAAAACAGCCTCCTTTTTGGCCAAAAAACTTCAAAAAAAATCAGTTATTATTATTAGCTAAACGAGAATTTTTAGAAAGATGCTGTTTTTTGCATATAGGGCTACAAATAAGCCGATTTTTTTCAAAATCTTTAGATCCGTTTTTTAATAAAACAATAATAACTGGTTTTGGGGTTTTTTTGGCCAAAAATGGGGTTGTTTTTCAAAACCTTTTTTCGTGCATCTATACAGGCCAAATTGACATGTTTGGTGTAAATTTGTTCGAAATCGATCGAATAGTTTTCTCTCTAGCTTTGTATAGGCCTACATACAGACAGACATTTTGAAAAAAAAAACACTTTTTTGAACTCGGATATTTTCACAAAAATTTCAACATCGATTTTTTGCGATCACTTTTCTTTCTCTAGAGAAAAGACAATAAAAATTATTCTTTACAATCAAACAATCGAAACACTATGTTGCGATTTATTGTTTATTTATTCAGTTTGCTTTGGATTTGGGGGGATCAAATTTATTAAAAAATGACTTCTTCAAAACTACCGAATGGATTTGAATGAAATTTGATATGTAGCTTCCTCTAGGGCCATAGGTGCTCACTAAAAAAGGGTTTTGAAAATTCGAAATTTTAAGGGGGGTTTGGGGGGAATGAAAGTTATTAAACCACGATTTCTTCAAAACTACCAAACGGATTGGAATGAAATTTGGTATGTAGCTTCCTCTAGGGCCATAGGTGCTTACTAAGAAAGGGTTTGAAAAAATTCGAAATTTTAGGGGGGTTTGGGGATCAAAGTTATTAAATCACGATTTCTTCAAAACTACCGAACGGATTGGAATGCAATTTGGTATGTAGCTTCCTCTAGGGCCATAGGTGCTCACTAAGAATGGGTATGAAAAATTTAGAAATTTTAGGAGGGGTTTGGGGGGATCAAAGTTACTAAAATCATAATTTCAGATCTTTTATTATTATGGCAATAGTGCTTTTATTGTTTAAGATCATATATATTATAAGCCAAATACCACTCACTGACTGAACACTTAAAAAGAATACAATTACGTTAAAAAGACTGAAAATACCAACCACCACGGGCAACGCCGTACGGGTCAGCTAGTATATATATATAAGCGAAATATCACTCACTCACTCACTGACTCACTCATCACGATTTCTCAAAAACTACCGAACGGATTGAAATGAAATTTGGTATGTAGCTTCCTCTAGGGCCATAGGTGCTCACTAAAAAAGGGTTTTGAAAATTCGAAATTTTAAGGGGGGTTTGGGGGGAATGAAAGTTATTAAACCACGATTTCCTCAAGACTACCAAACGGATTGGAATGAAATTTGGTATGTAGCTTCCTCTAGGGCCATAAGTGTTCACTAAAAAAGGGTTTTAAAAAATGGGAAATTTTAGGGGGGTTTGGGGGGTAAAAATTACTAAATCACGATTTCTCCAAAATTGCCGAACCGAACAGATTGGAATGAAATTTGGTATGTAGGTTCCTCTAGGGTCATAGGTGCTCACTAAGAAAGAGTATGAAAAATTTCGAAATTTTAGGAGGGGTTTGGGGGGATCAAAGTTACTAAAATCATAATTTCAGATCTTTTATTATTATGACAATAGTGCTTTTAAAGCCACATACCACTCACCGACTGAACCCTTAAAAAGAATACAATTACGTTAAAAAGACTGCAAATACCAACCACCACGGGCAACGCCGTACGGGTCAGCTAGTATATGTATAAATTTGAATTGTGAGTGTGAAGGCTTCTTTCAAAAAAACAGGTTGTTCGTGTTTGTGTTTACAAAATGTGAACAATACACTGAGCATCGTAAATTTTTGCGGGGTGCCCGACCGTAAAACTAGTTAACATAGGCTGGCGGAGCCGTCGGTACAGCTGGAATAATACAAAGATGAATTGATACATATATAAACATGTTAAGGATGAAATATGTAGAAATTGATCATCGAAATAACCGTCGCATTGAACATAAAATATTAGACAGAGGCTATTTAGTTACATTAGCCAACATTAGTTACATTTTTGGACGAGTCCGTTAGCCAAAAAAATCTAATTTGATTTCCCAAATTATGTGTTGCCTTTAAAAACTTTGGAAGAGTTATTTATTTTAAACACGGGCGAAAAAAGGCACCTAGATTTCAATAAAGTTTGATTTTAACTCTTACAATATAATTCCGGCATGAAAAACGTAATTGTTAACTAAAGTGGTTCTACTGCAACAGGCACTTGAAGAAAACACATAAACATTTTTTTTTTAAACCCTCAAAACTAAGAACCAGTAAACAACCAAAGGTGACGGCCGAGTCATATAAATAAAACCTTGTCAACGTTTTCATTCATTTCGTGATTAATTGCGGCCGTTTAGATTCGCGACGAAGGAAAGAAGAAGAAGATAAAAAAACTCTGACCAAATAAGATAATGAAATGCTAGAGGCATTGACCTCGAATCTGTTGCTATTCTATTTCAGTATGTGCGATGTTAACGAGTCTTGAAGATGAATTTTCGCACATAACATAAACTGTGTTATAATACAAGTGTTTCAATAACAGTACCAGGAGACCGAGCTAAAGCTCGATTATAAGCAGGGCCTAGTTCGCTCACGTCAATAACTATTATTGCAAATTTCCGTGAACATCGTTTAGGTTAGGCCTATAACATTAAAAACAACTAAATAAAGGGTATGTTTATTTAGCAGAAGTATTCGTTGCCATGGTAACTATAAATAGATACAATATTAGGCTTACCTCTAATAAAATACAGTTTAAAAGAAAACCGGTGATTATTGTAATGGCATTGAAAACATTTGCATCAGCTGTGCTTCGTTTAAAAGAAAACAGATGATTATTGTAATGACATTGAAAACATTTGCATCAGCTGTGCTTTGCATTGTTTAAAATGGACAAATTTCACTTTTTAATTTAATAAAAAGACGTAGAAAACGAATTTTCCCAGACTGGTGACCATTTCCAATCGATTTCTCGTGGCCAAAAGCCCCATATAAAATCAAAAAATCAAAAATCCTTAGACGGAGATTCCAGATCCATTTAGCAGACAGACAATTATCTCTCGCTTTAGAAGATAAGATTGACATGGCGGTTTTTTGGAGAAACGTGAAATCTTTGGAGAAACGTTCGAAAATGCTTCTGGTGGTAAAGTTAACCACAAATTTATATACAGTTGTAATTGTACATTACAGTAAGTATAGCTAGCAAACATATTGGTTGAAACCCTACCATTTCGCTCCTATTGAGTCCGGCAGTATAGTTTTTAAATCGCAGTACGCCAAAAAGAACATTTAAGGACGGGGTCATATTAAAAAATGTTCAAACGTTAATACAGGTAGAGCGCTACATCGTTTTGAAGGTAACCTAAAAGTAAACGTTTTGGAAAAAATAATGCTTACCTGATCTCGTATCAAAATGGCAGCCCTGAACGTACACAATTTTGGTTTTTGAATTATATTTACTTATTAAACTGTATGGTTCTAAGTACTCACAATTTTACTAAACGCTGTTACAAATATTTCGCGCGATGTCCAAATCGGGAACTTTCAAACAGTTTTTAACATTAAAAAATATCGAAATTTGAGGAAATTTCAAATGGCAATATTTAGTTGGATAAGACAAATAATTTGATCACGCAGCCGAACCGCTGACGTGAGTCGAGCGAATTTCCAAAATTAAGTTTTTGTGACGCTTGGAAAAATTGGTCTGCTCAAGAAGGAGCTAAATAGCTGCCTCCGTGCACGAAATATATTAGTAGAATTTGCGTTACTTCGTTCCCCTCGCGGCGGAAAAACTCCTTTTGCGATCAGAAAATGCCCCAACGGTAAAGTACCCCTCGTGGATTTGAACCGGGTACTTTCATGGTATTTTACGTTTGTTGGATGAAGCAGACGGGCAATTAAGATCGTGTAAAATAACAAAATGTTCTCCACCCTATACGTAGTATATGGATAAAGTATTGTTTTCGTCCAAATTTCCGAATTTGAATTTTTAGTGGTAATATCTGTTTTGGTGCTCCCTGAACCCCCAAAAAATGTTTAGCGGAATTATCTGTGTTGGTGCTCCCTGAACTCAAAAATATTTTTAGTGGAATTGTTTGTTTTGGTGCTTCCTGAACCCAAAAAAGTGGTTTTTTGGTGATGTCTGTCCGTGTGTCTGTAAGGATGTGTACAGAGCTGGAGACCATAACAACTGTCCGATTTTGATGAAATTTGGTATGTAGGTGTAGGTCTGGAATATCTCGAGGAGTTATTTTAATTTTTTCAAATTTTTAATTTTTAAGGGGGTTTACCCCCCAAAAATGGCAAAAAAACGAGAAAAATCCAAATTTCTCAAAAACGGCTCTATCGATTTTGATAAAATTTGGCGTATTTGTAGCCCTTAATGTACCCTACCATATGCAAAAAACCGCATCTTTCTAAAAATTCTCGTTTATGTAATAATAATAATAATAACTAATTTTTTGGGGTTTTTGACCAAAAAGGGGGTTGTTTTTCAAAACCTTTTTTCGTGACCTTTTTTCGTGCATCTATACCGGCCTAATTGACATGTTTGGTGCAAATTTGGTCGAAATCGATCGAATAGTTTAAATAATAATAATAATATAATATAATAATATTATATTATGGATGTGTGTTACATGCATCTAATATTTTCCATGGTAACATTTTCCTACTTTTGCAATACTAAATAACCACCACCTATGCTACTCTTGGGAAGGTATAAAGTTTCAACTGGAGAAAGTATGTGGCAGTTATCTGGTACCGTTTATTTTTTTAGATAAAACTCTGAAAAAGATTCATTTTAGTACGAAAATCTCAAAACGTTGTTACTTCCCGCCAAAAAACGTGCTTCCATTTGTTTCATTTTTTGCTAACGAACTCGTCCGAAAAACTTAGAAAACCAACGTCTGTAAAACCAAATCGGACGTAAAATGCGTCCGTTAGAGTGCAAACATATATATAAAAACATTTTTAAAACGTGTTCTGGGGACAATGATCAGTGCTCCTTGACCACTCTCGGCCTTAGATCTCACCATAAGAGTCACTGCAAAACAGCTCATCTTTCCTATTGAAATTCCCTAATGAAGGTAGTTTGTTTAATAAAGCTGTACATTTTTTTCTTTCATTTAGTCGTATCTCCAACCCTGTTAAAAGGCTGAAAAACTGATTTTTTCTATGGCTTCCTTTTTAACTTCCCGCTAAGAAAATTGAAAATTTTCTAAAATCGGGAAGTTATTGGTTTCACCCCGTTTTTCGAAAATCGAGTATTCATCAGATCTCGACGTTTTGAGGTCCTAGGAATCTTCCCTGACCACTCCCGAGAGGGTGTCACCCTGTCTGTATGTATGTGTGTGTGTATGTAAGTATGTGACCCGCTTATAACTTTTGAACGGCTTAACCGATTGGATCCTACCAAACGGCGTTCTAAAGAGTTCCATCAAACTTAGATTTCCTGAAAATTTCAACTAATTCGGACCGGTAGGTTCTGAGAAATTTCAAAAAAACTAAGAAATAAATTTTTTTCAAATCAGGTTTTTTTGGAATAACTTTTAAACGGCTTTACCGATCAATTCCAAAATCTAATCAGCTTTTAACCTTGAAAAGCGACGTCGATCGCTACCAGTCCGGTCAAAATCGGTTAATTCGTTCGTGAGATATCGTGAACGAAAGAAAATAAAAAAAAGTGTTTTTTCTCAATTTCTCAGAAATTTTCATCAGAAAAATTTTTGTTGTCGATTCTTTCAATGGACTCGAAAAACTGCATCAATTGCCGCAAATCGTATAAAAATCGGTTGATTCATTCGCGAGATATCGTGAACGAAAGAAAATCAAAAAAAGTGTTTTTCCTCAATTTCTCCGAAACTTTTCATCTGAAAAAATTTTGTTGTTGATTCTTTCAATGGACTTAAATAACTGCATCGATTGCCGCAAATCGCATAAAAATCGGTTGATTCATTCAAAAGTTATGGCAGTTCAAAATTTCCAAAAATAGTGTAGTTAGCGGGAAGTTACAGGGATGGCCTTTAGGGTCAACCGTTTTCCAAATTTTATTTTTTAACTAGGAGATACCCCTACGTGCTTCGCACGCCAATCCAGTTTACTAATTAATAATTTATTTCGTATAATTTATAACAGCAGTTTAAAAGAACCTGCAACTGCAGCAAGGCTCAAAAACCTAACCTAAAAAGTAAAAAATACAAATCATTGTTTCAATTTTTGTAATCAGCTGTCAATGAAACTATTAGAGCCAACAGCTGATTACTACACCAACACTGAACGTATTTAATTATTTATTATCGCGCTCCCGTTGCCGTAAAATAATTAGTACAGTAAGTGTTATTAATTGTACGTCCAACAGATGGCGCTGTTTTCCAAAAAGTATATAAAACAATCTTGTATTCGAATGTAACTTTGTGTCAAAATTTCAAAGCAATCGGTGAAGAACTTTCGTAGATTTTAGTTTTTGAACAAACGAACATTTACATTTTTATTTATATAGATTTTTGGACAGGTTTTTTTTATTATTTCCCCGAAATTTTAATTTTGTTTAAGTTGGGAAATTTTTTGAAAGTTCCTAAGTTGTACACTGTTTAAAAGGGCACACAGAAGCAATGTTTTGAGTTCAAACCGTTTAATAGTAGTAAATAAAAATAAAATTACCAAAATGTTGCAGCAATTGGTCTGCCATCTTGAATCGGAACTAGGTACGTCATTTGTATATTGCATATATATAGTACGTTTACTATTCAGGCAGCTTTAGAATTATGCAACTATCGACCTATGTTCAAATTTTAAAATTCTTCAAAAACCACTCCCACCCGCCAAAATATACCTTTTTGAGGTCTGGGTTTAAAACAAATATTTTTTTACAGTGTGTAGATGGTGCCTAACAGATTCGTGGTCTGCTACATTCTATATAGCCTAATAAACTTCCCTACCTATGTAATAACTTATTACTTTCAAAATGGTTCTTTTTCGTGTCTCACCCACACTAGCTAAATCTTTTTGATGTCTCACGTTAGCCTCGATCGACCCTTCAAAAATCACGCACACTTCTTATAAAGTGTGACTACACTTTATATATTTGTTTTATGTTAGTAGCCTACTTTCAAAGAAGTTAGAGCCTTCTTTCCATGTTGAGTCAGTAAAAATAAACGTGTGTACCTTTTTTTAAAAACATCTTTTTTTCATTCATTTAAAAATATGAATTTTGTTCAATGCTCTCTTTTAATTTAACTACAATTTTATTTGCGCTGCATTTTAAGCCTTCATAATGATTTTTTTAAACATCGAAAATTAATGTACATAACCTAATTAAAGTTAGTTGAAGAATTATTAAATTGTATGTTCTAAAAGTTAAATACAGTAACCTACGCTTGAATATTATTCATGATATTAGATCTAACATAGCTAATAAATAACAATAAACAACATGGCTAGTAATAAATTATTGCAACACATTCTCTATTGCAATATAATAACTGACAAAAGTATGAATTAGGCCTAATTATTTTTGCTATCAAATACATAACAAACCCTAGGACATAAGCCTACTAAAACTAATTTCAAATATAAACATATCAATACGTTAGAATTAGTAATCATGAAAGTAAACCTATTTTAATATTATAAAAAGGTAAAATTTGTTTGTTTGTTTATATGTAGCGGGTAATCTCTGGAACTCCTGAACCGATTGCAAAAATAGTTTTACTAATAAAAGGCTACACTATCCCTGAGTAACATAGGCTATAATTCATTTTGATGAAATCCTTTTTTATTTTAATATTTTGTAAATTTAGTCGGGAAAATCTTAGGTTAGGCCTAGACTGATGAATCATCACATGTATTTACATTTAGTACCATAGCAACCAATTAAATAAAATAACAGATAAAGCAGCCGTTTGCTCCAATATTTCCATTAACAGCTGATTTCAAACTTTGAATCAATCAATTTTTAAATTCTTACTTTTAGGTTAGGTTTTTATTAAAGAGTAGACCTGAGCCTTGCTGGTTCTTTTAACCTTTATTATAACTGCTTTTATAAAATATACGAAATAATTTGATTTGAACATTTGACTTTATTCGCCATCTTAGCTTTGGGGTTATTTATTATTAATAATATTATAAAAAGGTAAAATGTGTTTGTTTATTTCTTTTTTTTTTTTTTTATTTGTTTGTAGGGGGTAATCTCTGGAACTACTGAACCGATTGAAAATAAACGGTACCAGAAACTGGCACATACTTTCTCACAAACATATTTAAATTATTAAACAGATTCACAGTGACTTCATTATTGAAGGAGAGGTGATTTTAATCTAGATTAACTAATTAATATTATTATTAGCTAGAGATAAAACTATTCGATCGATTTCGAACGAATTTGCACCAAACACGTCAATTAGGCTTGTATAGGTACGTGCACGAAAAAAGGTTTTGACAAATTTTGAAAAACATCCACCTTTATGGCCAAAATACCCCCAAAAATCAGTTATTATTATTATTATTATTATTATTATTATTATTATTATTAGCTAAACGAGAATTTTTATAAAGATGCTGCTTTTTGCATATGGTAGGGTACATTAAAGACTACAAATAAGCCAAATTTTATCAAAATCGTTACAGCCGGTTTAAAAAAAATAATAACTGATTTTTGGGAGTTTTTTTGCCAAAATTAAGGTTGTTTTTCAAAATTTTTCAAAACCGTTTTTCGTGCATACAGACCTACCTTACATGTCTGGTGCAAATTTGTTTGAAATCGGTCGAATAGTTTTCGCTCTAGCTTTGTATACATACAGACATACGACATAGGCCCCTACATACAGGCATACATACATACAGACGGATATTTTGTAAAAACCACTTTTTTGGACTCAGGGGGTGCCTAAACGGATATGTCCATAAAAATCTCAACATCGATTTTTTTTGCTATCACTATACTTTCTCTATACTATAGTATAGTGAGAAAGTAAAATAATTCACTAATAAAAAGCAACGCTACCCTTGAGCAACATAAGCTAGAATTAATTTTGATTTAAGGGTTAAAACAACCCTTAAAACAATAAATATTAATTGTTATACTTTCCTAAAGCTAGAGAGCTGAAATTTTGTACTTTTATTTCTTACAAGATACATAGAAAAAGTACACTAGATTTGCATTTTGACACGTGCTGCTAAGGGGTGAAAATGTACGGAAAATGTTGATTGTTATACTTTCCTTACAGCTAGAGAAAAACCCTTAATAAATTATTGAATCCAAAAATAAGAAACCACTATGTTATATCCTAATTAAAATAAATAAGACATATTAGAATTTAATAGTAGGGGCTATTTATATAAAATAACCCGTTTGCATTTGTTTCGACGCGAGTCACCGCGGGGGTTAAGGAGCGAAGCGAGTACGGGGCGGATCCCTCTTACATAATATAATTAAGTAGTTGTAAAATATCAATTTACTAGTGCATTATTAAATTAAGAAGGCAGCGCAATTATTTTGCTAACATAATCTGTAATTTAAAATGAAATCTATTCAAAGGCAACGCCAGTGATGTCAGATAAAAACAAAGTAGGAGGCCTACTTTGTTTTTGTTGCATAAAATATAATTGGATATAAAGAAAATATTTGGTTTTTAAATTAAACTGTAAATTAAATTGGTTCAATAAAATTACTGGAAGTAAAATAGATTCCGTTTTTAATAATAGTAATATGTTATAGGCCTACTGAATCGTTCATACAATATTATTTTAAGTAATTAATATAAATATAACTACAAAATACAAAAGAAAAATACCTCCACAAAGTGAAGTATAAAAATGCTCAA
The DNA here is from genome assembly GCA_018207615.1 of Philaenus spumarius. NCBI lineage: Eukaryota > Metazoa > Arthropoda > Insecta > Hemiptera > Aphrophoridae > Philaenus > Philaenus spumarius. The sequence continues at coordinate 62,799 of JAGFPH010000381.1, forward strand.
TAAAACATGATGCTCCTCCATAACAAGTTACTTGATTAACCTATAAGTATATGTAATTAGTAATAATGGTCTTTGTCACTGGATGAAATACAACACTATTTTGTGTAGGCCAGGATTTGTTTAGCACATAAAATGCTTTATTCATACACAATGCAAATGAATTATAAGAGTCCTTGAAATGTTAATGTTTAGAAATGTGTAAGCCTATTACCAAAATAATTAGACTGGAACGTCAACAGTTTAAAATTAAATTCAACAAATTTACACGATTAACCGACTTTATTGAATATGCAATTAGGCTCCGGTATTATCAGATTTGGCCATACAGTAAAATCTAAATAAATTTCATTTTTAAATACCATTAGGAATGAATGTATTTTACAAATTCGAAAAATAATTTAAACCAAAAAGCTAATTGTTATTGTACTAAAATCTACATCTTGTTTGCATGTTTCAGAAATATTAATTTTCTTCGTGTTTACTTCACAATATTTTAACTGTTTAATAAATTCGTTTTTTTTTTTAAGTAATACATTGTAGGGGCAAATAAAAATAAGGCATGAATTACAAGTATATCAAGCTATTTAATTTATAAATAATAAGTATGTACAATAAATAACATTTTCATACCAGAATAAAAGAATGGTCAGCCTGTCGAGTTAGTATTTATCAATTGAGCAGACGATTTTCTTTGAACTGTCTTCCCGCCACTAAACCCACCAATTGTAACCCGTGAATGAACTAGCAGACAAGACTTACGCCTGTAGTAAATCATGAATAACATTCCGGCAAACCCCACAATAACTGAAATAACAAGAAGAATAGCGCAGCCGTGTTTATCATTCGAAATTAAATGACGGAGAACACTTAAAATATCACTAAATGTCTCCCCGGCTTGAAATCCATTGCCACAACAATCAAAGGACATCGAAATGTCACCAAACAATAACGCACATACCACTTGCCCTCTTTTTAGAACAGAATATGAATATTGTTAATAGCACACACTTTCACCAACGTACCAGTTTGAAACAACATTCTTAAAGCGCATGGGACGTACACGGTTACGTAATTGGAATGATTTCAGTTTTAAGTTGGTAGCACTTACTAGCTACATATGTTCAGAAGCATACAGTGCTTCCATCTAGCAGCAGTAGTATTAGTTAAGTTGGGCGTAACTCCAGTTTAACCGGCCTAAGGGAATTATTAAGGACAATAACCTTACAAACTGATTGCAAAGAAAAGTATATTAATACAAAATAATTACTTCCGTACTTAAACGTAATACACCCACACACAATGGAATTTTCTGATTGAATTTGTTTTCAAAACTTCACGGAATCATTTTATCGTTGGACACAATGGCTTTATGTTGTTGTTTATGAAGTGTGGTATAAGCAATTATCTTTGGTACCTATTGACTTTTTATGCTGAATTAAACCCTCAGGCAATACATTTTTAACTGGTAAATATCTTATAGAACATATATATTTCAAAACAATGAACCCATCGATAGTATAGATTGTTGAAGCCACAGTATCAATAAATAAATCTGTAATTTATAATTTTAAACTGTATTAAGTACATAGTAAGTACAAAAATACTATACTTGCACAAATTTTTAAATTGACACTTTGTTGGCTTAAACAAAACAAAAATGATAAATGAAGTAAATAATATGGTACTTTCAAATGTTAATAATTAAATTAATAATATACCAGATACAACCATTCAGCCATATTATTTTTTTTACACAAATTAATGTTGTAAGCTGACTTCACAGAGTTTTACTTCATTTATGTAAATAAAGATAATGAATCAACACATCATATACTTAACTAACCAATAACCATGCCGGGAATAATGCATTGCTAGTGTGGCCAGTGAAAAGATAAGTTATTAACAAACAGCACTAAAATAAAACGAAAACATGGGTATTTTCTCCATAAGTGCTGATTTGATATGGTTTTCCTGTAAAAGTTATCAAGTATCTTCTTACCTCTTGCTTTTCTACAGGTCGATAAAACAAATCCTCTAAAAACCAGTTCAAAACAAAACATTTAATTTTTGTATTAGGTTTTTAGAACCTCACACTTCCTAAATACAATATGGAAGTATGGAGATAAATTAAATACAATTTGTTTCTATACAAGAAGATGTCTCACCCGAGCAAGAAAATTTATGAGTTTAGACACTTAGTTTCAACTGAAACATTTCCTCACATAAAGAATTTAAGGAAAATGTTTTTGTTCAGTACACTGACTAAGACATATTTTAGGCGGTTTATGAACAAATTTTGAATGTACTCATAAACTGAGTGTTACATTATTTTAAAGTTAATTTTGAAAAAAAGTTTTAACTTACTTGGTCCATTTTAAAGAGGCTATTATAAAACTGTACAAAATATTTTATTTGAATTTTTATTTACCACCACTGGTATTACACTTTCAGGAATATATTTTTATTGAACGAGATACAGTGGAAAAGATGAAAGTGTTTACTCAAAAAATCGTCAACCCATTTTTTTGTTAGTCAATCTTATATATAAATAATATGAACATATTTTGAAAAAAAAACATATTTTTTGCACCTTTCATTCTACAGTATCCTCAGACTAGGAATGTGTCTGGCCTAATAAGCGTGTAATCCTTTCTATTTCTCCCCGAACCTGCTTTGGCGGTACAACCAATTCCACGAAAACTAGGGTCACAAATTACATATAACTAAGAAAGTTACAACTCCGTAATCGTCTGCGTCTCACTTTCTTATTGTTTTACCAACTCCTCTCAGACACACTCCAAGATTGAGGATACTATACATGGCAACTCGCACCTACCGGGTTCCCCTAAGTTTTAAAGCTTGTATTTTTCATCAGGGTTTACTAATTAATTAACCTATTTTAAAAATCATTTCCATACTACGTTGTGTATGACAAAACTCTTACTAATACTGCAGTTCGTTGAAATCTTAAGAAGTAAATATCATTTTTCAAAATCCGAACAACTAGATAATCCAGAATTTCTATTAGTTTATCAACATCAAAACATCCCATTGTAATTCTTTTATTATTCCAGCTTGAAATTATTGTATTTAACAATTTGAATAGTAGGATCCAGGGCCGCCAAGAGGATCCAGCCTGGGGCAAATTTAATTCTTGAGGCCCCCTGACTCGAAGCTAAATGTTGGGGATGTTTGATTAATCAGACACATGATTATATCATGTTGGCACTGTATACTTCAGAGAGTCAAGATGGCTGTCCTATCGCTAACGGTTATATTCTTTTGCTTAATGTTATATTCATAATTAATAAAGTACTTTTGTTTTACTTACTTTACTACAGTTGTTTTATTAACTACAATTATCAGAACCTCAACAAATACAACAGGGAGAAGGGTTGAAAGAAGGGTAACTTTTTTTCCCTAAAGTAGTTAATGCTATACAAATTGAAAATAATTTAGTAAACGTAGGCAGTAGTAATCAATATATATAAAATTCAATGTATGTTTGTCCTTTATGCGTTACCAAACCGTCCATCTGATTGCTTTGAAATTTTGCATAGTAACACAGGTTAACCCTGGGAAGGTTTTAGGCCATTTACCAAAGTCCTAGGACATTAGGGCAACGCCCCAGTGGCCCTCAAAGTTTCAATGTTAATCTTATGGAAGGTCAATCTTAAGGAAGAAGAAGAAATATTTCTTTTGATTTTATCAGAAACAGCTGTTCGTATGAAAAGCTTAAAACAGCTGATTTTGATCAACAGCTGATTTTGATCAACAACTGATTTGGATCAAAAACTAAATATAATTTTAGGTTAGGTAAATCAAGCAATGAGCAGAATCCCATTATAATTTACATCGGCCCTCAGGGATACGAATTACAGTCTTTCAAAGTTTCAAATTAAGCAATAGCGAAACATTGCCGGGTCAGCTAGTATATAATATTAGAAATTATATTAATTACATAATATTCGATGTTGTCTGGTCGACAGCGACTGCATTGACGAGCAGGCAAAACACTGCAGTACTGCCTACCACGCACTTTTAATTCCACACAAAAACAAATCTGTCCGGGTAACTTAAAAATCCCACTCAATTATTTTTCCTTTCGAAGGGAAATTTTTATTTTGAACTCAGTTACTTATCAAGTTATTGTGGGTTTCATACAAATATTTTAAAACTAATGCATTATTGAAAAAAAAAAGTAAATTGACTGTTAAATCAACATATTCATTGTTTTCAATTTTTGAATTATTTTTAAATCCAGGGACCCCCTGACGTTGTTGCTCACGGAAATGTGCCCCTTTTGCCCCCCTCTCGGCGGCCCTGGTAGGATCAATTGTTCTTGGCAATTGAAATACCCCCACCATAAATTACAGGTTTCTGTTACTCCCTTACTCAGCACTCAGTACAGTCACAACTAGTATTTTCACACTGAACGTAAATTACAAACTGAATATCACCTTTTGGTGATGAAATAAGTTTTGCGCAAGACTGTAACCTCAAGCTAGGCCAGTACATAATCCTCACGTGCCAAGAATGGTTGATCCAACTGTACTGTTTAAAATGTAATTCTAATTTTAGCAAAATATATTTGAAACAATTTTCCTTTGAAAAATTTTATGTTTTGTGAGAAAGATAATCTCTAGTAAACTAATACGCTGATCAAACAGAACTTCTTTTAAAGATAAATTCCTCTTCTAAAGATAAATTTCCTTTTTAAAATATTAGGTAAAAGTTCTTTCCTGACAGATTACTAGTACTTGCATCATAAGAGGCCCATAACTCATGATTTACCATCAAAACAAGGCAAATTAAACGTTTTTATGACATATTATACCAATCTTAACCCTGTGCCAGCCTATATCTATAGACATCTCTGAGAAAAATGGATAGCGAGCTAACATAATTTGTGGATGTGAAAATCAAAGTTTACTAACACCAGTCGCATGAGCAAAAATGAACGGTTAATTTGTTTGAACAACTATTCCACTGTACATACACATTCAAAGCAATGCCAATCCGTTTCCGTAAAAATGGTACTAGTATTGTGCCCCTGACAACAGAGCCTAGGACATCTGCTCACTATCAATGGATAGTTGTTTATTGATTCCAGTTACAATCTGCCAATGTTTCCTTTAACAGTTTATTATATTCTAAAAGTATTTTACCTACAAAATATTAAGTTGTTTCAAAATTAAAATGAAAAGGATATTTACGAATTCATGACATTGCAAGAAATTAAAATATGTACACTGTTTAAGAACTAAAGAATGTATTATACTTAAAAAGTTTTATTAAAAAAAAGTTAAAATTTGTACAATTTATTATTTTTTTTCTTCTCCAAGTCCATATTTTGTCTTTACTTTTTCAAGTTCATCTTTCTTCTTGTCCACATCAACTCTCTTGAACGCTTTGTTTGCCTATAAAAAAAAAGAATAAATAATCAGACAAAGCAATTACAAATATATTGTTGTTTTTTTTTTTAAATAAAATTACTGTTTCAATATAAAAACACAACTGCATTTTTGTAATTGTTTAGGTACCCGTAATTTAATCAACTTTCAATGTAATTAACACAAATATTAAAGCATAATATCAAATCGTAGAACCAGTTTCTGAATTCCATCCTCATAGAAATCTGCTGCCTGATTTACCAACCACTGCAGACGGCCTGTCAAATGAAGAAACATGTGGTAGTGATTAGGTGATAGATCAGGTGCTCAAATCGTTCCGAGCCATATGATACGATGGGAACTTGGGTTCGATGATAAATGTTTGAACAGGCATTCGTTGAAATCTCTGCTTGAAACATGAGGAGGGAAATCATCAGATTAAATCAAAATAGTCGAGCATCTGTCTTCTCAAAGTTTTTGCATCAACTTTCTGCACCAAGTCTTCAGTTATGACAAACGGTCGCTTACCCAGTTTGTTACCGTTCCAACACTCGTAGTGTTTTCCCGTACAGTTCAATAATATGCAGATGAATTTGGCAGCTTTCACATTTGTAAAGAAAACAAATTACAGTGCATATTTCACATAATGGCATCTGTTTATAGCCAACAGATGAATGTACTCAGCAAACATGTGCAACCACAGCCCTGCAGCGGTTAAATTTTAAATTGTAGTTACTTTTAAAACGCATCATATTATGTTTACCTGTGAAGTTTAAAGTTTGGAACTCACAAAAAATGGATTAGTTTCTCAGCAATTAGGTGAAATAATAGAGTAACCGAAATTGTTTGCATCGATGATTGTATAGTGCAGGGGTTCTCGATCTTTTTCAAAGACTATAACCCTTAATGAAAAATTAAAATTTTGCATATCTCCTTGTTATTGGGGGGGAGGGGGGAATTGAAAACACTTCTTACATCAAAAACACAATATATTTGTAAAAGGATGAGTTTGCTTCTTTTTACATAGTTCCTCAATGTTCGGCTCAAGGTTTGTTAAGTACAACCTTAAATTGTAGAGAAAGAAACATAGAATTGAACTGTATAATTTAAAATACCTTTATTCTTATAAGAATATTTCAATTTGTTTCACAAAATTATAAAGAGCTCTAAAAACTGACAAACTCTCACTCATCCTTTGTAGGCCGAGAGATTTGAATTTGTTCCGACAGATCTTATTTGCCGATCGTAACGGTTTTGTCTGCAATGGCGTGCAGAACAGACTATAAAATAGATAACTTTCACGGAAGAAAACAAAACTGTTTAAAACTGACCAGTTACAAAGAATAATATAAACTCACCTACATTGAAAACTATGGGCTTGTCGATAATTTAGAAGGCGGTGTCGAAAAGAGAAAATTTTGACGAATAAGAAGGTTCGTTTCTTTTTTCAATTACTTAGGTTTTGAATCGATTACAAGCAATAGAAAGGAGGGGTTATATGCGCCATTTGTCTTTGATTGTCACATGGAGTGTGACGTTTATAGACAACCACAATATTCAAACGATGATTACGTATGTAAATATATGTTTTAGAAAAAAATTACAGTTTAAAAAATTTCCTTTCCAACGATTTTTGTTTTATTGAGATTGGATGGTATTTAGTGGGTGAAATATTCAATTAAATCAGACGCTACAATATTGCCGACTCGGCTCGCTGAGTAGACACCCCGCATACCCCCTGAAAATTTTCACATTTTCATACGCCCCGCTTCCCACAGTTTGAGAACACCTGGTAAATTGCAAGCTGCGATACTAGCATCGCAGAGAATTATTGGTACGGTCTCAGTTGTGAGTTGTCTTTAAATTATAACATAAAATTTTCTAATTAATTTTCCAACTAACATTGAAGTATTATACTTTGATTCTTTATTAGGTAAATTATTTTATCTTATTCATATTTTTCTTATAATTCTGACATTTTTATTTTAATAATTTCTATATCAAAATTTAAACTAACAATGATGTAATAACATTGAACTATTTAATTATTTTAAAGTTAAAAATGCTTTTTTTTATTTGGGTATAACCAGTTCTTGATCAACTAATGCAAGCGTTAACAAACAAAAAAAATATATATATAAAATGAAAACTAACAATTCAATTTATAATAACATAAAACTTATTTTGGTAAATTTTTAAACATTAACAGACTACAACTATTCAACAAAATAAGAAAATTACCTGGTAGTATAACACAACTAAATATCTGTTACAAACGTTGAAGCCAGAAAGATGATCACAAGCATTCTTTGCATCAAAAATGTCCTCGTACACAACAAATGCAGTCCCTCTTGTATCAGGTGTGTTACCACTAAAACAACAATTTATGATTGTTAGTAAACAATTCCAGTTTATCACATAAATATTCCACTAAATAATGGATGAAAAACTACAAGGAAGTACACATCAGAAAAATTATGTTGTACTGGACAGCTTCTTATTTTTTAGTTAACTGATATTACACTTTTTTCAGTTTTTACCAGTTTTTTGACATTCACCTGTAGTGAATCTTTTTAAGGTCTCCTCAGCACCTGAAGTTTTTTTAATGTTAGATAAGTCCCTCACTTCTAGCAGAACATCTGATTCTTTTTCCGCTTTAACTTCAGGCGAGATCAATACTGATGAGGCCATATTTTCAACCTTAAAAAGATTTTCTGCTTGATAAACGGCAAGAAACAGTTTATTGAAAATAGCAAGAACACTTACAGCCAGTTTGATTGAAAACAACAATTACAACAGTCCAATAAAATTTCCTAACATTAAAAGAATTGTATTAGTTCAGTTTTTAAGACTTTGTTCATTAAAATAAATAAAAAAACTTTTTGTGTATTTTCACAAAATCTTTATTGAGCCGTGTCGACCTAGGTTTCGCCACCTACGGCATTCTCAAAGGCAACTTAAAGAATAAAGGAACAAGAAAATTCAAAACACAATCACCTGGCGAAAGTAGGCCATAATATGGATGGATGGGGGAGGGAAGATCTAGGCAATGACAAAGGGAGAATAAGTGGAGAGTTACTTAAATATATAGTGTTCATTTAAAACTAATCTTAAATCCTTATTAATTAACCTCTTAATTTCTAACGCATCTAACTTCTTACCCTTACAACTGACATGTAGTACGGTACATTAAAATCTGTATTTTTCTGAAAGTCTAAAATATCACATGTTTTTAAATGGTTGGAAAAACTAGAGTCAACATAGTCCAAACGCCAAATTCTATTATGTTTACTTAATCTAGTTTTAAAACTACAACCTGTTTAACCTACATTACAAATTTTGCAACTTTATTTGTACACTCCACTTTTTGATAAGTTAGGTACCCTACTTTGTCTTTGGAATTTTTAAAATATTTCCCAGACATTTATTGTTGTAATAATTGTAAACAAAACTACTTTAGGGCCTGTGTTGATTCAAAATTATTGTAGTTTTATTTTTTTAGGAGAAATCAACCAATACATATTATTGAAATTGTTTGACATAAATTAATATTGAAGGTTATATAAATATGAAAGATAAATATAGCAAGTATATATCCCAGCCCCTTCAACACTGTAAGCAAATATTAATTACTATAGGACTATTTAAATGTAGAACAACAACAAAATGCAATTATAATCAAAATAATAACAATAATTGTTATAAAAAAGCTCCACCATCTTTCCAACAGAACAAAACATATAAAACAAAAATGTGTTGTAACATTTCATGAAGTTCCATTCCAACTTCTCATAGCATTCTTGGACAATCATTGATGCTTTCGATACTGCATTAGGAAAGAATCAAGAGTAGGGGTAACTATACCTTATTTAAACTTTCAGATTAGGCCTACAGACAAGTAGACATGAATACAGTAAAATCCTAGTTAACCGAACTAAAGGGGAAGGGAAGCGGTTTCAGATAACAATTTGTTGGTTAAGCCATGAACTAGGCCTACAGTTATAAAAGGTTTTGAAGGTCAAACGAATTCAAAAATCTCTTTGTAGGCTACAATTATGTTCTTTATTTATGTTTAAATTACATTTTTAGGATTATGGCACATTAATATACAGTACACTGTACTTAATTAATAGTTTGTAGCATAAGAATTACTCATTTAAAAAACTCAGTAATGTTTGTTTCTTTCTTTCATCCCTCCGAACGTGTGTGTCATGGTCTTAAGGCTTTCACACACCTAACATAGGCTATCGTCTGTCCGCGGATACATGCTATGCCCGCGATACTTGCTATGTGAAATTCACACTGCCAGGCTAACTTAACCAAAACAAAAACAAACAACACGTGGTTTGGAAGTCGACTTGGCGCTTGGACAGGAAGAAAGAAAGGCGAGTGTGCATGCATTGGTTGGTAGAAACATAGCGGCTTTGTTAACAAAAATTACTTCCCAGGCATATACTTGCGATACATAGCAATGTCGGCAATGTCGGTATAAATTGTTCCTTAGCAGGGGTGAGAGAGTTAGCAGTATTGCTATAGTAGAACTCCCCTCTACTGACTTTGACGGGACCATCCGGGTTACTCTGTGCGCATAAATAAACGTGTGAAAAGAAATACTTAGTTTGTTTATTTCGTGGTTTGATTCTGAGGAGGGAGAAAATAGGTGGTCCGACATTAAAGGAAAGGGCGACTTCTAACATTTGTCGAGTTCTGAGAAAACTCAATTCAAAGTTTGATATTTATTTTTAAAGCCACTCTACTTAATTTCTAAAATACGTTTAAGTTGTAGAAAAGGGTTCTAATTTTGATTAAAAAAACAAAAATTAAATATTGTATATACAATAGAGCTATTATTTTTGGATTTCCGATTTTCAAAGGCGTTTCTCGGATAACCCGAGTTTCGGTTAACCCGAGTTCGGCTAACCGAGGTTTTACTGAATACATATAAATTTACTATGGTTTGTTTCAACCAACTACCTAGCAACAACACAAATAGGACTTCTGATAATTAAAAACAAGGCCAATGGATTCTTTCAAATAGGCTATTATCTCAGCAATCATTTTAATTATCTATATTTAGTTTTTTAGAGTATATATGGAATCATTTTAGCTTAATACAACGGTTTTCAAGTTTCAATACAAAATGCATCAATAAAATAAAGGGAAGCTCAGAAAACTTGTCATTATTTTATAATCCTATATTATATTATTTATTATTCAGTTTAGAAACTACTCACAATTAATTAATAGGCTACAATTAAATTAAATTAATTATTCCTTGATATCATCACAGAGGAAGGCCTTTTTAAGAAAAAAGAGTAGTGCCGCCAACCTATAGGTTATATCAAAGACCACGAAAGAATACAATTGAGGGACGGGCTTGTGTACACTGAGACCTTGAACGCTCCAATCACTTTAGTGCGACGTTGTCACGTTCTTCCCACGCTTCTAACTGAATACGGCTGACTCAACGCACTTATAATTCTTTAGACTGTGTGCTCAAGCCTCGAACGGTAGATACCAGGAGTGTTCGAGGCTAGTAGATATGGCAACGATGCGCGCCCATCCTATTGGCCGCCACGCAACGGTATTCTTTAGTGGGCTTTGATATAAGCATATTGTCAATGTTTTAACCCTAAACTGCGAGTCCAAAATAGGAAAGGTTGTTTACTAAATTGTTCAATACTGGCTTTGCCAACGGGGTTGCCTAATTTCCTGTCTTTTGTATTCGGTTGGCACTTCATATAAAAAATTGTATATGTTATGTATTTAATTAAACTGTATTAAACAATTAAAACACTTATGTAGCCTATAGTAGGATATAAGTAGAGATATTATGTTATGTACATAATTTTATATAAGTGTTTATATGTATATATTTGTATAGCCGATTGTATTCTTGAAGGGGAAATAAAATTAATTCATTCACTATTACTTTGTCAGAAGCAAATCTTCCCATATTTACGTATGTTTCGTATTTATTTATTCTAACAACGAATTATCATAAGTAAAGGTCCGAAAAAATAAATTCACCCTAAAAAAATTTTTTTAAATACAACTTAAAGTTCTAACTTATAATCTCTAGTTTCAACACGTTTCAAGTAAATGTTCTTATATTGAGATATTTTATATATTCTAACAATTAATTAACATAAATAAAGACACGGAAAAAGAAATACGAATGAGAAACTTACTTTACTCGCCATCTGATGAAGAACTAGTGACGCTTGTTGACGGTTTATCACAAGCTACACGCTACAAGAACATTCCCGCACTCCGGACACTTTTTCGACTGTTGCAAAACGCCGTGTTTGTACAAGAAATTTTGCAATGTAAGTTCATTTTCAGCGAGTATTATAAACTGCGTCAACGTTCGACTACAGTTACAGCACAAAAAGGGATTGTAACTACTGCAAGATGCCATGAAAACTGATTACAACCGTCCAAATCTGACCTCCACTTTTAACAAACCTACCATTCTTGTTTACTGTTCCGGCTCTTCAAACATGTTTATTTGTAGATTTAAGTCCATTAGCGATAAGGGTTATTGTTTACTACTAGGCCTACTTCCTTTGCTTGACACATACTGGGACTTTACACTGCAAGTTAGAACTTCAGGGTTGTCTATTTTTTTACGGTGAATTTATTTTTCCGAGCCTTTATTCATGTTAATTTATCATTAGAATACATAAATACGAAACATACCTCAATTCGGAAAGATTTTTTTTCTGACAAAGTAATAAAAAAACAATTACCGGTACCATAGGAAACATTCTAACACTAATTAAATAATAGAATTGCCCAGAAATAAAATATGAAAAGAAATATTTAAAATGCTTCTAAGAAAAGCCCATCACATCAATTTAATGAGGTTATTGATTCACCATCTTGCAATTACGCCATAAGGTTATTTGAACAAGTAATTACAACGGTGCCAAATGTAATAATTATCATAACATATACTAAAAAATTATAATTTTATAAATCGCTTAAAAGTTGTGACAATTTAGCATGTAGAAAAAGAATGGACGTACACATAACGAAAAGGAGAGAGAGTTTAAATAAGTTAAGGTTAGGTATTATAATATAAGTTTTGAATATATTTTAGAGAAGAATTTACATTAGTATTGATTGTAAACTTGAAGATGTATTAACATTGTAACATCGATTTAAAAAGTGTGCACTTAATACCCTTACAAGATCTCATAATTTTTTCAAAGTTTTATTCAAATAAATTATATATATTTTTCAAAGGTTTTTTGTTTCTTTCTTTTCAGATATTTATATATTTAATTTGTGTTTAAACAAATGTCAGGTGAGTTAAGAAAAGATTGTAACAAACAATATAATAGAATTCAAAATAAATATTGTATGTCTATTAGACTTTACGAATATGTACAATTTCCTAAAGAAGATAGAGTCTCTAGCAAGTTAACACATTTTTGTATAGGACCATCTAGTATTAAAATATTTTATTTTTGAATCTTTTAAGGCTTAACCAGATTAATCACAAGTACATTTTATAGATTCCAGTAGCCTACTATAAGGCAAAATTATTATAACATCGGTTTATTTAAATACCAAATGAAACTAACAATGGTACTATAGGACCCCTTTCTTTAGACTCCTTGTGATCTGTCAACAATACTGTTTAATTTACAATTTTAACTTTACTAGCCTATTTTCTTCTTAAATAAACAACAAAATTACTCTTAACATACAATGATGCCAATCTAAAAATAACAAAACTTTTATCTTCCTTAATTTACAGTTATGTCTCTCAGAATGTTTCCAGTTTGTAGGCCTAAACATAAATAAGTTGGACATAAAATAGGAATTTTAATTAAAGGATGTATGGTATACTGTCATTTCCAAATTTATTGCAATTTTGTTCAAATTAACTTCTGTCTTTTTGGAAAATTATAATTTTAATTAATTCTTGTCCAACCTAGAAAGCGGATCATTCTAGTACACTAACAATAAATAACTTACACTCTTATTTGCCTTATCGCTCCATATTTTCCAAAGATATCGTACATTTCTTCTGCTGTTATTTTATAAGGAAGATTACGTATGTATAACACACGATTAACTTCAGGCGGTAGCCTTACCTGCAAAATATATGTATTTTAAACACATGTAGAAAATCAACTTAACCCTTAAAGCGCTAAGCTGAAATATGGGCTACCGCTCATTTAGAGTTAAAAAAATATATATTTATTTTCTCAATGTTCTTTTTAAATTTTGATTCTTAGGGTTAAGAAGTACACACAAAAAATACTCAACTAATTTTAAAATTGTTCTAAATGTTTTTTAAGAATTTAAAAAAATTCAAACTAAACTTAGCAGAATTTACTTTTATTCAAAAACTAAATAGGCTACATAAAAGCAATAGGCCTTCTTATTGTTGTCTAAAAAATAAAATAATTACATACTAAACTAAGAAAAACAAGAACTTATACAAAACTAAAACTTCAGAATGAATATCAGTCAGCTATCAGTACAAACAAACAAGTAACAGCTGAATGAAACAGATGCGTCTATAGGCATAAGCCGCGCTGAGAAAATTTGCGATAGTAGACGCATTTGCTCTGGTGACAGAACACAGACCGGTAAGGCGTAACAGACTATTGCTTATAAATATTTTTGATTTGGTCTAAATATAGGCTGCTCAAAGAACATCACCCTGCACTCTATTGGAAGTATCATGATCTGTGGAATCATCTAAGCACGTGTTTCTGTATTTGCGTTTAAAGGCGCTAACCGAGCTTAGAGATTGGGTCATGCCGCGTCTAAAGGCGCCAGCCGCCCGGTAAGGGTTAACATTATTTTAAAAATGTAAAATTAACACTAAAGTAAATGATGGATCATCTTAAAATTTTAAGCTGGTACAGTAGAGCGTCAATAATCCGAACGTCAATAATCCGAAACGTCAAAAATCCGAACGCATTCCGAGGCAGCCCCTGCAAAAATTTTATTTCGCAAATTTCAATTGTGTCGTTAAAAAATCCACAAAAATCTTCACTGCAGTTTAACATTACATTACAGTATCTCTTTTTAAAAACTTCTTAATACTACCTGCTTTCACACGCCCTCACAGCAGATTGGCTGTCAGTATTTTCACTGTCACGCTAATAAGCTGTTTTAGCGCTAGCAGTAAACAAACATCGTGTTTGTCTCATAGTTGAACAAAGCGGGGCGGGGCGGGGTAATAACCTTGGCTTGTCTATTTTTGTCTACACTAACTCGCCCCACTAACTCAGTCTATCTCTTTATCAGTTATCACGTCCACCCTCAGTCAGTCAGTGTCTACAGGACAGTAGATATCATTGCTCTGTCTTTCGTACATTTTTAGTTTTTTCATACAGAAAGTTCATTCATTTCTCTTTGTGTAATCATTATAACAGTGTGTTTTACATACAGTATTGTACTGTATTGTAATTTTTTCTTTTTCTTTTGTGTTAACTATGATGTACAAGTCAATTTTTAAACATGTACAGTACATACTGTACTGTAATTGAGAGTTCCAAGCGTAATCATGACGTGAAGGTTCTTCTAAATCATAATATGTAAGTAGTCTTACTTTCTGCTTGTACTGTTTAACCACTTTAATCGATTAAAGGGCATATATTTTAGCCTAAATAGCATTTTCTTGGTTATTTTCAAAAATCCGAACAAATTGAAAATCCGAACCCCCCTCGGTCCCAATTAGTTCGGATTTTCGACGCTCTACTGTACTGTATTTCTGCAGTCTTTAATGCAGTCCGTAGGCTTTGTATAGTAACTAAGTACATGAACCTAACTTGTAGGCTACATTATAATTTTTTAAATCATTATTTGTGACTTAGAGCTACCAAAACAACTCAAATGAAATATGAACAAGACCCTAATTATTTTCATAAAGTACCAACTTTCATGAAAATAAACACTTCTAGCTCCAAAGACACCCAGTAGACAAGTTTACAAATGACGACCAACATTGTGCAATTGAATTCTGGTAAACGTTCTGTGCCTAGAGAATAAGTTAATTAGAACTTCAGGCTATTTTTTTAATGCTTGCATATTTAATAATTACGTACATAAGCAGGCCTATAAATTTCAATTTGAAAAAAAGTTACTTATTAGGCTACTTGGCTGAGAGTTAATTATTTAATTCCGATAGGAGAATTATAGCAGCACTATCCTAGTGGAGTGGACTTCTAGCATTCCTATTATTTTCCCCCTTAGCTAATATACAAACAATAATATAGGCACAGTGTAGGTACACAAGCAAAATATCTGTCAAACTGCAGTTCACATATTTTTTGTATAAAATGTTAAATTTGACAAGGTATAATTGCCTATGATATAAAAATAGGCAATTATACTTTATATTGTAATGCTACCAGCTATCAACACTACGTGTTTGCTTAGTAATAGAAAATAATAAACTTTTACAAAAGCAAACATAACCTAACTTGATTTGGCTTAAAAGCTAAAATTGATTTATCTTAACACAAAATCAAGTATTTTTTACAAATAAATATTAGTTGTGATCACTTACGTTTGCTCTTCTTTGCATCATAGCCATGTTTACAACCAAATGTATACTTCAACAAAAAATTAATTATCACACAGCAGATTACTAGCTAACCAAAAGATTTAGTGCAGAACGGACCAGGAACGGACTAAGCACAACGGGAGCGGGGGGACGGGGGGGGGACCAAAGGACCAACGAAACGAAAACGACAGAACATAAACAGACACACAGATACATGTAAACAATATGTTTCCTAGACACAATCAAAATACTAGTATTAATTTAATTATTTGTCTAATCAGATTATTTAAAAAATAATACATTCCATTTTATAATACCTTGATTAAAAGCTTTTGTAATATTCTAAGTAAATATAACACGGAATTCATTTTATAATATTATTTTAATCCTTGAGTCAAATCTAACTGTGATTTCTAATAATGCTTACTAGATAACTAATATTATACTGCAAAGAAATCTCACTAGCGTATTTATTTTAAATAAGAACAATAAAAATTGTAAGAAAATGACGTCTTTACATAAACAAAGTGTAATGTGTTTAAAATATCTTAATTTTAAAAATAAACTTCTGTCACTAAATAAGACTTTTGAGAATTTGCAGAAAAGATATGTTAAAAGAAAATATCCAATTAATCGTGAAGGGGAGAAGGATATGCCTGGTAAATAAGTTGTATTCAATGGGATTTTTGAAATTATAGGTTATGTTATTTTTTTCAAAATAATGTGGTCTGCGAAATTATAATATGTGCTCCCTGATATAGTTTATGAATAATTAAATTTCTAAAATTGTAGGATAAAACAAAACTAAAGATTCTAAATCTTAGCACTCTTTTTACATGAAACTTGTTTATGTTCTTACCTTCAATCCATTAATTTAGTTCAGTTTGAAAATAGTAGTTTATGCAATGATTGTATTATGAAGGCCTTTAAGCCACGAGTGAGATGTAAGTTGGAACACGAGCGAAGCGAGTGTTCTAAATATCTCACGAGTGGCTTAAAGGCTGAATACAATCATTGCGTACACTACTTTATCTACGACCAAAAATATACAGGCTATTTGATGTTTGATGTTGATTGTAGATTTAATCATTGAATAAATAGACCAAAGCGAACTAGGTTTCTTATCTTGGGCCAATTCCTCAAAATACGCAATGAAAACATTCTCGGAAAACGAACTAACACCATTTCTAGTTTTCCACTCCATAAACTGGTTATAAACCTTTTCATAACGAAATTTAGATTTTTCTGGCAACAAATTGTTCAGAGCCGAATTTGCTTTTGTATTAATTTCCTCTGGAGTTAAACAAAATTCATCACTATCACTCATGTTTGCGGAATGCGTCAACTCACGTTTGAGGTTAGTTACAATAACACACTAACATCCGGAACGTATGGGTACAATCAGCTGATGTACGAATAGCGTTATTTTTATTACAACTCTACTTCCGTCAAATGACGAGCTCTCATTGGTCTAGAGCCTATTATGTAAAGTGACTCCTGTTAGGTAATGATATCATTACCTAATCGGGTTGGCTTTTGGTTTGTAATGTACCTCTTTGTGATGTTACTTGTAATAGCGTTATTGGTGTTTATTGCAATGGTCGTAGACAAACGTTATTACCCACAATAAATAATTAGAGTTATCATTACAAAATAAGGCATAAATTTACAATGAGGCATACAACCCTCGGCTGATATTTTTGCAGACCTTATTTAGGGCAATGAGCTATCATTCAAACAAAAATTTTGTCTAGTATTATGAAGTAGGCTACATCATATGCTATTAAAGCCAAATTTTACTATAAAACCAAATTTGACAGCATTAGTTCCAGAAGAAAATCGTATAAAGATATATCTGAAGGGAAATCTCCATTGTCTACCAATATCAGGCTCGTTATCACTGGGATCACATTCACTATCAAACAAATACTCATGAATCTTACTAGAATCGCTAAGACCACCCATTGTGACTAAAGTAAAAATGAACTAAATAAACATTCATAGTAGGCTAATGATGATCACTAACATCATGGACCCCTGTTTGCAGAGGAGTGACTTCTAAAACCTGAAAATGCTTATCGGAGTAAAGTAGTCTTCAAACATATTATTATGTCATTTATTGTGATACAAAATAAAATGGTCAAATTTTATAAAAACAGAAATTAAATATTTTTCTTATTATAAACATCTTTAAAACAAAGTTACATACACAACGGCACATTATAATCAGGGCACTTATAGGTTGTGTCCTTTTTGTTGTTGTATTGCAGCATACTTAGTAGGTGCTATCGCTTTTTAAACTTCCTTGTTTAAACACTGGTGTCGAAAGTGGCTGAGGAATGTGGCAGTCAGACACTTTGGATGTTTGTTGGGGCAACATGCATCTCAAATATCTATCTTGGGAAGACTTTTATGATTGGGGAGCTATACAATAATAATTTGCCAAATACACACTAATAAACACAACAATCTACCTAATAAAATAACAATTAATGGCGTCCACAACAAATACTACTCGGCATGTTTTACCACAAAATAGTGCCTGAACATGACATGCTACTAGCGTATAGTGATTAATCATCTGATTGGTTTTCACCATTTTACCCGGAAAATAGTGCACAAACATTTTTGCAGCCTTACAGCCAAATGATTGGTATAAGACTGTTTCGTACTAGTAGCCAGCGAGTCATTGCTAAATAGCAAACCGTACCCTCTAACCTCTCCCCTCTCAATAAAAGGTGTTACTCTCACGCATCCCTTATTCCCCTCAGACATTCCAGTGACCTCTTATCAAAACTATTTTGTTTAGAGAGTCTTACAAGTTAATGAAAGTGGTGAAGCTAGCAAAACACTACAAATGATGTTCCAGATCGTCTCCACTCCTTTTATAATATTTGAACTTGATGTTGTAGAACGTATATACTGTTTAAGGCGGTTAAAAATAAAATAAACTGTGAAAGGACAGTAAAATAATAATAATATCAATACTAAACAGCGAGACCAATTAAAAGATAAAACAGTAACAAGATGAATTGAATCAAGTACCTGTCAGAGTTTCTTGTTAACACCGGATTTAAATCTACAGCTGTCTTGAGTAAAATGAAACAATGCACCAAAATTCACTGCTGTGTTTTAAGACTAGTTTAACTATGTTTACTTTCAAGAATATTTTTGTATAAGTATGTGTTCTTTGCAGCGAGTAACATTTTCTAAGTAGGCCTATAAGATATTAGTGGTTGTATATCGATTTTAGTAATGCTGTTTTTAATGGGTCGCGATCATGAACTTTGGACCGCACTTTGGTATTAAGTCACGATTGCAACCTTCAGCACTTGGAGAGTTAAGGCAGAGGTGCCAACCTCTGAGCAAGAAAATCCTTTTGAACGTAATAATGTTAAATTATATTACTAAATGTTTTAAATCAATCTAAACACCAAACATATTTAATTTAACAAAATTTCAACTTACCTCACTACATGAAATATATTATAAGAATTAATATTTCTGTCATCCTGAACTAACTTAGGCCTACAGTTTGCAGTCCTAAATCTATAAAGTTGATACTATTAGTTAACTTTCTTAAAAAGCCTGGAGATAGAGTTCTAGAATCTTGGCTCACAAAAACTGATCATGGTCCCCAGAAAATGTTTTGGGGTGTCATTAAAAATTTGATACCGTATATGTGTTTGCACTCACGGCCAGGCACGGATCCAGGAACACATTTTATCAGGGGCGTAATACCGGGGGTCTGGAGTATGGAATACCAATACCACCAGAGGAAAAGGGGGGGGGGGGGACAGGGAAATTTTGGAAAATTACAACCTTTAAACTGGCCATTTACATGATTTCAAGACTTATAAAATTACGTTTTTAATTACAGTACCCTATTGCTATTATACTTAAACGTTTTAAAAAAAATCCGATTATTATCTTTTACGGACAGCAAACTATAGGTTAAAATAAATAACTTAATATGACATATTTTTGAACATGTTCATTTTGTGGTACAACCATTAAACAAAATGTTCGACCATACAAATGGAAAAGGAGTTATTAATAAAAACATCATAATTATTATGAATACTAGTGATTTATACAAGCATGATATAATTGAATCTAAATTATTGCTGTGGTAAGAACAATACGTGGTCAGTACTGTATATAAAAATCGTTGCTTACATAACCTTACTTTAATTTTACTGTAGGTCCCGTCTTCATTAGCCTTAAAGTGCAAAACAGCAGGACGTTAACAAAAAAAAAACTTACTTTAATTTCCAGTTAGGCCTATTATTATGGAGGACGAAATTCACCTTTTTCACTGCTACAAGCAGTTAGCAGGATGACCATATTTTTTTAAGTTTTGGAATTTGGGGGGCGGTCTCTCTCACCCCCCCCCCCCCCCCTTTGGATCCATACCTGCTAATGGCCGCACTTTAAGTTCGATTTGGTACACACGTTAGTTGTCTAAGTTGCTCAAGCGAAATCATTTTAGCCAAAAAAATCCAACAACCGGAAGCAAGTTTTATGACCAGAAGTAACTATTTTTTAGATTTTCCATACAAAAATGAAACTTTTTAGGGTTTTATCTAAAAAAAAATAAATTTAGGATATTTTTCTGCACATTTTGTTTTTTTACACAACTTTATAGCTCGCTTGGTTCCTCCAAAATTCATCAAAATGTAAAAATATGGTACCATAAAAGTACCCGGTTCAAATCCACGTGGGGGCATCTTTTGATCTGTGGCTGATGACCGAGTTTGTACGCTGCGAGTGAAACGAAGCAGTCCATAACCCAAGGTCGAGGTACAAACCCGCAAAGCAACTTTTTCCGCTACGCGTGAGTCGAAGCTGGAGGCTTAGGTGCAAACAAATTCTACTAACCCATTTCCCAAATAATTGGTTGAACCCCTAAAAAATATTACCGTAACTTCATTTTAGAAATTCGCTAAACTCACGTCAGCGATTCAGCTGCAAGGTCGAATTATTGTTATCATTCTACATTTAAAGGTTTTTTTATTTGTAATCATAGTAACAATGTATTATTAGGCATATTGATACATGTAATACAGGAAATAAACTAAAATAAATTAAAGAATGTCTAATGTTCCCTTGTACAGCATTTTATTTAATTGATGGTACAGTAGAATGTATTGTAATAATATCTCTTTTATATGTGCTCACTCAACAGCTCTGTCGAAATTACCACCATCAGGTGCTTGCAATGAAGGAAATTTATATATATTTACTAGCTGGCCCGACCCGGCTTTGCACGGATAGACAAATCAACCTGATACTAATAATTAGCCCAAGTGTTTTAGTTCATTGTAAAAAAAAAAAATTCATTGTAGGCCTAACCTAAAATTATATTCAGTTTTTGATCCAAATCAGTTGTTGATCAAAATCAGCTGTTTTAAGCTTTTCATACGAACAGCTGTTTTTTGTGCCCCTGATAAAATCAAAAGAAATCTTTCTTCTTCTTCCTTAAGATTGACCTTCCATAAGATTAACATTGAAACTTTGAGGGCCACTGGGGCGTAGCCCTAATGCCCTAGGACTTCGGTAAATGGCCTAAAACCTTCCCAGGGTTAACCTGTGTTACTATGCAAAATTTCAAAGCAATCGGATGGACGGTTTAGTAACGCATAAAGGACAAACATACAAACGGACATACATTGAATTTTATATATATAGACTACACAATTCCAAAATACTGATAAAATTTAAACTTATGTTGAGTCTATAGGCCTATTGGTTTTGAATTTTATGCAGTCACTAAACACCTTTAAAAATATTAGATTTATTGTTTATTCAGATTATTGTTAAATATGATCAAAGCGATAAGTTATGTGAAAATCACACAGATTCTAATTTAGTGGCAGTAATTTATAGGAGCCCACTTTTCTTAAGTCTTGATTATTAGCTTAAAACATAATTTTTGGCTTGTTCTTGTTCTATTGAATCTATGTATTCTTTTCCAGTGTTTCAGTACCCAGTTCCTTCACAGAGTGACAGGCTTGTTTACTTATGGGGTTTAGGAGAGCATGGAGCCTTAGGTAATCAAAAGCAGTTGGATCGTAGAAGAAAACCTCCAGTGTATTTACACAGGCCTAACAGACACCCTTTCGCTGAACACTATAAGGTAGGTTTTGTTTGTCAAAGAAGAATAAATTTTACAGACTTAGATAAATACAACATTTTATTTTGTAATTTTGTATTAGAAATTTAACAAAGTCCAAAGAAATTAGATATCAATTTTGGTTTTGACCGTGATTTTGTAGTTCTAAACAAAATCTCAAAAGTTTCTGTAAGGTTTGTGTAAATATCTCGTTAACTTTCACTTTTATGAAAAATCTAATTTGTAGCTTAGAAAATTTGTTACAGTATAGAAAAGATGGAACAACCTTTACTCATAGGGCAATCGTTCGGAGATAATAAAATAAAAAGCGTTGCTTCTCATGAAACATGCAATCCTTTCCACATCACCAGCATCAGCATCAACATATAGTACAAGAAGCGCTTTTTTTATGCTTGGTGTCCCAACAAGTCTAATCCACAATTTTTAATATCACTTTAAAATAAATGCATTGTGTGAAGAGACATTTGTGACCGAATGAGCGACTGATACTCTGCAAGGCCAAATCCCCCCCCCCCCCGAAATTTAGTAGTAAAAATTAATACTAGGTTTAAAAAGAGCAAATTAAATTATAAAATAGACAACACAACAGAGGATCCAACAACATATTTACATCATTGTGCATTGCATGCATACTGATATTTAGATTTACTTGATTAAACTACTACGTACAATATACACGGATGCAGTAGGTTATAGCCTTACTCTCTTGTGTGTTGTGAGCTTGATCTGATCTATTCAGTAAGAAAACTATGAAGGTTCAACAAAAATACTTTACTCTAACAAAACACACAAGCATTGTGTATTGAAAATACTCCCAATTCGGGGGTTGGCATGCGAAGCACGCAATGCTCTGTGTATTGAAAATTCTCCCA
>JAGFPH010000381.1:88458-102959 GCA_018207615.1 Philaenus spumarius
CCCCCCCCTTGCCTGTTGGCAACTCCCCAAACAAATCAACTGCTACTAAATCCAAAGGTTTTTCTGGCAGAATGTTAATCATTAAGCCTTCTTGCTTTTTATTACTGACTTTACTTTTTTGACACAAATCGCAAACTTTTAGCTTTGTTCTGATTACTTTTTCAAGTTTTGGAAAACTAAAGATTTCCCTCAAAATACGATAACATTTTCCACCTCCTATGTGACCATATCTTTCATGACAATCGTCTATAATGGTATCAATCATTTTTGTCGGTACACATATCTTGAAACTATCCATTTCACTATACCTTCTAAATAAAACATCCTGATATATTACAAAAAATTTCTTTAATCTATCATAATTTTCACCTTGTTCTAACAAACTTTTTATTATTCCTTGATATTTTATGTCAATTCTTTGTTCTGCAACTAAATTTTTAAACAATTGTTTCATTGTCTTATCTCTAAGTTTAAGTTGTTTGTCTAATTGCAAATTGTAAATTTTGATCACACCCTCTTCATTTTTTCTGACTACTTCTTGGTTATCAATTCTAGATAATGCATCTGCAACTACATTATCTTTTCCAGGACAATACTCAATTTCTAAGTTGTACTCCTGCAAATACAACATCCATCTTAACAATCTACCATGAGTGAGTTTACAATTCTTTAAAAACATTAAGGCCTTGTGATCAGACTTTACAATTGTTCTATTGCCTAAAATGTAACTCCTAAATTTTTTACAGGCGAAAATTATGCTTAATAATTCTTTCTCGGTAATAGTGTATCTAAGTTCAAAATCTTGCAGGCTTCTACTTGCAAAAGCTATTACCATATGTTCATTATCCCCATTAATTTGATATAAAACAACCCCCAAAGCTAAATCAGATGCATCAGTATTCATGTAAAATTCCTTGTTAAAATCAGGATGCTTTAAAATTACACAATCCAAAAATTCTTCTTTGATTTTGTTAAACACAGTTCTCTCCTTATTACCCCAGGACCAGTCTTTACTGAGTTTGTTGTTTCCCAGTAAATGCTTAAATTGTGCAGTCAACTCTGCATAGCCACGTCTAAATTTTCTGTAATAATTGCACAGTCCCAAACAACTTTGTAGTTGTTTTAAGTTTCTTGGTTCTGGAAACGACTCTATAACTTTAACCTTATCTGGGTCAGCTCTGATGCCTTCCTCAGAAATAACGTACCCCAAAAAATTTATCTTCCTCATACAAAAACTTGATTTACTTAATTTAATTTTAACATTGAACTGTCTCAATCTATAAAAAAGTCTAGCTAAATGTTCAATGTGTTCTTCAAAGGTGCGTGACGCTATGCAGATGTCATCTACATATACAATTGCAAATGATAGTACATCTGGCCCCATGACATGAGATAACCCTTTCTTGAATATCGATGTACTTACATTAAGTCCAAACGGTAGTCTTTTGAACTGTAAATTTCTCCCATTGAACGTAAAAGCTACATATTTCCTACTATTTTTATCTAACTCAATTTGCCAAAACCCACTCACCAAATCTATACTAGTAATATATTTAACCCCCTCAAATTTCTGAAGTAAGTCGTCGATATTCTCAGGTGCCTCCCTATCAGGAATAATGAGTTTATTTACTTGCCTAGCATCTAAACATAATCTAACAGAACCATCCTTTTTTATTACACATACCAAAGGGTTAGAATATTGACTGTTTGATGTTTCAATGATATCATTCTCTATCATTCTTTCTATTTCCTTGCCTACGGCATCTCTCTTAGAATGAGGCACTGCATAAGATTTATTTATAAATGGTACACTATTATCAATGTTAAGTTTTGCTTTAAAGTCTAATATTTTTCCTGGTGTGTCAGAAAAAATATCCTGAAAATGATTTAACACTACCCTTAAGCTTTCTCTATTATCTTCCCATTCTAAATTTGTGTTTTCCATCACTTTATCTACAATCTTTTCCCATTCTACGTTATTTAGTTCAGAATTATCATCATGCACTACCTCATTATAATATGCACAGGCTGTATCTTCTAGTTGACAAAACAATTCACCCTTATTTTCTATTTCTGAAAACAATTTAGGCTCTATTTCTTTACATATTTTCAAATTATAAACACAAGATTCTTTTAGCCTACTAATGAACTTCGTTGAAATTTCTACATTATTTACTTTCAAATTAATTAATTTATTCTCAAAATCTATTTTAGCTTTACTATTTCCCAAAAAATCACATCCCATAATAAAATCTAAATTCAACCCCGTTACTACAAGGAAATTCATTAATACACTTGTATCGCCTATTTGTACATCTAAACAAATTTGTTTCGATACTCTCTTACTCCTGACACCAGTCACTCCCATTATAAGTAAATTCGATACTGGCAACTGCATGAGTTTATATTTACTTAATTTATTTAATTCATTAAAAATATTTTCATTAATTACGGTTATCTCTGAACCTGAATCTACAATGCATTTATAATTTCTATTTAAAACTTTAATCTCTATTTCTATAATATCACCTTTAATGGGTTGTGACTTAATGTCAGCGTAATTACTCTCGTCTATTAGGACATCTTGATTATCTAAACTAAAAGCTTCTTTTGTTCCAGTCGGCCTATCATTTTCGTTGGACAATAGCATCCCAGCCGAACGTACTATTGTCTCCTTTCGTTTCCCTTTTGCTGGTCACCGTTCACCTGCCTCGGCATAGGCCTACCATTAGTGTAACCTTGTTGTGGTACATTACCCTGAAAATTTCTATTTTGTTGATACCCCTGCGGAGGCATTTGATGTTGTTGCTGCATATTTCTTTCAAATTGTTGTTGTGGCATCCTATTCTGGAATTGCCCATTATTATTGTAGCCCTGTGGAAACCTATTGTTTTGAAATTGCCTATTGTTATTGTTGTGGTATAGTGGCCTATTCTGATTATGTGAATTGTATTTAATTTCTTGTGGTTGCCTATTCCTATCAAAGCTATTCTGTTTATTGTTATCTTGTACATATTTATTACTTTCCTGCCAATCCATAATTATTTTTTCAAGTTTGCTAAGGTTCTCCGGTGCCGCTGCTAAAATAACTACCCTTAATTCATCCGGCAATTGTTTCACTATGTGACGCGTAAAAGTCTCCATTGACATAGGTGGATCTAAGAACTGTGTTTGATGATGTAACCTAATGATATAATTATGTATATCTTTGATAGACCCTGTATATTGTTTTCCTAACATTATTTTCATACGTAAGTTTTCTTGCTTGTCTTGCGACCAGAATCTCTCTAGAAACGCAAGTTTAAAATCCTCAAATCCTAACCATTCTTGGTTATGTACATCAAACCAAGTACCTGCCTCTTCCTTAAAATATTTCCTAATGAGAACTAATTTATATTCCCATTTCTCATTTCTATACCTATTAAAGGTATCTAAAGCCTTAATAAATGTCTTAGGGTGTGGTTCCCTCTTTTCATGAAAAAAATCTGGTATTATTGTTTCATTTTTTGCCTCTCCTAACATAACTGCAGATTTAGTTTCTAACCTAACCTCAAACTCATCTCTAAGTTCCTTAACATCTTTCTGTACACTATCTGTTTCAGAATTTAATATTTCTACAACTTTACTCTCAACTTGTTCATATTTCCTATCCAATTTCTTAATCTTATTATTAGTATTTACTAAATTTTCATTAACTTTTACAAATTTTTCATTAACTACATCCCTAGCTTTAATAAATTTATCATCAACTGCCTTAAATTTACCCTTCATTTCATTTGAAATAGCTTTGACTTTTTTGTCAGTCTCTACTTTATTAACTTCAAACTTTTTTGTTAAAGTACTTACTTCTACTTTTAAACTATCAATTGCTACTTCATTTTTCTTGAATTTAGAGTTCAACTTAACAAAATCATCTTTGACTTCCTGTCTAAACTCACTGAACTTATCCTCAAATTTCTGATTTAATTTATCAAAATCTTTTTTAGAATCATCAATCTTTTTACTTAACTCATCAGATTTCTTTTCTGAATTTTCAAATCTACTATTCAATTTATCAAATTTACTATCTGAGTCTTGTTTGGTTTCTATTTTAGAATTTTCAAAGTCTTTTCTAAATTGTTTCAAGAATTCAAACATATCCATTTCATTACTTTTTGATTTATTGCTACTATCTACATATGTATTATCCATTTCTTTATTATTTTCCACCTTTGTAACAGAATTTACTTCTGCATTTACCTTATTTTCATTTTCTAAGACATTATCATTTGTTGAATGATTTAATATCGAAATACCAGAATCATCTAGTTCTGCCATCGTATATTTATTAATTAACTTTTTATAAATTTTATTTATTAACCTTAAAACTTTTTAAAACTTTTTCAAAAATCTTGAAATACAGCCAACCACTATGCTTCCATTAAAGTCATCCTTCCCAGTGTTTTCGTTTATGGTAAAGATGTTCGGGCGCCATTTTGTAACGTGCTGCCACCTTGCAAGCCGTTTACAAACAATTTATTAATAGAAAACAAAAAAAAAAATGAAAAATAAAAATTTAATTTTGACAAAAATATTTCTAAGTTATTTTTAAAATAAAAAAAATACCTGTACTGTGTAACAATTATTTATTATTTCCTATCTTCAATCCATTTACTTATTTATTTAATTAAATTATCATTTTAAAATATTACAACACCTTAATCCCAATGAAAACAAACAAACATAACCCCAAAATTGAAGTTAGGTTATGTTTTGATCATATCTGTTACTCAACAGTTGATCATTGAAATATCTGTTACACATAAAACTGTTTCATATATGACGACAGTTCTGTGGTTAAAATTGGACTCGTCCAGGACCATGGCCGCCATGTTGTTCACATGGCAACTTTGGCTCCAAACCGCCTCTCCCACCAAAGACTGCCGCCATTTTATTTCACACAAAGAAAAACTAAAACTGAATTTATAATTTAAACAAGGTTCGTTACCATAAAGTACTTCTGGAAAGGATAAAAACTCAAATTAAAAAGTCAGTGGTTGGCATTAATACTTTACTGTATCATTTTAGGTTGCAAAACACACACATTAGTAATTAAATCAAATTGGCAATTTATCATCTCAAGTATTGCAATCAGACACTCAAACACACAAATTCATTATTAATAATTTCACCTTAAACATACAACAACTTATATTGATAAATTATTCAAATGCAGACTTGGTTAAATTAATTTACTACTTACGATCTTTTGTTTTATAGTGCACTTTAAAGAAATATGAATTTACAAAAGAGAAAAAAAAAACTTACAACACATGTGAATTTAATTTAAATAGAAAACCCCATTATTCTTTAGTTCGTCGCACTTTAGCCACGTAGATTTTGATTCACTATAGCACTTGTTATAAAATCTTTATGTAAAGATTTTGAAGCCACGCCACGCGATTACGCATACTTTCAAAGTTGATATTTTTGAGACAATTTACGAACAATTTTCACATTTTCGTCATCGTACGATATACGGCACTGTCTTTACTCCTCTTTAACCCTAGAACCGGCAATGTTAACGAAAATGGATTTTTTGGCGTGCGCAAGCATTTATTCAAAAATTCGCCAAAAATAGTAAATTAACCCCAATCCAAAAGTGTTCCATAGCTTTTTTGTAGAGAAAGGTTCAAAGAATTTGTATATGCCAGTAAAAAAATTATAGATGTAAAATTTAGAAAGTTATTAGCCCAAGAAACAAAAAATGTTCAGTTACGAAAAATAAAAGTTCAACTTTAAGTCTACATAAAATGTAGTAAACATTTTTTGTAATTTTTTCCATAAATGTAAAAAAGTTTCGTAATTTAGTTCTAAATAGAACTGTATAAAAACATTTAACATTTTCAAATTTCTTATTTTGAAAACGCGAGATTTTATGTTCTTACTACAAGTCTGCTATCAAAAGTATGCCAAGTTAGAAACGTAATTTACTAATATATGCTGTGCCCAAAAATAAAATATTATTATAACAAAGTGTAGAGAATAAATCAAAGAACTGAACTGTATACTTGTAAATTATCTTTTCATAAAAGTGTTTGACTTAGAAGTATTTGAACAACAAAAGTTAGAAAAATATAGTAAACTCTCGTCTGTACAAGTTGCGCGCGCATTCTTGTATGTCTCCCCATGCTATAAAAGTCCGTTACGCTACAGATTTGAACGTTAGGTGAGACCGTATTAGCAGTCACTTTCCCACGGTCCTACACAATAAACTGTTCAAATATAGCAAATTTGGTTTACAGGGGAAGTTAGCTTGAAGAATTATCTTTACAAAGATACCAAAATATCTATAAAAAACTATTGAGGTCATAAAGATCTCACGTGAAATACATAACGCTGTTTATTGGTTGGAAAACTGACCAATTGCAAGGGTCTACAAAACCCCTTCTAAATTCAATACTATTGGTCCGATTTTTGATTGGATGAAAGTTTTGGATAGGGGAAATTGTGATGAATCCATCGGTACATAGGTTTAACTAAGACAACCTACTGGGCGGGTTTTAGAGATTGACAAAAGTTGAGTAATTTCGTTATGTTTTGTATGAATTTTCGGGCGCCGATTGATTTGTAGAAAACTAATAAACTGCAACGATGATTACGTATGTAAATATACATTTTAGAAAGAAATTGTAAATACAAAAAATAAAGTTTGAAACATTACCTTTCCAATGGTGTTTGTCTTTTTGAGATTGAAAGATTTTTAGTGGGTCAAATATTCAATACAATCACGCGTTACAAATGTGCTGTCATGATCGCACGTTTCGTGCGATCTGCCGGTTCTAGGGTTAAACATATTTAAACGGTAGTTGTACTTTAACTACCGCAAATAAGCACTTGTTAAAACATTTCGCTGGACTAACCGCAAAACATGTCTGCTCTGTACTGGATTACTGATGCAAGTGGGAAGAAGTCCTTCTTCTTCGTTCTTTGTTCCGATCACGCCATGTGACGTCATACAAACCAGGAGACCAATGGGAAGCTGTTCTCCAGGTTACCAATGAGAAGCTGTTTTCCAGGGGATCTTAAATATGTCTCCCTACGACTACCTTTGAATGTTGCCAACATCTCGGACAAAATTTCTGTCTCTATCATAGATGAATCACACAGGCTTCCAACATAATCTATCAAGTTTATTTCTTACAATGTCTGAAATAGTCTTTCGATATTTATTCATCACTGTCTAAAAACTTAGTGGACCATAGCTTCAAACCCTCCAATACCTTTTAAATGTTTTTTCATATTTTGACACATCATGAAACATAATTTAAATATTTAAACAAAACTGAAATTAAACATGAAGTTAATATTGTGTTTGATTTATTCTGAATTATTAATTAATGTCTGCATTTCCCTTTGAATTTCTATGTTCGTTAATATTATGAAATAACTAAATCTTTTAAATTAGGCTAATTCCCAAAATTTACCTTATGACCCTTTTTACGTTATACTACTATTTTGATGTTTAAAAACCCTGAAACTCACATGTATTACAAAGACCCCCTCTGATTATGGTTCAAATTGCAAAATTTTAATCATAATCAACCAAAAAAGAAATATATGTGAGTTGAAGCACCATAGAAATTCATAGTCACCTCACAAAAATACCTCGTCTGCAATTGAATTTACAAAAACATTTAAATTACTCATCTCACACAACCATACATACGTACCATAACAACATTTCAAACTTATTTGCCATTACAAATCAAAAATACATTATTCATAAATATATACAATACAAAATTGTACAGAGTCCAAATTTCACCTGAAAAGAAAAAATTTATATACAATATGCAACATCTTATCAATGTATTGTAAGTCGAGACAATCCAAGTTCACAAACATATTTATCCTCAGCATAAATCCTTATCATAGCTTTCACCTTTAAAAACAATAAAATCAACATTTCATTATTGCATCATGAGTTTGCTTTACATTCATAAATTATTTTTATGAAATACAACAATTGTATCCGCACTGAGATAACAATTAAAATCATTTACTTTACTTATCATGAACTCATTTACCACTTCAACTTTACTTTACATTACATTACTTCACTTTACTTTGCATAAATTTTCTTTACTTTGCAAAAATGTACTTTATTATGCAAAAATTTACTTTACTTTACATAACTTTACTTTACCTTCTTTCTTCGACTCTTTATCAATTATTATACAAATTTACAACATATGTTATCAAAAATAGTCATTATAAATATATCTTAAATCTAACATGTCATTCATACCTCATTCATTCTACTGTATAACTTGCCAACTTTTTTAATGTAACCCCCTCAAAAACTCGGTTACCCTATTTTAAAAATATTAAATCATTCAAATGAAACAAAAATCATTAACTATGAAAATTATCTTCTCTTTCTTGAATGTGTAAGATGTTGGAAGATATGGGATAAGATAAGACCCTTTTTAAAAGATCAGAAAGGAAAGACGGATATGAAAGGCATGTGTGCGGGATTAGACAACCCTTCTCCTGTCAATGGATCATGGAGAGGGAAAGGATGGAGAGATAAGAAAATATGCAAACTTCTTGCATTTTTTATTCGAAATGTTCCAGTGAGATGTGCAAGACAGTAGAAAAGACTAAGAAAGAGAGGACGCAACGAAGACTAAGCGAGATTGATCAATTTTGGTAGACGTGTACAACAAAGAGGAAACACTCTGTACCCCTAAAAACACCTACACTATTGATCAACCTCTCAATAAGAAGGTTTTCACGGTTAACCCACAACCTATGAACTTTAAGCAAGATTGACCAATATCAGTCTACCTGTACCATCGATCAACCTTTCAATAAGAAGGTTTTCACGGTTTACCCACAACCTATGAAATTTAAACAAAATAAACTATAAACTAAGAACAACTTTGTGTATGTACACTACTAAACCTAACAATCATATGGATTGTGCACATGATGCGACACGTCATCTGGTCAACATCGAAATTCAGAAGGTTTTTTAAGGACCCAACAACCTGAAATCACTAGTGTACACCTTGTTAGGATGCACACCAGCTACTTGACCGTTTTTTAGGGACGTCTTACCCTTAAATCACCAGATGTGACTCAATGTTGCTATCTCTAATGACCTACAACAATGACGTACTAAGCCACACCTGGCTACACCCATATTTCAGTATTTTTAACAAATCAAGTTATCATAACTATCATTTTACAATATTCACATATATCATAATTATATAGAGTACTTATCTCATAATGTATTAACCTACTAACATTGCCATTAATTAAAGTCTAACACCTAATAATGAATTACGTCGGCGTAGAAGTTTGGTTTGCAATGTAGTACTTTCGTAACTCTACCACATTATAAGTACCTATTTCTTCCTTTGTTTGCATATCCTCTAGTACATATGCGTTTTCCATCTTTACACCTTTGACCCTGTATGGTCCTCTGTAGAGCAAAAAGAATTTTTTAATTTCCTTTTTTAGGCACGACGATAAGTAGTGATTTTTCACTAACACCAATTCTCCCTTTTCATACCTTATTGGTTTGACATTCTTGTCATGTTGCTTCTTCCTTTGTTCAGCTTTGATTTTTAAACATTTCTTTGTTAGTATCAATCTTTCTTCCCTATTTAATTCTCTATTGTCTGGGAAATCCAACAATTCATTATAAATCCTAGGACATCTTTTATTGTATATCAGTTCATATGGCGGAAAGTTCGTTGAGTCATGTACTGAGTAATTAATACATCTTTCTATGAAGTCTACGTAATCAGGCCACCTATTATGTTTTTCATGGATGTATATTCTAAACATCTTTCCTAATTCCCTCATACATCTTTCACTAGGGTTACTCTGTGGATGATAAACTGACGTATGACGTATGTGTATTCCTTCCCAGCCTAGTGTTTCGTACCATACTTGCGACTGAAACTGACTACCATGGTCACTAAGGACAACCTTAGGTTTTCCAACTTCTTGCATGTAATTCTTTACTATTTTTTCTGCTAATATTTTAGAGACCGCCCTCTTTACTGGATATAATTTTATGAATTTTGAAAAAACATCTAATACCACAAAAATGTACTTTACCCCCCCCTTGCCTGTTGGCAACTCCCCAAACAAATCAACTGCTACTAAATCCAAAGGTTTTTCTGGCAGAATGTTAATCATTAAGCCTTCTTGCTTTTTATTACTGACTTTACTTTTTTGACACAAATCGCAAACTTTTAGCTTTGTTCTGATTACTTTTTCAAGTTTTGGAAAACTAAAGATTTCCCTCAAAATACGATAACATTTTCCACCTCCTATGTGACCATATCTTTCATGACAATCGTCTATAATGGTATCAATCATTTTTGTCGGTACACATATCTTGAAACTATCCATTTCACTATACCTTCTAAATAAAACATCCTGATATATTACAAAAAATTTCTTTAATCTATCATAATTTTCACCTTGTTCTAACAAACTTTTTATTATTCCTTGATATTTTATGTCAATTCTTTGTTCTGCAACTAAATTTTTAAACAATTGTTTCATTGTCTTATCTCTAAGTTTAAGTTGTTTGTCTAATTGCAAATTGTAAATTTTGATCACACCCTCTTCATTTTTTCTGACTACTTCTTGGTTATCAATTCTAGATAATGCATCTGCAACTACATTATCTTTTCCAGGACAATACTCAATTTCTAAGTTGTACTCCTGCAAATACAACATCCATCTTAACAATCTACCATGAGTGAGTTTACAATTCTTTAAAAACATTAAGGCCTTGTGATCAGA
Source organism: Philaenus spumarius (assembly GCA_018207615.1). Classification (NCBI taxonomy): domain Eukaryota; kingdom Metazoa; phylum Arthropoda; class Insecta; order Hemiptera; family Aphrophoridae; genus Philaenus; species Philaenus spumarius. Next base: position 99,274 of record JAGFPH010000381.1, read on the forward strand.
CTTTACAATTGTTCTATTGCCTAAAATGTAACTCCTAAATTTTTTACAGGCGAAAATTATGCTTAATAATTCTTTCTCGGTAATAGTGTATCTAAGTTCAAAATCTTGCAGGCTTCTACTTGCAAAAGCTATTACCATATGTTCATTATCCCCATTAATTTGATATAAAACAACCCCCAAAGCTAAATCAGATGCATCAGTATTCATGTAAAATTCCTTGTTAAAATCAGGATGCTTTAAAATTACACAATCCAAAAATTCTTCTTTGATTTTGTTAAACACAGTTCTCTCCTTATTACCCCAGGACCAGTCTTTACTGAGTTTGTTGTTTCCCAGTAAATGCTTAAATTGTGCAGTCAACTCTGCATAGCCACGTCTAAATTTTCTGTAATAATTGCACAGTCCCAAACAACTTTGTAGTTGTTTTAAGTTTCTTGGTTCTGGAAACGACTCTATAACTTTAACCTTATCTGGGTCAGCTCTGATGCCTTCCTCAGAAATAACGTACCCCAAAAAATTTATCTTCCTCATACAAAAACTTGATTTACTTAATTTAATTTTAACATTGAACTGTCTCAATCTATAAAAAAGTCTAGCTAAATGTTCAATGTGTTCTTCAAAGGTGCGTGACGCTATGCAGATGTCATCTACATATACAATTGCAAATGATAGTACATCTGGCCCCATGACATGAGATAACCCTTTCTTGAATATCGATGTACTTACATTAAGTCCAAACGGTAGTCTTTTGAACTGTAAATTTCTCCCATTGAACGTAAAAGCTACATATTTCCTACTATTTTTATCTAACTCAATTTGCCAAAACCCACTCACCAAATCTATACTAGTAATATATTTAACCCCCTCAAATTTCTGAAGTAAGTCGTCGATATTCTCAGGTGCCTCCCTATCAGGAATAATGAGTTTATTTACTTGCCTAGCATCTAAACATAATCTAACAGAACCATCCTTTTTTATTACACATACCAAAGGGTTAGAATATTGACTGTTTGATGTTTCAATGATATCATTCTCTATCATTCTTTCTATTTCCTTGCCTACGGCATCTCTCTTAGAATGAGGCACTGCATAAGATTTATTTATAAATGGTACACTATTATCAATGTTAAGTTTTGCTTTAAAGTCTAATATTTTTCCTGGTGTGTCAGAAAAAATATCCTGAAAATGATTTAACACTACCCTTAAGCTTTCTCTATTATCTTCCCATTCTAAATTTGTGTTTTCCATCACTTTATCTACAATCTTTTCCCATTCTACGTTATTTAGTTCAGAATTATCATCATGCACTACCTCATTATAATATGCACAGGCTGTATCTTCTAGTTGACAAAACAATTCACCCTTATTTTCTATTTCTGAAAACAATTTAGGCTCTATTTCTTTACATATTTTCAAATTATAAACACAAGATTCTTTTAGCCTACTAATGAACTTCGTTGAAATTTCTACATTATTTACTTTCAAATTAATTAATTTATTCTCAAAATCTATTTTAGCTTTACTATTTCCCAAAAAATCACATCCCATAATAAAATCTAAATTCAACCCCGTTACTACAAGGAAATTCATTAATACACTTGTATCGCCTATTTGTACATCTAAACAAATTTGTTTCGATACTCTCTTACTCCTGACACCAGTCACTCCCATTATAAGTAAATTCGATACTGGCAACTGCATGAGTTTATATTTACTTAATTTATTTAATTCATTAAAAATATTTTCATTAATTACGGTTATCTCTGAACCTGAATCTACAATGCATTTATAATTTCTATTTAAAACTTTAATCTCTATTTCTATAATATCACCTTTAATGGGTTGTGACTTAATGTCAGCGTAATTACTCTCGTCTATTAGGACATCTTGATTATCTAAACTAAAAGCTTCTTTTGTTCCAGTCGGCCTATCATTTTCGTTGGACAATAGCATCCCAGCCGAACGTACTATTGTCTCCTTTCGTTTCCCTTTTGCTGGTCACCGTTCACCTGCCTCGGCATAGGCCTACCATTAGTGTAACCTTGTTGTGGTACATTACCCTGAAAATTTCTATTTTGTTGATACCCCTGCGGAGGCATTTGATGTTGTTGCTGCATATTTCTTTCAAATTGTTGTTGTGGCATCCTATTCTGGAATTGCCCATTATTATTGTAGCCCTGTGGAAACCTATTGTTTTGAAATTGCCTATTGTTATTGTTGTGGTATAGTGGCCTATTCTGATTATGTGAATTGTATTTAATTTCTTGTGGTTGCCTATTCCTATCAAAGCTATTCTGTTTATTGTTATCTTGTACATATTTATTACTTTCCTGCCAATCCATAATTATTTTTTCAAGTTTGCTAAGGTTCTCCGGTGCCGCTGCTAAAATAACTACCCTTAATTCATCCGGCAATTGTTTCACTATGTGACGCGTAAAAGTCTCCATTGACATAGGTGGATCTAAGAACTGTGTTTGATGATGTAACCTAATGATATAATTATGTATATCTTTGATAGACCCTGTATATTGTTTTCCTAACATTATTTTCATACGTAAGTTTTCTTGCTTGTCTTGCGACCAGAATCTCTCTAGAAACGCAAGTTTAAAATCCTCAAATCCTAACCATTCTTGGTTATGTACATCAAACCAAGTACCTGCCTCTTCCTTAAAATATTTCCTAATGAGAACTAATTTATATTCCCATTTCTCATTTCTATACCTATTAAAGGTATCTAAAGCCTTAATAAATGTCTTAGGGTGTGGTTCCCTCTTTTCATGAAAAAAATCTGGTATTATTGTTTCATTTTTTGCCTCTCCTAACATAACTGCAGATTTAGTTTCTAACCTAACCTCAAACTCATCTCTAAGTTCCTTAACATCTTTCTGTACACTATCTGTTTCAGAATTTAATATTTCTACAACTTTACTCTCAACTTGTTCATATTTCCTATCCAATTTCTTAATCTTATTATTAGTATTTACTAAATTTTCATTAACTTTTACAAATTTTTCATTAACTACATCCCTAGCTTTAATAAATTTATCATCAACTGCCTTAAATTTACCCTTCATTTCATTTGAAATAGCTTTGACTTTTTTGTCAGTCTCTACTTTATTAACTTCAAACTTTTTTGTTAAAGTACTTACTTCTACTTTTAAACTATCAATTGCTACTTCATTTTTCTTGAATTTAGAGTTCAACTTAACAAAATCATCTTTGACTTCCTGTCTAAACTCACTGAACTTATCCTCAAATTTCTGATTTAATTTATCAAAATCTTTTTTAGAATCATCAATCTTTTTACTTAACTCATCAGATTTCTTTTCTGAATTTTCAAATCTACTATTCAATTTATCAAATTTACTATCTGAGTCTTGTTTGGTTTCTATTTTAGAATTTTCAAAGTCTTTTCTAAATTGTTTCAAGAATTCAAACATATCCATTTCATTACTTTTTGATTTATTGCTACTATCTACATATGTATTATCCATTTCTTTATTATTTTCCACCTTTGTAACAGAATTTACTTCTGCATTTACCTTATTTTCATTTTCTAAGACATTATCATTTGTTGAATGATTTAATATCGAAATACCAGAATCATCTAGTTCTGCCATCGTATATTTATTAATTAACTTTTTATAAATTTTATTTATTAACCTTAAAACTTTTTAAAACTTTTT
>JAGFPH010000381.1:103059-116288 GCA_018207615.1 Philaenus spumarius
GTCTTATGGGTTGCCATGTTGGTTACAAAATAACAAGGGAATGGTAAATAAAGCGATCAAAACAGCTGTTTGTAAACAAGCCAATGTATACTGTTTTATCAGCTGTTCATTGAATAGTTTTTAATTCTATTATTTTAAATGAGCAATTCTTGTACCTATCTTTGTTTGTATCTTTGTATCTGTCGCGGATCTCGAAAACGGCTCTAACGAATTCAAAGAAATTTTGTATTTAGGTATAGTTTTCATTTTTAAGTACACCCATATAGTTGTATTTCGTGTAAAAACGCAATTTTTTGAGAAAATCTAATTTAAAAGTTGAAAAATTTGAATATAGGGTCTTATGTGTTGCCATGCTGGTTACAAAATAACAACGAAATAGTAAATAAAGCGATCAAAACAGCTGTTTATAAACAAGCCAATTTATACTGTTTTATCAGCTGTTCATTGGATAGTTTTTAATTACTGTTAAAAACAAAGCTAATATATACTGTTTTAGCACGTTTGACTTAGAATAAATTGGGCCTGATTTAACAATTTATTTTGTCAAAAAAAAAGGTAAACTTGGAAAAATATATAAATAAAAGTCTCTCACGTTTCTAAAGCATGTATTTGAGGTTATAATAATTAATCTTGCAATTACTGTTAATATATTTAAGCCTGGTTTCATAATTTTAGTTGTCAGAAGATAGTAGAACTATGACTAAAATCGTAGTGAAAGCTTTTCAGTTTTTAAAGCATTTATTTGAGGTTATAATTAATCTTGCAATTACAGTTAATATATTTAAGCATGGTTTCAAAACTTTAGTTGACAGAAGATAGTAGAACTATGACTAAAATCGTAGTGAAAGCTTTTCAGTTTTTAAAGCATTTATTTGAGGTTATAATTAATCTTGCAATTACTGTTAATATATTTAGGTTTTATTTCAACATAAACAACAACAAAACTAGTCGAGCAGGGCTCGGTCACCTGGTACTATATCATATTTGGTTTGTTGAATAAAAAATAAGCTATAACTTAAAATTTCAAGTCATTACTTAACATCGTGTGAATAAAAATAATCAATATCTAATACTAAAAGCTTTGTCTAATAATGTTAAACTTTGACTAGTTTTCCTAGCTAAAGCTTAAAATAAAGTGAATAAAATGTAGAATAAAATAATAAGAATAAAATGTGAATAAGTGGGTTTTAAATGGATATCAATATCTACGAGCGAAGAGAAGAATTGAAAAATGTAATAGGTATTTAGTCTACAGAATAGGCCACATTTTTAGCACTATTAACTTTTACTAGGCCTATGTAGTATCTTATTTGATTTTAACAATTCAATAAACATTTCTTTTTTACTTTCTCCATCCTATACGTAGTATATGGAGAAAGTATTGTTTTCGTAAAAATGTTCGAATTTGAATTTTCAGTTGGATTATCTGTTTTGGTGCTCCCAGAACCCCAAAAATTGTTTAGTGCAATTATCTGTGTTGGTGCTCCCTGAACCCAAAAATATTTTTAATGGAATTTTTTTGTTTTGGTGCTCCCTTAACCCAAAAAGTGTTTTTAGAGTAGTGTCTGTCTGTATACACGACCAGAGAGGACACTATTGGTCCGAATTTCATGAAATTTAGTATGTAGGTACTAAACCCTAATATCTTCAGGCGTTTTGTTCGTTTTTTTGGAATTTGTAATTTTTAAGGGTAATTTACCCCTAAAAACCCATAAAAACGACAAAAATGTAAATTTCTCAAAAACGGCTCAAACGATTTTGATCAAATTTTTAGTATTTATAGTGCTTAAGATTCCAAACAAAATGACACTACCCACTTTTATCAAAACTTTGGCGTTTTATAATTATGGGTAAATGTTTAAAAATAAACAAGTTTGTGTTGTGAATCTAGCATCGCGGAGGCGGCCGCACGGGGTAACGTCACGGTAATTTAAAGGTCGCGCGATCGAACCCCGCCTGGGACAATAATTTTTTTTATACGATTGACGTAGGTAGAATATTATTATTTTATGTTTTGTTCTAAAAAGTAGTAAATAAAATGATTAAAAACAATATTATTTCGACTACAGTAAGTTGGGAGAAAGTTTGTGTCAGTTAACAGATATTTGTTAGTTTTAAATTATTATATTTTTAGTGAAAGAGGTGACATATGTTGAATTGTATAGACTGTAGACTATATTATAAATCTGAAAAATACGCATTTCGTCTACATTACGTGTAATGCAAGCAATTATGAGGAAATGCATAGTTTGTTTTTCTTTCTAAATCGGTCAGTTACAGGATTAATGTGAGAATATACTCGTATCCGGTTTTTTAAAATTGTATGTTGCCAGCCGAATGATATCCTTGTGTCATTACGGTTTATTACGTTTTTAAACACTCTGATATTATAAACTATTTGAATTCGAAAAAAGTTAAATGGGTTTAACTTCTTACTTTTTAGAGAGTTGACGTTTTTAAACCCTAATATTTAGAGTATTTTATAAAATAAATTGCAGTTCTTAGAGGAAATACTTATTTAAAATTCATGTTAAACCATGTGACAACACAAGAAAACCTCAAAACAGATGGTCCAATTTAATGGCTTTTTCGCTATATTGTAAGATTTACGGTGAAATATGATCCTCATAACTTAGAATGAAAAAAAAATAGAATAACAATTACTTCAACTATGATATATCGAACAAAATAAAAAAATGACTAATGTTTAAAATACGATTTTTGATTAAAAACCTTTAATTTTAAAACTTAATAGAGTTACTTAGAGCACAATACATTTACCTTCTGATCCGGTTGAAGTACTGCTAGGCACTGGTCCAAGAAGCAAAAACAAAGCTTAGCTGATGCAAAACCTGTTTATTATTCCTGTCTGGGATTCCAGCATTGGAATGCGCTATATTCAACTTTCAATGTTACAACACAAAGAGTTTATCGTCATGACGTAACCTTAGTCAACGCCTCAACATTAACCATGACATCTTTTCGTAGATCATCTGATATCTATATTAGATCATTTGTCAGCAAACAAAATTTTACTCAGATTAACGTTCATTACTTAAGTTAGTACTTCAATACAGCATATTTTGGGGAAAAACTCTTTGTATAAGAACAAAATAATGCTTCAAACACAGGAGGATTCAGTCTTTGATATTTTTACCCTAAAAAGACGAATATGCAGCACTCCAAACAATATTAGACCCATAGAATATTATTATGGGTTATTGACCAAATTATTACTTTGGATTAACTTACTCACCGCATAGTGAACACTTTTTATATAGTTGTAAAGCAATTGTACGGTTAGATATTTCTTTCCATTCATTTAAGTTTTTTATGAAACCAAATATAGTTTTTGGAGAAACACAGGGCTGAAATAATCCTAAAGACACCGAAATACTCAGCTTGCCTTAGTAAAACACATATAATGGCTAATGGTTTAAAAATATCTAAATTGAAGTATCAATTTTTTTCTTAGTTACATAAAATACAAATTTAAGACTTAAAATAAACATAATATACAAAAACCAAACTTACAAATAAATACTAAACTTTATTTTACAATATTTGTGCATTTAGGTCAAAGTATCAGGATGTACCTAAAACATTCTGTACAATACACCGTATTAACTTAGATTTGAGAAAATTATTATCGTATTAGTGAGGTAATCTAAATTAAATGAATCAATCAAAAGAACATGATAAAATAGACTAAAAAAATAAAATCAGTGTAGCAAAATGAATTAAATTAAGATAATAATATGTTTAGTTATTATAAATCATTATTATTAGGTTAGTTGTGTTGGAACTACAAAAGGATCTTTCTATTGAAAAAGTGTATTACTTTTATAGCATTCAATAGAAAAAGTTGTATATTATGCTAATTCTAAACTAAGATATGGACTGTGGTGTGCGGTGGTACATACCTAAATGCACTTATGCCTATAATAAAACAAGATCAATTTTATATAAATTAAAATTTGAGCATTACTTGCCCTTATTTAGGCAGTTAAATATCTTTGCGAATATTATATGTTATGTCATGCTAAGTGCAGCTACAAAAGGAAAGCAAGATATGCCTAAATCTAAACAGAATACGCTTATCACGACTAAACGAGCCGCTTATCACGACTCAACGAGCCATCTTTCAGACTTAAGTTGCCTGAATTCTATTTTCAACAAATATAAAAGCAATTTATGGAGAGTACCCTTTTTATGAAGTTTGAAAACCTGGATCCTAGATTATTGAAGATATTATTTGTGCACCTGTTTAGGTGCAGTGTGCTTTTCTCTCACCGTTGTTTTTTCTTCTTAGTTGGTTACGCCAAAATTAAAAGATATTTCTGTTCTTAATTCGTGCTGGTAAACCCCAAAAACTGGTTTCACTGGTACGGTTACCTGTTTTCCATAAGTTTTCAAAGCTTGCAAAATCAAATGTTGAGAACAAATAAAATTCACCATAACCTAAAATATTAATGATTTTAGTTATAAGAAGTATTTTTAGTTTTTTATTCAGTATTAATGTATTTAGTGTAGTTATTATGGATATTTCGTACACATAAAGTCTTTATTATTGTAGTATCTTCTCCGGTAAGATGTAAATTAACTCAAATGAAACAAACAAAAAGTCCTACTATAATAGACAAATTAACGAATTTTCCTTGGAATCCTTTATATAGTAATTTTTACATATATTTAAATCTAAATAAATTTACTTTGCAGTTGTTTAACAGTTTCTACGCATTAATCGTTACATAAGCCAAAGGACAATACAAAGGAAGTATGAAGAATATGCAGTTGTAGAAACCTGTTGACCTTCTGAGTCAGACTAAGTTTTAAATAATATCAGTTTTGTCATCCATGGTCAATACATAAAACAAACAATGTGTGCACATTTATAGTTTTACATCATGCGAATGTACCCTCTAAAAATATATAATTTGTCTTTCAAGAAAAAAAGTTACTTTCTTTAAAAGTTGAAAATTTTTCCTCTCTTCGTACATCCTACCTAAATTACGAAGAAGATTCATTGAAATAATAATTGTTTATTTTGTTGGTGTGGTAACAACCTTTTTCACCTCTGAGGTAATATTTAGGAATACTATGTACCTGTAACTTCATTATTGCAGCTTTTTAATAATTATAATAATTTACTTGCTGTAAATACCTTGCAGTAATATTTTTATAAACCTCACTACCTGTTTTAATGAGTACAAAACGGGAATAAGACGAGAACGGAAGAGTGACCGTTCAAATCAGCAACGCATCTCAGAAGTAGGCCCATAAGGGTCCATGTTATTATTGTGTTAAACATTAAAAAAACACAGGTGTGAGTATTTTAGAAGGTCCTGTAAAGTGTTAGACACACACAAATAAGTTAGCATAGGTAAAATTTAATAACGTGTTATATAGTACAGACAGTTTTGAGAATTTTAGAACACGTATGTAGGAGTAAATATTAATAATACGTTATACACAGGTTTGAGGATAATTTTAGACGGTCGAGTATCTCACCATCTCAATATGATTTTGTTATAAGACCTTAACTTGGAAAGATCGGCACGAGAAGTAGTCAAGAATGAGACGAGTCAGCAAATTAATACCCATATTAATACTACGTTGAACAGTACCTACAGGTTTGAGTATTTTAGAAGGCTCTATAATAAGCCTCACACAAACCATGGTCATAGATAATATAATTTGCTATATGCATTTACTACTATATTAGAATTTTACAATAGAATTTGTATATATATGGCTCGTACACTAAGTCGAAAGATTTGCAAGTTATATACATATTTGTCGGTAAGTATTTTAATTTACTATAACAACGCGATTGGATAGGTTAGACAGTCAGCGGTGAGGAGGTAATCTATCCAAAGTCGCTAGATAATATGATCAATATATTATCAACAACGAAAAGGCTGAACGCATGCAACGGTTATTCAGTCACACTAAAATTGAAATGTTTATTATTATTTCAAGACACTGAAAATCCACTTGGGGTGGGGATGAAGGATTCAGCTGTCTGAATCAAACTCCTAGATAATATGATTTACTTAAACACTATAACACATTATTATTTATTGTCAAAAGTCGTTGCAAGTTAATTATATGATCAGTTTTACACAATCCGTAATGCATCGAATCAATGCGAAATGATGGTTATAATAGAAGTATAGATCATTTACCGCCGTTGAGGGTAACGAAAACAGCTCTACAACCAGTTTAAGAATGCTGTCCGAGATCTGGAATGGACTACATCGATACCTCATCTTCTACTCGATTACCTTGCCCAGTCTGCCTCACGGAGACTCGAAATACAGCCTCTATGCCCTGTGGTCATGTGTTTTGTGGAAGTTGTATTATGCAGGTACTACGCTGCCCTCTCTGCAGACGTTGGATAGTGTATAGACTCCAAATTTATTTTTAAACATTGTACACTTTAAAAGTATAATGTATACATTAACTGTTTTCACATTATTACTCAATATACAAACCTATCCTAAAGAGTAGGAAACCGATGTAGTGGGGACAGGATCTAACCTAGATGACGATGGGCTTGGTTAACCTATTGGAGGCTTGGTTAAGTTAGGGAGAAGGGGCATCGTGGGGATTGGTTAAGCTATTTGGTTGAGCTAGGGATAGGGGGGCTTCGTGGGGTTTGGAGAGGTAGGCCGAGTGGGGACTAGGTGGGTAAAGGTGGGGCTTAGGTGGGAGAAGGGAGCAAGTGGGGCTAGGTGCGTGGGGCTTAGGTGGGAGAAGGTGCAAGTGGGGCTAGGTGGAGAGGGCTTAGATGGGAGAAGGGGCGAGTGGGCTTAGGTGGGAGAAGGTGCAAGTGGGGATAGGTGGAGTGAGCTTAAGTGGGGCAAAGTGGGTGGGCTTAAGTGGTGATATGGGGCAAGTGGGGCAATCTTCTCGACCAATCAGGGGCTTGGCTCCGCCTACTTTTACCCCCTCTACTTTGTTTTGGACCAATCAGAGGCTGTGCCCAGGTAACATACTATACTACTGCTCAACATAACAACATTTACACTGGTTTGAAAAGTCTGTTGTACAAAATCTTAACGAACACAATTTGAATACATTACAAATACCAAAATTTAGTTTTCCCAAAAATTTTCTAGATGGTCCTTTTTTCTCTGAAGATTATTAACATTGGCTTATATTTAAAAAGTTTTTCTAAACAGACTACACTATAAAATATATAGTCTACAATTTTTAAATGTTGTTTATACATTTTTAATAACTCAAGTCTTTTATTTGCAATCTTAACACATAGCACACGATGATCGCTTTCGATTCAAAAGCTGCTTAAGAATTTGCCAAGAGGCTTTTGAATTGTATTATTTTTTGGAAGACAAAATTGTTATAATGTGGAAATAGTTACAGTTGGTTGCTTATTAATGTTAAGCTGTATTATGTATGGGTATATGAATGATGACTGTTCGTATATTTGTTTTTAGTGAATTTCAATAAACTTTTTAAAATTACCTCAGTGCTCTCAAAGTGTTTGATATTTTGTTAATTTTTTGGTTGTATGTATTTATAGGTAGTCGATGTAGCAAGTGGGTATGGCTTTACAATTTTTGCTGTGGACACCAAAGAAAAGTACAAAGTGTTTGGATGCGGGATAAACTCTGATTCACAAATAGGTAAAATTTAAAATGTTATAACTTGATTTATTTTAAATAGGCTTAAGTACAAAAGATCTTCGAAAGTGTTCCAAAGTCAATGTGCTCACTCTTGAAATGAACACAAGTTAAGTATATCAGAAAACATTGGCTTTGAAAGAGAATGCTGATTAAATTCATGCTAGCAAAGAAGGCCAAGAAAACTGAAGATTTTATTTTCTGATTCTGGATTAACAGTGTTGTTTTCTGTACTAAAACTTTGTCCAGTTAGAACCCTATGATTGGTTTTAAGTGTTCTGCTAGCTAACTGTGGTGATGAGTTGTTTCTTTTTTGTCTACTCTTAAATGTGTGGCGCGACCCTCTTCTAGTTCACCCCTGTGGCTCCCTGATGATGGTGCAACTCCCTTTTTGGGCTGCGCCTTCGGTCCTCTTGCCAGGATGGACCAGGATGGTTCGTGCGTTGTCAGGATGGATCGTTGGTAAGAAGGTTCTTCAAATAAGGTGACGAACGACTGTTTCACTTTAAAGCGTTTATTTAAAGCGAACAATCTATTCCTCTGCTGGTCCTACTTACAACTAAACTAAGCAAGCGAGTCTGCATGATGTGATCTGGAGTCTTCTCATGGTTACTAACAGACTGATTTAGGCTTGAACATTTAGCTTCAAGCTGGCTCGCCCTCCTTTAACTATAAACTTTAGTCAACTATTGTTAGAATTCAAGTTATTATTTAGCACACCCACTATCAACATAGATCCTATAGTCATTGTCATATAAGTTGGTGGATACCCGTCACAAATGTGCGAGTCACTCGCATTCAAACATCAACTCGCACAAAGAACCTGCATACTCGTGCAGTTTGAGAAATAGTATAAAATACAAAGTTGGTTTTGTAAAATTAAGTACAACTAAAAACGTTGAATAGTATTAATTAAAAATGTATGATTTTACAAATTTTAATCAAAATGTTTTGAAAGTTTTTTCAAACACTTTTACTATTGTTAATTCTACATATCATCCTGTATTAAAATGCCCAGCAGCAGCCACCTCTAACCTGGTATAATTGTTCAATTGTTCATTTCAACTATAAAACTTGTTAATTTTAATAGAAGAAGTACGTATAAACCTAGTTATAATATTGATCAGTTTTCCGTTCTTTTCAGGTTATCACGCTCCATTGAGAGATCACCCTTTAGGCCTGGTTCTTGTTCCTGCTCCTGTAGAATTAGTTTTCAAATCTGAAAAGACTAAAGTAACAGCTGTAGCTGCAGGACGGGCACATACGTTAGCTTTGACGGATAACGAAGGAGTATATTCTTTAGGTAACAACGCTTACGGACAGTGCGGTCGCAGAGTTGTACCTGAGGAACAGTATGGTGGTAGTAGAATGGTACACAACATTCCAAACGTCGAAGGTCATCGAATAACGGGAATACATTGCGGACAAGACCACAGGTGATTTTATTCAGTGTTTAATCATTAGTTTAATGCTCTGTGCAGTTGTTAATAAAACTAACATTAATGAAATTGCATCACAGCTGATTGAAATAATCTCAGCTGATTGCAGAATTATTGAATATAAGTTAACCCTTTGACCGCCAAGGGCCGATCTAATCGGCTTTTACTAACTGTCTGAATACCGCCACAGCCGATTACATCGGCTCTCAAAAGTTGTCAGAATACCGCCATAGGCCGACGTGATCGGCTCCGGCAGTTTGTCTGAACAGCACCACGGCCGTTATAATCGGCTTTTAGTATTTTGTTTATTTAGTCACTTTTATTACCTAAACCTGTATGTTTTCTAAACTTATAAAGAGGATAAGATTTGGCCTTTCATATTGTAACAACATATTTTTAGTTTACGTCTATTTTAAAAGTTTGTATAGCTTTACAAAATAAATACATGTATGAATACGGTATAAATAAATACGGAACATTTTTTATTATGTAAGGGAAAAAATTCAATCTTGTTACTAAATGTCAATTACATAACAAATGAACGGGGGGAAATCTACCGGATGTGTATTGTGATTGTGGATCCATATTTATTTATAAAATATTTATGTAGGTGTAAAATACCGAAAATAGGCTGTATACTTTCCCACTAGTTTTACTGAGTCGTTCTATGATTGTTGAATGTTTTTGTCATATTATTTCTGTTATTACGCTAAAGTGAGACACATTTTGTGTAAGTGAGTTCAGAGCTGTGAATCTTGTTTCTTACAACAATAGCAATGAGTGATCCTCAAAGAAGGGCTCTACTCCAAAAAAAAAAAAACGGGGCTTTGCGTAAAAAAAAATGCAAATACATATTTTAAATGTTAATATTTTTTGTTAAAATTTTCAGGAGTTATTCTCAATAAAATAGAGAATAACATAATATATAAGGTTAGAGGAAAAATATTTTTTTTACATATAGTTATTAGGCTCTAAACTTAAAAATTGTATACAAATATTTGTTTTCCTTTACTTTTTCAGTTATAGTACACATGTAAAAGTTTAATTAATACCATTTTTTGTAAATTTAGTTGTAGTACTTTTAATTCCAAACAAAACAAGACCAAAAGCATTATTCTAGCTTTAATATTAGCTAAGCTACAATGGTTTATGTAAACGTTCGTCAAAATACCGAAAATAGGCTTGACAGTATTAGACAATCCCACACGACAGTGGCTTGGCGCTCAAAGCAATGTCTCGCTTAGTTGTCCTTGGCGGTCTAAGCGTCCTAGTAGAAACGGCATGGCGGTCAAAGGGTTAATGTTCGTTACTGAAACGATTGGCTATTATTTAGCATTATCGCAACTCGTGTGTGATTAAAGTGTGGATCTGTTGCAGTTTATTTTTAACGGAAAAAGGTGAAGTATATTCTTGCGGCTGGGGAGCGGACGGACAAACAGGACTGGGACACTACAGATCGGAATGGAAGCCGAGTCGAGTGGGAGGAGACATTCTGGGTGAAAATATTGTCAAAGTGACCGGAGCAGGAGACTGTGTTCTCGCACTTAGTGGTAAATTTTTCAAGTAAAGTTAGACTAAAGTAGTTTGGTCTGTGTAGAAAATTTTATAAAGTTATCAATAATATTAATTTGCAGGAAATTGGGTATCTGTGAACAACTTCAATATTGCTATATTTTCTATGTTATGGCGGAGTGCACTATATTTAGGTGTTTTTTTGTGAACGATTGAGACGATGCAACTTTGTACAGTGAAACATCGATTTTATCCGTTTTAGGGTAAATTTTAGGCTGAAAAGTGTAAATTGCGAACCTGTGTAAAATGCTAGAAATGCTTGTCTGTAGTAAAAACTTCTTTTTTTTCAAGTACATAAAAGAAATGTACCTTTCGTTAAGGTTGTCAGTGTACAACTGTTATTGTCACTATCGTAATTTAAAAAAAAAAAATGGCTTATGCTCCTTTCTTTGCAAGAGCATCCGTCATCTCATTCACGGTGTCCTAGCACCCATCTCAATTCCAACATATTTAATATAACTGTGCCCAAATACAGTTTGAACAAAATTTCTGAAGGAAATAGTTGAAATGTTATTTAAATCAGAATAGTAAATATCCCCGAAAGGCAAAGACGACCGAATACAATTTGGTGAAATACAACAGTGAAAGTCTGTTAATGATTATTATGTTTTAATAAGATTTGCGCTCATTTTGTAAAGTACTAGGTTTATACGATCAATTGCAGTGGCTGTGACAGATTCTATGTAGGTCAAATTGGAAAGGCGTTTCAACAAATTTCTTTGTTGAAAGAAAAACATAGACATCAACAAATGTAATTACGTTCACCATCTAATAGATGCATTTCATAAATTCACAGATTTAAAAACAAATTTCACACCCATCTAAATTTGCAACAAATGTATTTAAATGAACGCAATCAAAGAGTTTGAGATATATAAGGTTGTCAACAACGATAGGCTAAATTCTACTTTTACAATTCTAATCTGAAATACTACAGTCGAACTTGGTTTTAACGTACTCAGCTAATGCTTCAAATCAGACAAAGCGTCATTTTTTTTCGTCCGGTCAAATCTTTATCTTTTACGCTAAAGATCTTTTATTTAAATAATTTTTAAATAAACCCCTGTTTTAGCGTCAATAAGTATTGTAATCGCTCTGTTGTAACGTCATAAATCTGCAAAAAATGTTGACTTTAATTTCAATAAACATTTTTTAATTCTAATGTTTTGTAAATATACTGTAGTAAACGTCACCTATTAAGAAGCGATACCACTGAAGAAATAAATGTACTGTCAGCTGTGTGTAACTAAACGCATGACCTTGCTGGGAAAGTGTTACGACGAGATAAAAGCGCAGGATAAAAACCACTCAGTTGTATAGCCTGGGGAGACATTTATGTAATTGTGATCAGACAGTTGCCCTCCTCCACTGTAATGAAATACAGTAAGTTAATGTTTTAATAAGTAATATAATTTTACATGTATTTAGATGTTAAACTTAATTTTTTACTCATTAAAACTTTACACATTAATTAATGTTACCTAACTTATAATTCGAGGTGACCTCAGCTCCAATTAGCTTGAATTACCGGGACGCTACTGTACATTAAAAAAAAGTATAGCTTTCTTTTTAATAAACGTCATGACAATGTTGTCAATAATGGTAATACTGTATAGTTGTTTGTCCTTTCACTCGACCTAACAAAAATATGATTTCCTGTTTATAGATCTTTTATGACGTCACTCGTACGTAGCGTCAACATTTGTTCGGTCTCTTTATTGACGCTATAACCCAGTTTAACTGTATACGATTATAAGATCGGCGATAAAGATCTCAGACAATGTAACCTACTTCGGACTCCAGACATGATCAGTAGTCGGTCGTCCACAGTATCGTGGATGTTTCATTACTTCGTCTCAAATGCACGACGTTTGTATTATTTAATGATTTCTTTTTGTGTCTTGCGTAATGTGAATAGTTTTTTAAATATAACATTGATGATGAAACGTATGTTTTGAAACGTGTCATAAGACACCCAGAACAACACCACATGACAGATAATAGGCAAACTTAGTAATATGTAATTGTTTTTTTTTTATTTTTTCAGACAAAGGTGAAGTATTTGGTTGGGGCAACAGCGAATATCGACAGATACTAAGTGAAGGAGATAATCAGCAGATCTGTACTCCAATGTTCTTGGATAAATTGAAAAACAAAGGTCGGATCGTAGATGTTGCAGCTGGTGGTTCATTTTGCCTTGTTGTCAATGGTATTTAATTAATCTAAATTATGTTTTATTCTTGTTTTAAATGTTATGTATGACTTTAATTTATTTACTTTTAATGTTTTTAATTGAGTATATATTTGTTTTAAAATTAAATTTTTACTTTATGTATGTCTGTACATAGAAAGTCCATAATACTAATGAAGAGCTGAGATTGGACACACATCACTTTTTGAGCATGTATATTAAATTTATATACTGTACTAAGGAGAAGCCCAGCATGTTCCGCTGGCCAACCCCATTGCTACCTCTACCAGAGGCGGATCCAGGGGGGGGGGGGGTCGCCCCCCCCCCCCCCCCCCCCCCCCCAAAACATTTCTTTACCCTAACGGATAAGACCCAGAC
>JAGFPH010000381.1:121265-133896 GCA_018207615.1 Philaenus spumarius
ATACCGCTCAAACCAGAATCAAGAAAATACACAGGATTTTTGTTTGATAACAAAGTTTATAATTTTAAAGTGGTACCGTACGGCCTTCAGAACTCTTTATCTGCCTTGATAAGAACTGTAGATATTACGTTAGGTAAGGAAATAGAAGAGTTTACGTTAAATTATGTCGACGATTTGCTATGTTTGTCTGAGACGTTCGAAGAACATATACAGCATCTAGAACAAATATTTCAGAAATTCAAGGAAGGAGGTTTAACCATAAATCCTAAGAAGACAGTTTTCTGTCAGGAAGTAGTAAAGTTTTTGGGTTTTATATTCACACCAGAAGGAGTTAGCACTGATCCGGAAAAATTAACAACCATAAGAGATTTTCCAGAACCACGTACAGTAAAACAGCTACAATCGTTTCTGGGGTTTGTTAATTATTATTCGAGATTCACAGAAAAATATGCAGGAGCAACAAGACCACTGTATAAGTTATTAAGAAAGGGACAAAAATGGATATGGGACGACGAAATGAAAAAAGCGTTTCAAGATGTTAAGAGGTTGTTTATAGAAGCGGTGGTTATAGCACATCCGGAAGAGGGAAGGGAGACCTATCTGCAGACAGACGCAAGCACAGGTGCTATAGCTTGTCAATTATATCAGCTAGACAGGAATGGTGCAAAACAAATAATAGGTTTTGTAAGCCGAACTTTAAAACCGTACGAGAAACATTATACAATCTGCGAGTTGGAGTTGTTGGCGATTGTGTATGGCTTGCAGAAGTTTCGTCCTTTAGTAATAGGAGCTCCGCTAAATATAATTACCGATAATATGGCACTGAAATTTCTAACATCATGTAAGTTCCAAAACAGCAGAATGAGAAGATGGATACTCGGTATACAAGAGTATAACCCAAATGTGCAACACTGTACAGGAAAGGAAAATGTACCATGCGATGTGGCAAGTAGGATGTATGGGAACGGTACGGGAGTGGAAGATAAATGCAAATTAAAAATACAAGAAATAAGGATAAAGCCAAATTTAAGAGAGTTATTTGTAAATTTTAGAGACTACCAAATTAGAAATTTAGAATGCCGTGAGAAAATAAATAATATAGAAAATTATCCAAATTTTAAAATAAGAGACAATGTGTTATGTTCCACAATAAACAATAAAACAAGAATAATAGTACCAGAGGAAGTAATAGAAAGATTTGTGCAGGGTATACATGAGACATATGGGCATATAGGCCGAAACAAAATTTTCAATATGATAAAAAGAAAATGGTATATAAAAAACATGCTAGCAAAGATTTTAGAAGTCATAAAACGCTGCGATATCTGCCAAAGAGCAAAATATACGAATATGTATCCAAGGGGAGAAAGCAGGCCAATAGTAACCAACGACAAAGGAAGAATGGTGGCTATAGATTATTTAGGACCATTTCCAAGAGCTCCAGGCAATGTTCAACATTTACTAGTGGTGGTGGATGTATTTTCAAAATATGTTAGAATGTATGCAGTAAGAAATCCGACTACGGTGAACACAATAGAAAAAATGCGCCAATACATTGCGGAAGTAGGACGGCCGGAAAGAATTCTGACGGACTACGGCAAGGCATTTACCTCTAGACACTGGGAAGAATGGATTAATGGAGAGGGCATACAACACGTATTAACACCTATACGACACCCTCAGGTGAATCTTGCGGAGAGAGTAAACAGAGAAGTGATACGGATGCTAAGGACGTATTGTCACAATCACCAGGCGATGTGGAAACAACACCTGGAACTAATAGAAGACGTGTTAAACTCTACGCCGCATGAGACCACCGGATATACGCCAAAAGAGATCCAATGGGGTGAGCAACCAAGCTATGTATGGGACGAGTATTTTCCGCAAGAAGACCAGGACGGGGAAGCAGAAACTAGGCGTGAAAAACACCAAAGATGCCATGAGAGGATCATACGAGCTGGAAATACACGAGCTAGGAAATTGAACAATGGAAGGAGGTTTGTAAATATGAATATAGGAGATCTAGTGTTAGTCACCCAAAACACTACCATATTAGCAAACAAAGCTGGAGCACAAACAAAAAAGTTATTCTTGTTATATGTAGGTCCATATAGAATTGTTGAAAGGAGGGGAAGAAAAACATATGTACTTGCAGACATACGGACAGGAAGAATAAAAGGGAAATATGATGTACGCGACCTAAGGCCGTATATACAATAATAGAAAGAGTTGTAGATAGAAATCATTGTCAGATGTAAATAGTAGTTTAGGAATAGTTTAATTTGTAAATATACAGAGTACAGGAGTGCATTGAATTTATTAGAACGATAAACGAGGCTATGAGAAAGGCATAGGCCTAACACAAAGTTCATTGATAAAGTGTAGCAGTGAAAGGACGGAAATGGAATGGGGAAGCAAATTGGCTGAAACTAAACACAGCTGATTGAGTCGAAGGGTCGTTGTACTTAGGCCTACGGCAATGAATGGAGGTAATGCAACCAAGGTCGGTTATCAGCTGTGACGAAAATAAACAATGTAAGTGTATTTTGTAAATGACAGATGTAGAGTAAGGTACAGGGTGACCTGAAAGGAATGGGCACTGAAACAAATTTATGAATGATTGTTGTTAGTAAAGAAGCAACAGTTAAAACGTCTAATGACATCTTAAGACAAAAGAAAGGTGGTTGCTATTCGGGGTAAGCGAGTTTAGGGGCTTACGCGTTGTTTGCAAGAAGCAAACGTGAAAAACGAAGGTAGAGGAGTGTTGTATGTTAGGAGGCAACAAGTTTGCGGATGAGCTGAAAAAAGAGTAGGCAATAAGTTATTAAAATTTTCTAAAAAACCAAGTAAAGGTGAAGAAAATTGGAAAGTAAGTGGATGTACTGAAGAAATAGTAGTAAGAGAAATTGAAAAAGTAAAAGGGTAAATAAAGTTTGGTCTGACCAGCCAAAGAAGTAAGTAAGAAAGCAATGGAGAGATAAAAGGAATATTCGTAGGCTAATGAAGGTAAAAATAAAATAAAATTGTTAAAGTAAAATAATACGCGAGAAATAATGATGATCAAAGTTAGTAGTATATGTTAGGTTAGTCAACCCAGTATATTTTGATATAATTGTAAATATAGGGTAACCAGGCAAGTGTTTTAAGTCCCCAAAAGACAAAAATTGACAATATAAAACAAAAAGTGTGATTAATGTATTTCAGTGGACGATTACTCCAAAAAAGGAGAAAATGTTATTATAAAATGTATGTTTTCAGTGGACGAACTCTCAAAGCGAGAAACCAAGGGTAATAAAAAATGGTAATTGTAATAAAATGTATATAAGTTTACAGGAAATCGATACTTCCAAATGAAGTAAGTTAGAAATATTGAAATGTAGGTGAAATATGAAAATTGATGTGTATATAAAAATATGTAAAATTTCAGGAAGACTTCGAGATAAATGTAATTAAAATGAATTTATGGTATGTTAGAGTAAGTAAACTATGTACAGGTAGAACCAAAAAAGATAAGAGGGTAAGGAAAAAAGAGTTTTGATTCCTTATTCTTTCTGTGAGAATAACTCATCTTTAAGAGCGGGAGTTTGCAACGGATAAACCTTATGCAATGCGTGAAAAATTGAGTTTTGTTGTAAAACTGCAAAAATCAAGATTTCATAGCAGAAGTTGAGGTTCACCCTATACTTAACTAGATTAGAATACGACAAGTCCCGGCCAACTGTACTGTGTCAACAGAGATGGACTTTTGTCCAGGAACTTGTTTCAAGTTGCCTAAAAGACTTAGAAAAATTAGTTATTTTTATACAGGAATAAGGTGTTAAATAAAAGTATAAAATTGATGAATTTTATGGGTAAATGTGAAACACGGGAGGTGGAAACATTGTTCATGGAAGTCACAATTTTGTAAAATAAAAAATGTTAAAGTTATAAAGAGTTAAAGTTATAAAAAATTCTCAAATTTCATCAAAATTAAATGAAAAAGATATTTTTGAAAAGCGTAAGAAAGATTGTATAAAAAATGTTAAATAACAAATTAAGGAATTTTTGGTATTTTAAAAGTTAGAGATAATTGTTAAAGTTTGAAGGTGAAAAAGCACCATAAAAAATGAAAAAGGGAAAATGAAAAAGTAAACAAGTTGTAAAGAAGTGAAAGTTTTATAAGATAAAAAGTTTATAAATTGTTAATTAATTAAAATAATAGGTGAGAAAGTTCATACCTATATTTTGCTAAAAATAGAATGAAAAAGGTGGTAAAAATAATAACATAGTGTTAAGAAAGTAGTAAGGGTATAAAATTGTAAATCTCAATCGAAAGTATCAATTTTAAAGTTAAAATTCAAATTCAAAAGTAAATGGTAAATTTGGCAAATTTTGCAAGTCCCAAAAACAGAAGAAAAATCTTCGGACAGAATGGAAATTTTGGCTAATATATCATAAAATAATAACCAACATAGAAGAAAAAAGAAAAAAGATTTTCCTTCAAAACCAGAAAAGTTTTCGCGAGGAAAAACCGCGGAATACGCGAGGCAGCGCCATAAGCGAACCAAACGTAGTACGACCATCACTCAAGTTTGAGAAGAAAGGAAAATGTATCAGGAATACGATTACGAAAACCGCAAGTTCGTAAAAGCAGTTAAAGGAAAACTACGAGGAAAATACGTAAGACAATAGGAGAAAATGTTAGGAGGGGAGATCTAGATTAGCTGATGACAAGGCCTAACGAAGAAGTTAGTGGGGGGAGTACCAACCTAAAACTTAAAGAAATCAATGCAAGTTGCATGGCAAGATATCGAACAAGGAATAGAAAAATAAGAAAGGCAGTTGGTACTCGGAAGGCGGCAAAGGAGGCTATATAAGCGGAGTACAGCGGGAGCCGCGGATCTCAGATATATCTAACGAACTATCACCTAACGATCTATCGCTCTATCTATCGCTCTCTCTGGAATCTGGAATCTCTCACTCTTTGAGTTTTTCTTTAGATCGACGTTGTTAGACGGATCTGCGATGTTATAGTAACGTACTTAGAAGCAGTGTTTTATAAAGACAGCAGTAAGACATGTGTCAATCAAACTGTGAACATTTTAATTAATTATAATATTATGCGATATAATATTTCAAGTAACAGTTTTCATTAAAATTTTATCAAACGTAAATACGAGTTAAATGAACAAAGACAGTGTAAAATCAGTTAGTATTACAGACAGTGGAAAAACGATTGGACAGTTTGAGTGAATTACGCTATAGTTAATTATATAGCGGGTGCGTCAAAAAATCTATAAATGACGTAGTATACAAGAATCACAGGACTGATGTAATGACAATAACTGGAACCACACATGGACTTTGAAGGACTACTGGAATAAGAAGCGGAAACCAAATCAGGGAAGGCGTTAATCCAAATCAGGGAAAACGTTAGAAGACATCAGGGAAAGTCAAACCAGGCAAAAGCTGAGACCACGAGAGACGTTCAACTGCACCAACGATAACCGGACTTCAGGGAAGCTGTATTTCAATCAACATTCTTGGGAAAGGTGTTCAGAGTCCAGGGTCGCAGTAATAAAAGGTCTGTCAGAAAAGTTACGATATCCCTTATTAAAATATTGCCTGAGTTAAATTTAAATAATTATTGATACTGGGTTGAGATAAAAAATTAGGTTTTTTAAAATATAAAATTATTAATCTTGTAAATTAAATATATAAAATCATTTTCATAATTAAATAATTAAATAATAAATATTAAAAAGGAAGGAATAATTAAGTATAAATGAATAATAAATGGTTCTACCTAAAAGAGTTAAAATTTATGTAAATAGTAAATTTAGTTTAAAATTTATGTTTTTGTAGTGGAAAGAACCACAGAGTATTTTGAGTTTTTTATTGAATAAATTTTCTTTTGATTTCAATTAATATAATTAATTTACCTTGTTCAAGAGATTCCTATTATCTAAGTATCCTATATGATAAGTTGTTTTCAGTGTATGATCAATATTGAAGGGCGGAAACGCAAAGTTGGCATTTCCAACGAAATTTCACAAAGCACAAATAATTTAATTATTCTAGGTAAAGTTCCACTGTTCTCACTCCTCAGAGATTGTCAAATAAATATAATATTAATTACTGAGCTGAGCAAATTTAAAGTTAATAGTAACTTGAATAACTGGAAGGAATTTAATAAAATATTTTTATTTAAGGTGACTATAGGCATAGTTATCTTAACCAGAGTTATATCACCTAGGCTATTAAAATTAATTTGCCTTAAACTTCCAGTAGGTGATATAATCTCTTTATTCTGTAACAAAGTAGGGAAATCCTACAGACAGACAAGCGTCGGGGCTACATTGCAGAGGTGGCTCCCGAACGTCATAAAAAAGGTCTGTCGTTGCAGGGTTGACGTCGCAACGTGGGGACAAAAGGAAAACAAACTTCCTCCCCCAGCGTCGTGCAACTCGTGCGTCGTTGCAATATATGAATTTTAATGACACCCCAAAACGTGTTCTGGGGACCATGATTGGTGCTCATTTGCTACTCCCGACCTTGGGTCTCACCATAAGGGCAACTGCAATAGCTCATTTTTCCTATGGAAATTCGCTAATAACTTCCAGTATAACTCAATTTGTTAAACTAATGAATAAATCGCATTGGCGTTTACAAATTCAATCCTTGTTAGTAAAATAGAAAGAAACTTATTGAGATTCTAATAAAAAAGTTAAGAGAATAATTCAATAAAAAATACATGCATAAAAATTCTAATAAAAGAAGTTGGAAATATTAAATTTGCAAAGGTTAAAAATCTGTAGATGAGTACCACCAATTTTTTTCATCTACTGTTTAGGCGGAAATGGTTTTTTCCCCATCAAATTACTGTAGCTACTTGATTTATTGTGGTAGCTATAATAACGGTGTTTGAATAACTTAATAACAAAACCTTAACTATCAATTAATTAACCCACTGAACACATTTACGTAAGGCCACTGATTCCCAGAAAACCGTACAATGGCCAAAACAGAATGCTACAAAATTTGTTAATAAATCTGTAAGCTCATTGAAAGCTGCATTCCACACCTCCATAATGTTAACAGTACAGACAGGTTCAAATCGTACAGCACAAATATAACTTCCAACATATTGCACGTTAAGCAACGAGTTTAAACTCTAACCTATATATATATAATATCTCTTAATTTTCTATTAGAGCAAGCATATGTTAGTATAATATAATTTTCATCTTTCTAAACAAATTTTTGGTAAGGCTTAGATCTGCCATTATTGACACTCTGTCCCCAGATTCTATGAATCAACAATAAAGAGTTTGGCGGCTATGACTTTCTCTGTGTAATCTAGAGAAACAGTTTGTGTTGAGGATACAAGAAAAAATTACTTAGAACAATGTACAAATCTTACAGTATATTTACGCTACACAATAGTTTATATTATCCAAGAGGTTTACATAATGTGACGGTATGATCTACTCCAGCAGTTACTTTTAGAACTGATGCAGATACGGAAACCTGAGAACAAAACATATATTTGGTTTTAATTATATACAGTAATCTATACTAACATTGTAAAGAGGTAAATTTGTTTGTTTGTATGTAGGTAATCTCTGGAACTACTGAACCGATTAAAAAAATAGTTTTACTAATAAAAACTACACTATCCATGAGTAACATAGGCTATAATTCAATTTGATAAAAACAGTTTTTATGTCAATATTTGTAAATTTAGTCAAGAAAAATCTTAGGTTAGGCCTAGGACGATGAACCAACACATATATTTACATTTATTACCATAGCAACCAATTGAATAAAATAACAGATAAAACAGCTGTTTGCTCCAATATTTCCATTAACAGCTGATTTCAAACTTTGAAGCAATTATTAGTATTTCGAACTTTTAGGTTAGGTTTTTATTAAAGTGTAGACCTGAGCCTTGCTGGTTCTTTTAACCTTTATTATAATTGCTGTTATAAAATATACGAAATAATTTGATTTGAACATTTAACATTATTTACCATCTTAGCTTTGAGGTTATTATTAATCCTAAATCTTTATTACAAATAAAAAATAACATCATTATGTGTATAGAAGGTTCCATATTCATATTCATATTTTATTTGTCATTGACCAAACATATTTGGAATAGACATAGTCCAACGGGCACCTGCGGGTCATCCAACGGGCAGGTGCGGGGGGGCGTGCGGAGCACGTAGGAGTTTCCCCTAGTAGTTAATAATTATGATGTACAATAGGCGTTGCAGAAAACACAATAGAACAAAATTATGTAATCTATATAAATAAAAATGTAAATGTTCGTTTGTTCAAAATTGATTATCTCCAAAAGTTCTTCACCAATTGCTTTTAAATTTTTGCACAATTTTTCATTTGAATACAAGCGCGTTTTTATTTTCTTTTTGAAGATATAAATCAATTGAAGATAAAAACAAACAAACATTTACTAAATATTTTACGGCAATGAGAAACGCCATACTAAATAATAAACAAATATGTTTATTGTTGATACAGTAATCAGCTGTTTGCTTTAATATTTCCTTTAACAGCTCATTTCAAACTTTGAAGCAATTATTTAATTTCTAACTTTTAGGTTAGGTTTTGATTAAAGTGTGGACCTGAGTCTTGCTGGTTCTTTTAACCTTTATTATAACTGCTGCTATAAAATATACGAAATAATTTGATTATGACATTTACCATCTTAGTTTTAGGGTTATTATTAATCCTACACCTTTATTATAAAAAAAATTACATAATTATGTGTATAGAAGGTCCCAACGGAGTTGGTGTGCAGAGCTTGCAGGGGTCTCCCCTAGTATTAAATAAATGGATAAGAGAAGAAAAATATCTCTGCCTTTTCATTTATCATATTTTTTTAAATAAATAATAATATTCGGGTATTTTGTGTAATATGCTACGTCTATTCTCTTATGTTTTGGAGCTTTAAGTAATTTTAGATGTGTTTCTGACACTCCAAATAAATGATTAAACAACTATAACAGTTAAAATATTTTGTTTAGTGATGCATTTCTTTATGAAAAACTAGGGGAAACCCCTGCGTGCTCCGCACGCCAACCCCGTTGGGACCTTCTATACACATAATCATGTTATGTTTTATTTATAATAAAAGTGTAGGATTAATAATAATACCAAAGCTAAGATGGTAAATAATGTTAAATGTTCAAATCAAATTATTTCGTATATTTTATAACAGCAGTTACAATAAAGGTTAAAAGATTAAGCAAGGCTCAGGTCTACACTTTTAATAAAAACCTAACCTAAATGTTAGAAATACAAATAATTGCTTCAAAGTTTGAAATCAGGTGTTAACGGAAAATGGGGTCAGGTCAGGAAAAGCGGCCAATGCACAGTTCATTGCGTGCTTCTCATGCCAACCCCTGTATTGGAAGTATTTTTAATACAAAATGCATTGCGTGCTTTGCACGCCAATTTTAAGCTCATGTGCTATGGACACACATGTGCATCCGCTTTAAAATATTAGTGATTATTACATAGAAAGGTTAAAAAATAAAAAATTAAGTAATTTCTACGCATTTGGGCTATAAATATAAAAAACGAAAGGTCAGCTCCTAGCATAGGAAATACGATATTTGCGTATCAGTGAACATGTCAAACACCAATTTCCATGATTATTTTTAAAATATTGATATAGTTACCCATGTAAAATATTGTAGGGTGTAAGGATGATGAATGATTTTGTTTTGTTAGAGTAAAGTATTTTTGTTGAACCTTCATAGTTTTCTTATTTAATAGATGAGATCAAGCTTACAACTCACAAGAGAAGAGAGTAAGGCTATAACCTACTGCATCCACGTGTTTTACACGTTGTTAATCAAGCAAATCTAAATATTAAGGCCTCTACACACAGAACGTATTAATACTCCGCCGACGTCTTGCGAGCTACGAGTCGCAAGCGTATCTCGACTCGCGCAAGCGCGCTGAGCTGTTCTCACCACGTTTTTCCTGTGTACATCGTCAGCTTTCCGGAGTTTGTTTATACTGTGATTTGTTTAAGTGCAATTATGAGTATGGTAAGTGTTCTGATTGATGAAGTAAGGAAGCGTCCAGCCCTTTGGGATGTTATGATAGAGAATTACAGAGATAAAGATGTAAAGGAACTGGCGTGGCAAGAAATTGCTAATGTATTACATAAACCAAGTAAGTATGCACTGTAATTTAACTATTAAATTGTTCATGCTAACTTTTGCAATGCCTTGCCATTTCGGTGCGTGTTGCAAGCATATTTTCAAAAATTTGCCAAATAATTATACCTCAACCCAAAATTGTTCTATAGCTTTTTTTTAGAGAAAAGTTAAAATAATTCATTTATGCCAGTAAAAAATTGATTTAAGTAAAATTTACTAAGTTATTAGCTCATGGAATTTTTAACATGGATTTTTTGGTGTCCATAGTACCACCACACCTGATATAGTTTTATTTGTTGATAGACCAAACTCTTTGCAAGAAATTATTGTTAATTTAAATAATTATTCTAACAATTGGGGTTTATGGTAATTAAAGATAAAACAATAATAAAGACTTTTAGACAAGCAGGGAGATTAAGTCCATGTGAAAATGGTTTTGGGAGGGAGAACGTTTTCAGAAGTAGTAAATGAGTAAAAAACAAAATGGCTGATAACTCGACAACGAAGCTTTCCTGTATCTATGTTCATTTGAACAATTTAGCTTTTTTTTAGGTAGCCTACTGTTACGAAGTGAGATGAGGGAGATTATTAATTTATATTTTAATTATATTAGAAGTAGAATTTTATTGGTAGCCTACGGTGCAACACGCAATGAACTCAAATCGCACAGTTGCATTTTGTAGTAAGCCAACGACCGAGCTAGACGAGTAAAACTGAGTGGGGAGAGAGATGTTAAATAAAGGGGAATAAATTCGAGACAGGGCTTTTTGGGTGGAACCAGTGAAGGTGATTTCTCCTTCCTTAATATCACCACTAATGAGCGACAAAACCTCACTAAAGTCATCTTTATTCAGTCTACAATATGTTCGGAACTTTTCGTCATCACACGCCAAGTCTTCAATTAAATGATGATATTCACTGAACTTTGTCCGCCTTTTGTTTATTCGACGAACCCATTCCGACCTTTTATCAGTATCAACTCATCATCACTATCAGTATCACTTGAATCGGTTTCCATCCAGGGCATAACACTTCTCCTAAAATCAGGCTCACACCACGGCACTGTAAACGCCATCACTAACCAAATTGAAATGACCTCAAAAAATACAAACAGCAGTTGGCAGTGTACAGAGGGGAAGGGGGGGCACACGTTTCTGTTTGAACGGTGTACGAAAGATGTCACCAAAGTATTGATACATTGTGATTTTTTACTCACGTCAGTGATCCTTGTCGGTTTTTCTCTACCTAAAAAAACAGTTGCAATTTCGGACTTATCAGTCCATCATCAG
The DNA here is from genome assembly GCA_018207615.1 of Philaenus spumarius. Lineage (NCBI taxonomy): Eukaryota > Metazoa > Arthropoda > Insecta > Hemiptera > Aphrophoridae > Philaenus > Philaenus spumarius. The sequence goes on from JAGFPH010000381.1 coordinate 132,730, forward strand.
GTTATATATAAAAACACTACGAACACAAAATAACACTCAAACAACACATATTCACTCCGCTTGGAGATCGTAAAAGTTGAATGCGCACTGTCGCATCGTGAACATAGACGTGAAAGTCGTTTGGTAAATTAGCATTGACTGACGCTGGGGTAAACAGTGCCTTAGGTACTCCCTCCCCGTCTCGTGACTATCGTATCGAACAATAAGTTTGATCTGAATGATTGTTGATCATTCAGTATATTGTTAGGATCGGACTTTGAAGCTCTGTAAATTTCAAACTCTTCCAATGCGTCTAGATATTAATACATCGGCTACGTTCTGTGTGTAGAGGCCTTTAGTATGATGTAAAATATGTTGCTGGATCACCTGTTGTGTTGTCTATTTTATAATTTAACTTGCACTTTTTAAACCTAGTATTAATTTTTACTGCTAAATTTACCCGGAGGGGTTTGGCCCCTAACCCCCCCCCTGGATACGGCCTTGGTCATTATTACACATATTTTTACGAGTAAAATTATATTGTTATTATTGTGTACATTTTATAGCCTGACTTGATAAAACATGTCACTTCAAGCACTTTTTAAATGGGAATTATAGATACTAAATTTTTAAGTCAAATTTATACAAAAACAGTTTGGTTTGTAAAAAAAATACAAATAATAAAAAAGGTAAAAAATGATGTATAAAATTTGAATTAGCAATACAAAAATAGGGGTTTTACATTTGAAATTTTAATGTTGGCTGACATACTGGAACAATTTCTGATGTTTAAATTTTAAACCACATAGTTATATTTTCTATATTTTTTACACACACTGTATATCATGTAATACATTATATTATGTTATATAATTCTGAGTAATTTTACTATCACTAGGTCTATACTATACTTTAAAATACCGGGTGTTTCAAAATGAACATCGGGGTTTTAATTCTTTGTAGTATTTATGACATTTAACTTACAATTATAAATAACTAGCTGACCCGTACGGCATTGCCCGTGGTGGTTGGTATTTTCAGTCTTTTTAACGTAATTGTATTCTTTTTAAGTGTTCAGTCAGTGAGTGGTATTTGGCTTTTATGTACATAGATCTTAAATAATAAAAGCACTATTGTCATAATAATAAAAGATCTGAAATTATGATTTTAGTAACTTTGATCCCCCCA
>JAGFPH010000381.1:153425-175183 GCA_018207615.1 Philaenus spumarius
TGTTACATCCTAAATTAACGCCGATGCTAACAAAGTGACCATGCATATCCATAAACATACATGAGTTTAAACATAGTTATATTGAAAACTAAACAAACAATCTGAATTAAACTAAAAGCCATTAAAAGATCACATTTTTATCTTTATTTTGATATATAATTGTATATTTAAATACTAAACAGTATCTTATACTAATTAGGCCTATAAATTCCCAGTTTTCCACTTTCCACTTTGCGTTGTTTACGCTTCCATTTAGTAAATTTTGTGTTCCTTCCAAGACCCATAGTAAATACATCTGGATTTGAGAACACTCAAACAATACAATAACTGAAAATTAATAATAAAGCAAATAATAATAATCACCTCATCTAAAAATTCATAGTTTCATGATTGAAATTCAGCAGATCCATAATAAATGTCTTTGAAAGCCTAAACAAAATGAAATTGGACTTACAAAATAAATACCTTTTCACTATCAAATCTAAATAAAAACAATGGTAGGCCTACATATGAAAGAATATTTAATCATATCCATGAACATATGATATAAACATATGGTTAACAAAAGAAGGAATGGATTTTATAAAGACAATTTCGGAAAACTTTAGAAAAAATTAAACTTTATGTTGATTGTCCACAGTGCGTTCGCTTAAAACTCGACCAATTTCAATAATCAATGACTCAAATGAAAGCCGGTATTTCACTGAAGGTTCTTAGGCTAAAATATATAGAATTATTTAATAAGAATTTGAGATATGGATCTTTAATTAAAGGCAAATTTTGGAAAAATGAAAATTTATGTTATTTGGAGGTCCATCACTCGCCTTAAACTCGACAAATTTGAATGATCTCTATCTCCTATGAAAGCTTGTAATCCAATGAATATTTCAAGACCAAAACTAACTATGTACCTAGATTAAATCCGGAGATATATGAAAAACAATCATAAGACAATGCTGCAAATTTGAAACTCCCATAAGAAATGCATGGGGTGGAATTTTTGTTTGAGTTTAAGTCAAGTTATGCGGTAGATAAATTGATGCGGATGCTTGATGGCAAATCTGGGCGTGCCTACCTTTAATTTAAGACCTCAATTATGAAAATCGGTCGGGTAGAAGAGCCGAACGGACTCGGAAAAGAAAAACAGAATTTTTTTAATATATAAGATAGATTCTTTATTCTGTAGACTTTCGAATAATATCGATTGATAAATATACAATAAAGATGTCCATTTATCTTTTATATTTACTATCAAAATCCTCAAATGTCAGTGGCGGTTCCTGCTATAGGTTCACCCCAAGCAAATTGCTTTAATACCTTAATAATTGTAACTTGTAACTACTATAAGTAAATATTTAGTGCTAGTATGTTTCATTTTGAGGAAGAATCATTTACTTGGTTCTGGGCTTAACAAAATGCCGTCTTAAAACACTTTTAGTAAATGTTAAGTTATGGCTATTTATTTTTATTTCTAGATATTTTTTGCTCGGCCGTGCGCCCCCTGGGAGCTTGCGCCCCTATGCCCGGGCCTATTGGGAAATCCGGCCCTGACTTTATGTATAAGTGTGCTCACTCTAACGGACGTATTTAACGTCCGATTTGGTCCAAATTTACACAGGTTGGTTTTCTAAGTCGCTTGGACGAGTTCGTTAGCAAAAAAATTGACCGGAAATAGACCACATTTTTGACCGGAAGTAACAAATTTTGAGATTTTTCGTACTGTACTAGAATTAATTTTTTTTAAAGATTTCTTTAAAAAAATAGACATACGAAATAATGTTGCACATTTTGTTTTTTTACGCGACCTTATAGTCCATCTGGTTCCAACCAAAACAATCAAAACGTAAAATACCGTAAAAGTACCAGAATTAAATCCACGGCTTTTACCGTGGTGACCGATGGCAATATATTTTATCTATTCGTGAGTAGATCAATTTCCAAAAACATATATAAATTTAATTTTGGAAATTCGCTCAACTCACGTCAGCGGTTCAGCTGCGTGGTCGAATTATTTATTTTAATTACAGACTCAAGCAGTAATAGGCTAGATTATTTGTACAAAAATGAGAATAAAATTCGAGAATATCGATCGGTATTCGGTACCGGTAGTAATGTACAATTGATGTTTTTGATATTCGACTTTCTCTTTACTATCAATCAAACCAAGAAGAAATGAAGAAATTCTACTGTATCTGAATTTCTGAATTCTGAAGACCTGTGACCTGTATCCTGTATCAAAGTATCAACAATCATGAATCAAGTGTAGGCTTTCAACCACATAACCACATTGACAGATTGAAAGCCCTTTATCAAGTGCATCAAGCAAAGAGGAAGAGAGCAATGAAATAATACAATCTCATACAAGATTCTGTCAAGTTGAATTTGAATACCCTATTGAAATTTTGTAATTTGATAAATAGCAAAACGTTAGTTTACTAAATTCTCTTTAAATTTATACAAATAAATCTTTTTCTCAATGGTTGGAGGTAAGTGACTATGCTATCAAAGCAGAATTTGTTCAATGTCTTTTTAAATATTACTGTGCGATTATACGATTTTGATCTTAATTACGTCCGCGTCATCTCATTACCAAGTAAGGTTATGATTTGATTTAGGATGAGAAATTTACAACGGCAGAGATGCCGGCTAAAGTTTACATTATGACCTCTTGCCACATTGTGGCAGAGGTGCCAAAGTATATGCCCTAATAAGTAATTGAAGTAAGAATCAATTCGGCGTAAGTTTACTATTCGACCCTAGCCTAATATTTTTGCAGACAACGAATGCTTTACATTCTACTGTTAAATGTTGAATACAGGTAAACATAATGTGACTAAATAGGGTCTAGCCTACTATAGCCTAGGTTAGATTCTTTTATGTTTTTTTCAAATTATTCTTGCATTTCTGTTGCCATAGTAACCTCAGTTACTATGAGGCCTAGGGTTTAATAGTAAACTTGCGCCTTCAATTCTATTTAATAAATGAAAACAGAAAATATAATTTGCAAAATTTAATGTAATTATAAGTAAAAAATGAAACACTTGAACTCAATTAACTCATTATTTATTATATTAAGTGTCTTTTCAAAGACATGTGAATGTAAACAAACTCGTGCCAGACTCGTTATTTGATATTTGTTTACTTTAACTTGTCAATCAAAACTACTATAAATACACAAATCTTAACTTTTTTCTTAATAAATGTAGTATTTATACACTTTACTGATGCCGGGAAAGCAATATTTAACCATCTTCAACAAGTACAATATTAAAAACTTTCAAATCAATAGTTCGTTTTACATTGTAAAGTGCCGACATGTTTTTCTTAGCGTTCTCCCAGCGTTGCCGGATTTGTCTTGTTCTATTTGTGTAGAAACGAACAGTTTAGGCAACTCAACTAAGTGAAAATACTGTGACTAAATAGTATAGGTTAGTACCTTTTATGTTTTTTTAAAAAACAACGAAATATTATAATCATACTGTTGTCGGCCAGATGAAGTTAAAAGTAAACATAGCCTACTGTGACTAAATAGTAGGCCTATGTGATAATAACAACGAAATATTATAATCATACTGTTATTGGCCAGATGAAGTACAATAACCTGTTGTTCGATTTGGCAACGTTGATGAAATTCTATTTCAATTATGCAGTTACAGTGTAGTTTCTATTAGTTCTTAAAGGTACGATGTTATTGTTTGCGTAATTTACGTTTTGTTACATTATTTTCTAATTTTATTGCTTTGTGTGTACTTTTGGGATTAATATTGTTTACTTTATTTAATTCTTACGTGTTTGGTGTATGTTAAGTGATTTATTTTCTTATAATTATGTGAAATATTTCGGAAAAGTCGAAACTTAACCTATATAATTTCAACTTTTATTTCTTTCATAACTCCTATAGTATTATTTCCCGGGAAAATTTTTGTGGGTCATTCCATGGTAACTAATGTTACTGTCTCAGACTGTTTTAACTTGTTTAAATTAAAAACAAATATCATAAAATTAATATTTTTATCTCTGGTATTTTCTTTATGAATGATATTTAATTATATTCATATATAATAATATATAATATTTATTGGTACCTTTCCAATGATATTTTTAAATATTTTACAGGACAAAATTCATCTTAGTTATGAAGGCTAAAGTGGGGTAACTAACGTTACTATAAAAAGGACATCTGGAAACTTACTACAATTTTAGCATAGATTTTTTCCTTATATAAATGTGGTTTTATTCAAAAAATATATTTAGTGATTAAAACTTATTATGGCACAAATACTAAAAAATCTTCAGATACATATATTTTTTTTAAATCTTATTTTAGTAGTATATAATTGGTCAAAAATTGGCGGTAACTAATGTTACGGTAACTAACGTTACATTTGTCCTTAACAATAAAAAACGAGAATTTAAGGTGTTAATTGGGATAAACATTTCATAGTGATATTGTTTATCTAAATTACTTCTCACTATTCAAAAATGCCAAGTGTTAAAAAAAATATTTTAGGTTGCTAACACACTTTTTGTAACTGCAGACCAGGTAATAATGTAGTTACATCTAAAAGTACTCTCAATGAAAACTAAACTTTGATTTTCTAACAAAGGTGTGAAATTAGACATATTAGGCACTAAAAAGAACTTTATTTTAATATAAAAAAGTGTAAAGCCCTTACTTTTAATGTTACAATAACTAGAAAAAAAAACGGATTACTAGCCTCAAACAAGGGGTATAAATGGGCCTGTCTTTAAAAAAGTTTATATCTATCTCTAGGCCCTATTACAATTCAGAACAAAATGTGCCATGATATAACTAATGAAATGAATAGTTTTTAACACCATAAATAGTTATAAATGTTCATTATGTTTCACAAATAAAATATTATAAAGAAAAATCTAACTCGTGTAATGTAGGCCAATTCTGCAATCAGCTTTTTAAAGCCTACTTCTCATCCACTTCTATCTCTTTTTCAAAACTATAATACATCCTTAAACTATGAATTACAGTAGAACCCCTCTTAACCGGTCTGGTCGGGACCGAGACCCTGGCCGGTTACGAGTTTGGCCGGTTGATCCGAGGTTCCCGTAAAAAATTGATTTTAGTTCAAAAATAACCTACAGTACATATTTCATAAATAATAAAGGGAATAAGACGTTATTGCAACTGATTTTATTGTATGTACTGTACATACACACACAAACAAACACTAACAAATTACATGTAAACATTTTAACTTCCCTCGCCTCCTTTTCTCCCCTCCTGTTTTCAAGCACTTTTGCTCTCACGAAATTCAGTAAAGGTTCTGAGAAATAAACAGATGAAGAAAGAGAAACAAAGGAAGCCGCCTTGTCGATTGATTCTTGCCGCGAAAGCAAGAGGGGGGATCAAATCTTGCTTCCCACGGCAACTGTATTATTTTTTCTTGGAATCAATTAACCAAGCGGCATCCTTTGTTACGCTCCTCCTCCCCCCTTTTCCCTGCCACAACTTTAACACATACAGTAGCACAAATAACATTGCGTCATCCCGAAATGTCCGTCAAATAATCGATGTTTGAGACTTAAGAGGCCAGTTAATATATTTGATTTTGTTGTTTCTTGAAATAGGCCGGTTAAGCCGAGGACCGATTGATCCGAGGCCGGTTAAGAGGGGTTCTACTGTAAACAAATAAGTTCAAGGCTAAGATTTAGGCCTAAACATCACTAGCCATCACAAGCAAACTTTATTAAGACATCCTTATAAAAGTAGCTGCTTGCATATGCCTTTAGAGGCAATACATAAAAACGGGCTTTTAAAATAACTACACTTTATTTTACAAGTTTCACAGACTTGGAAGTAACTTATAATCATATTTTCAGCTGATATTAAGCCACTATTGCATGTACAATAAATAATTTTTTTATGAAATAGCTGGAGATAAAAATTTAATAGGCTAAATCTTTATTTTAATATTTATTAGATGAGTCGTTAAGAAAATTAAAATATCAGGAATTAATTTGGAAGCAAACTAATTAGTCTATGAGTCAAAATAGTAACATTATCCTTATTTATTCAAGTATTTCACTCATATTCTATTACCTAAGAAATTGGTAACTAACGTTACACTAATTTAAATATTTCCAAAAACTTGAAGATCTTAAAAATGTAGATTTTTTATTTGTAACTTTATTCAATTCATAGTAATACATTATGTGAGGTCAATAACAATGAAAATAAATTTTTTAGAAGTTTTAAAAACCAAACATATAAAATATGTGGTAACTAATGTTATCAACGGTCCCTTGAATTGATTATCAATGCACTTAATTCAAAAAATTAATTTAACACTTCAACCGAAAGATAAAATCTGTGACACTTATGGAGAGACATGGACTGTCAGACCGGGGTTGGTGGTTTTCAGTATTGTATCATGTTTTGTGTTATATAAGTTTAGTTTTTAGTTAAGTTTGAGTTAAAGTTTAAGTTTTAATTAATTATAAGTTTCAAATTATTTGTTTTTATGAGGTAAAAATAAAAATCATTTTAGAGGCTAGAAAATATTTACTTACATGAAACCAAAGACATAATACATATTTTTGAGGAACAACACATTTATTGAACACAGTCAGCTGCACAGTCCATGCTCATTTTTATACTACACTCCAAGCAAATCAATTGAACAATGTTTTTATCGAACAACAGTTTCCACACATTTTCTCTGCTAGGATTGTTCCCAAGAGCCCTTGCAGTTCCTGTAAGTCTGGCAATCCTCTAACAATGTTTCTTGCAGGTGTTCGAACATCTCTCTGTGGCTCCTCGGTTGTCCAATAATAGGGAGGTCCGTATTCGTTTTTTCGTAATCGGCCGAATATATACTTTGGCAGACGACGCTGAGGAATTCTGTCAATGGCTGGCTCCCTTTGTAATTCGGCAATGGCTGGATCCCTCCCTAGGAACTTCTGCAATTACGGGAATTTTGTCAATGGCTGGCTCCCTTTGTAGTTCGGCAATGGCAGGATCCCTAGGAACTTCTGCAATTACAGGAATTCTGTCAATGGCTGGCTCCCTTTGTTGTTCGGCAATGGCAGGATCCCTAGGAACTTCTGCAATTACAGGCTCCCCACGAATATTACCAATACTAGGCTCCTCTTCAATGTCTGATGATGAATCACTTTCGTCGCTAGAATAATTAGTTACATCAGGTTCATTCCTTATGGGTTCAGGTAACACATAGTCGGGATCCTCATCGGAATCGTCTACCACGTCTATCACTTCACTTGTATCACTTTCACTGTCATACATTTCCTCATTCAACATTCTGGTTATTCTTTTAACATAGTTTGGTTCTGTTACGCCTACACGTACTGATCTCCTTGACACTGAATGTCTCTTTTCATTCGAGCTCATGCTTTGAGACGTAGATGGCTTATCCATTCTCAAAAAATATGTACAACAATAAAACACTACTACTTTAACAATACGATTATAAAAAAAAACACAACTACTATAAACTATCCAAAATAAAAATAGTAATATTATATATACATCGAGAAAACTAATATCCACAAAGCGAAAGACCCGGTCTCGAAAGCACAATAGCCGTGACGTTATCCGAAAGACGCGGTCTGTGGGACTGCCTAGTGTTTCTTCACAATGGAGTCACCATTCACTAAGCAAACAAAACATCACAAAAACAGATTGGGTGTGTTGGGGAGGGAGAGGGGGAGGGTACACTGACCTTCAGGCGGCTAACCGTCTCAGTGTTGCCCCACCACCAAAAGAAATATTACCATGGTGCCTGTAAGACCGATCTTTCGGTTGTAGTGTTAAATAGGTACAATTTATGTTTTCTCTTACTTTGAGAGCTGCTTTACAATAGTGTGCAGGTTAGTTTCAGTAGAACTTAAAACTAACTGATTAAACTTAGCTTCAAAATCTTGTTATTTCTTGTTCCCTAACCTCTTCAACAAGGTTAGTAAACAAACAGCTGCCTAATTGTTAAACCAGCTGAAATAAACAAAAATAATGTGCCTAGCAAAGTTCTCTAACAGTTTGGCGACGTAAAAACATTAAAATTACCTCATTATGTAAAAAAATTTTAAATATTGTTTTTGTCCCCAATCTCATGGAACGACCCTTGTTGTTTTTAGAATCAGTTGGATGTGTTCTTTCTTACTAGCCTTTATCAAATTCCCTTAGAAATCGATTGACAAGTTGAAGTAAATTTTTACCCGCTATTCCTTCATCTTAACATCACTTAATATAAAACAGGAACACACACAATTTTCATTTTATAAAATTCCATAATACATTCTAAATACTTAATGTTTACGGTAATATCAAACTACGGATGTTCACGATTCGATACGTTGAATCAATCCTATGTGTATATCAATAACAAGGGCCCATATGTATTTGTTACATCGATGTATTTTGAATCGATGAAAGTAAAAAAAGCCTGAAGTTCTAACTTACCGTCTCTAGTCACTGTATGTTTCCACTTTGTTTCCTAGTTGGTAACATCAATTAAGTTGTTTTGTATAACAGAATGCAGGCATTTAAAAAAATGGCCTGAAGTTCGTATTTAAGTCACAGTATGTTTACCTGCATTCAATAGTAGAATGTGCCTGAGTAAATTTACGCCGAGATGCCAAACTAACTTATATGGGCAAATTTTCAGAATACCACTACTTCTGTCACAACAACGTTACATTCAATTTAAGCACTCTACCCTAATTGGATTAAGTTTACATGGCCAACCCTAGAAGTGTAAGCTCACATTGGGCACCCTCTACAGTACCGGGTTAAACTCATTCTATAGACTCATTGTTATAAAAACTATATAGACTCGTAGTCATGAGTTGGTAAATAAGAATAAAAACAGTAACAAAAAGATGAAATAAAAGCATAACAAATTGGTACAAAAACTTTTTATCGGCAGCTCGTGGCACCAGGGCAGCTGACCCACTTGCATCTATCCTAGGGACGGCCCCTGAGTTAACAATACACCTTCCTGTTGATATACTGTACTGCAGACATTTTTTTTTTTTTTAGGGGCGTAGGTTTACAATATAGGCCCTATGTGTTGAATTGGGAGTTCAAAACACATACTTAGGCTTTATTATTTTACTTTTGTTTACAGTGTGTTTAGTACTTTCTATTAAGTATATAACATTTTCTTATGATTTCTATATGTTTTATTGTACGAAGGCTGTTCGGAAAGTAACCTCCGTTTTTTTATAAATAAAATGCAGTTCAAGTAGATACAACATTTTTATTATATAGGCTACATCTTAAAACTCTGACTTTCCTGTTGATAGTTTTTAACTTAGTTTCCATGAACATTTAAGCACTTATCATACCTATTAACTAACTTTGAAATTCCTTCTGCAAAAAAATCTCCCGCCTGTGTCTTGAGCCTTCCGGTGACTGCATCTTTGAGCTCTTCGTCATCCTCAAATCGCTGGTAGCCAAGCCATTTCTTCATATATATAAAAAGTTGGAAATCTCTGGGGGCCAAATCTGGGCTGTATGGTGGATGCCTAATCACATCCCATTTGAACTGGCCGAGAAGGTGGTTTTCTGAGCAGCGAGAGGACGAGCGTTGTCATGCAGGAAAATGGCGCCAGATGAAAGAAGACCATGGCGTTTGTTTTGGATCCCCTGTGATATGTTTTTCAGTGTTACAGTGTACGAATCCGCATTGATTGTTGCACCACGTTCCATGAATTCAACTAGCAGCACCCCTTTTGAGTCCCAAAACACTGTTGCCGTGAGCTTTCTGCCGGAAAAATCTTGCCGGGCTTTCGTTGGTTTGTGTGGCGTTGCCATGTGACCCCACACCTTTGACTGTTGTTTAGTCTGAGGATTCACGTGCTTGACTCAAGTTTCATCTCCAGTCACAATTCTGTTCAGAAAAGATTCTCCTTCTTGGTCATAACGCATCAGAAAGTCCAGAGCCGAGGGCATTAGTTAAGTGGCGGCGCAAGAATGGCGGCATCAGCTTGAAAATTTTAGAACACAAATGCAACCTAACTTGTCACAAATGAAACAATGTATAAAATTCATGTTTATTAAGATATTTATTTCAAATGTAGGCCTACTCCTAAACTAACCTCGCTTCGCTCGTATCTCCTTCTAGTGATGTATCCGTTTGTGCTAACTTGTCATCAATATATTCAAACAAATAAAATTCCTTGTTTAATTTATCGCAAACTATTCTTACATTTGGGAAGGTTGTACCTCTTACATGCACCATTCAATTATAAGATTGCCAATCGCTAACGTAATCAATTAATTTGTGTGCTATTATATGATACTTTTGAAATATTGTTATTTTCATTTTTAATTGTGGAATGTTTTCTGTTTAGAATCACAGTTTAAACTTTCAAACATTGACAATGTGTTTAGGTTGACACTACTTTTTACATAAAAAAGGTTGTCGTCCACGATAATATCCATAATGAAGTGATTTACACTTTATAAGTGTAAAAGTTACACCGGTCATGAAAAAAGGCGCAAGTTTTTACAATACACTTTCTTCAAATGTATTACTTATATTTTGTATATATACAAAGGTTTTGTTTTTGGGGTTTTTATATTATTTAATTTGTGATATGTTTGTGTTTGCCTCACTGGACTGGAAATGATATTTATAAATAACTTATTTTACGTTTTTGTTTTGTATTTTTTTTAAAGTGAGTGTAAAGAGAGTTTGGAAAATTTGTAACAAAAAATATTATTGAAATCGAAATAAGTATTGCTTCATACATAACTGTTAAATTCTAGAGTTTTTGTGGGTAGCCTATAGGTTGGCATCTCTGGCGCCGTATGAGTGGTAGCATATTAAAAACGTTAACCTCCCAAAATGAATAATTTTAAATATTTAGATGTGGTTATCTTATTTTGTTGAATTGTTTGCTCTTATATAACATCTGTTCTGTATTCTATTTTTCTCAGATAAAACACCTATAACGGGAAGGCCAGGTCTCCGTTCAAATCCCGCAAGTAATGAATCTCAACGTTCGTATATTTTGAGGAATCGAACTGTGGGTAAAACTGAGGAAGGCGAGGAGGTAGGCAAGCCTTGTTATTAATTCAGGGTGGCTAGCGACAGGGAAAACAGGGAAAACCTGGAAAAGTCAGGGAATTTTACTTTTCTGGAAAAATCAGGGAAAAGTCAGGGAATTTTGGTTAAGGTCAGGGAAAAATAACATTTCTAAGGAAAATAGTTACAAATAACTATCTAAAATGGTAGGTTAATACAATTTTTAATTGAGAAAATAAACATTAAAGATAAGATGTACTTCTACTTCAAACAATAAGAAAACCACGTATTCTGATACGTAAAACCATATATTATCAAGTTACGGGAGTGATTGTGGCAGCTTGTTTCAATGCACTTACCGTGTTATGACCTTGAAACCTTTCTCTAACATGCTGTTTCTAAAAATGTTAGTTTTATTATTAAATGTTTTTGAATTTAGGTATTTTGTATCAATTAATTAAATATTTAATGTAAATCAGTAACCGGTAGTTGAATTACAAAATCCACCACCTTCAGTCCCCAGACAGTGTCATAAAGATTTTTATCCTTTTTTCCTTCCTTAAAAAAAAAGTTGGATTACAAAAAACCAGTTAGTTATTTCTTTTGTTATAATATAATAAAATATAATTTGACTAATTCATTGTTTAATTTAATGTTTATAATCATAAATGCGTAATTTGCAACTGCTGGTGGTTGGTACAACATAGATAATATTAAATATTTAACTTATAATATTACCGTGTTTATTTAAATATTTAATTAATTCCCTAAAATTTGATTTACTTACCAAAATAATTTGATTGATTTACTAAAATAAAATTAGCATGGTTTTGTTTGAGCTTTTTCTAAGGTTGGTCAGGGAAAAAGTTATTTAGTCAGGGAAATGTCAGGGAAAAGTCAGGGAATTTCAAAAGGTTATATCTCTAGCCACCCTGTTAATTATACTTTAGAGGTTATTGTTTACATCCTTAGGGGGAAATTTTGCCAAGGACATATTTATTTTGCAGAAACAAACCGTTCGACTTGCTTGGAATGTCCCTTTTAGTTTGGACTTGTGTGCAGCTTTGTATTGGTTTCAGAGTAATGGCTGTATCCTCAATTTATATTGTTTAGTGTTTGTAAAAACGACCTCATTTTTCAGACAGATTATGTTATTCATTTGCACAGCACTATACATTGTATGGACTGATCTTTACAATAATTATACTTAGGCGCAAGAGAGTTTTCTGTACATTTCCTTCAATTGTCTTTTTTTTTTTAATTATATTAACATTACAGTCTGAAAATTTTAAAGTTGTAAATTTTTTTTATAAAATATTGCATTTTACGGGTGTCACAAAAAACCTTAGAGGGCTATACAGGATCAGATTGTATAGGCCTACATTGAAATCAATTTAAAATGTTAAGTAACTTTTTTTCGAATTCATCTTAGTTTAGTTGCAATGCGGTAGGCCTACTTTGTGTTTTTACAAAAACTCACTCAAACTCCAGAAATAAATAAGATATTGAGTTCAAATTTGGTATAAGAATTTTGTATGTTACGATTTACAAGTTACGTAACATTTTGTATGTTACGATGAAACCAAGAATTTGGTTCAATAATTTTGAAAATGGCGGCTGTTACAAATATATCTTGAAAACCCTCAACGTAACAAAACATTTACAAGAGACAAAATATTTTTATTTTTAACGACAGACAAAATGGCTTTTTTTGTTTTTTCTATAGGTCAAAAACTATAAGAATTTTAAACATTTTGATTTTAGGCTAATTTTGGATGTTGTAGACAATTACCTAGAAATTATGATTTCAGTTTTTTTTTTTTTCTGAAAAATTAATTAATTTGTGGGTATTTACGTACGGAGGCCACTATTTTTAGAGGTTTTTTACTACATACTATTTTTAGTAGTAATCTAGTAACTAAACGTACTGTGTTTAAACACTATAGGTTAGAACTTTAGGCTATTTTTTTTATTATTCTTGCATTTCTGTTGTTTACTAAAACAATACCTAACCTAGCAACGTTTAAAAAAATAGTGGCCTCCTATAACAATTCAAACCCTGTAAATGAAACTTTGAATAGGTAACCTATAGTAAAATGCATAGAGTTAGACCTAGTTAACTAAAGACAAGTTAGTATCTATATATATTTATATATTCGATTTCAAAAGAACTAACCTCAATGAATTAATGTACTAAAATAAGTAATGCCAATGTCCTGATCGCTTAAAGTCTAATCCAAATTAAATAGAATCATTTAACCATATGAAATTCTTTTAGGTTAACTCCAAGATGTAAGCCTAAATTGCTATGCAAATAGAAAACGATGTATTTTGATAACACAAGACACTCACATATCGAAGTTGGATACAATAAGCCATATTATAGGGGATAAACAGTAAACTTGTCGGCCATTTTGATAAATTCGTTGCCAGGCAACTGTTACTAAGAGACAAAGATGACGTCATAGCTTCATGCAAGATCTAGTCTGATAAACAAGCGGAGGAGAAATAGTTACGTAGAAATATTCAAAACATAATTATAATTTTGTAAAGTAAGTTAAGATATTATGTAAAATAAATTAAGTAAACAATTTTAATATGTAAGAGAGAAGCAATATATTGTAGAATAATAAATTAACCAATGTGTAAAAAGGTACAGTCAAGTAACGCGGATTAAAATTTTGATAGTCTCAACCCCAAAACCGTTTAAAAAAAAAGGACGAATCAGAAAGCCCAATCCATACGCGCCTAGAAGACAAACTTTAAAACCGACGCTAAGGGAATCGAGTTGATGACGCCAAGGTAAATAGATGTGTTATTGTGATCTCCAGTTTTTTTAAAAGTGATATAAAAGTAAAAATTGTGTTTTCGGACTAACAAGAACTACTAAAATGATAAGTATAACCTGGTGAACATAATGAACTAAAATTTTAATAATATTCCAACTCTAACTATTTTAAAAGAGCTTCAAACTTTCTCAAGAACATTTAAAAGACTTCTAAAAGATTTCGGTTATCTATTCTATACCTAAAGGACATAATATTTTGTGTAGTTAATCCATATAATTAAACTTCAAAATTTAAGAGTATTTACGTATAATCTACTTGGAAAAAGCCAGCACGACCACCCTACCCCGATATATACATATATTCACCACAGAATATAGAATTATATTTTATGAACCATAAAAGACCTTCAGAGCATTTTTTATGTAAATTATTGAATCAAGAAAACACTTGTAATTATATTGTAATTTTAACCCAATAAATTTGTATTTGTAACCCGTTTTCATTCATTTATACAGAAATAGATAGAATCTTAGTGACTTATATTAGAAGTTATTCCAATTGCAAGTTGTATCAGATAAAATAATTATTAGAGTTATTCCAAAATTTAATAAATTCATAATAAAAATAAAAGAAATAGTGTTGTAGTTTTGTACTCCGTATAATACGTAAGTACCAATTTGTGCATTGCAACTACTTAAGGTCATCCTATGGTTCAAACTTAAAAGCCCTTAGTTTGACAAGTTATTATTGGTCTAAAATTTGGACTAGTTATAAATAATGCATGACCAAAACTGTTTTATTACTGTAATTAGATATGGCACGTACAGACTAATAGTTTTTATTGTCGCAATATCTTCTGATCCTAACCTGAAGGTATGCTAAGTTTTAAAGTACATTTTATTACTCTAAAACTGGTTTCACCAAGGTTTGTCAACTCATTTAACGATTGTCAAATTCTTAACTAACCGTTAAACACTATTATTACGTTTCACCAACAAGAAAATCTGTTGACAAACGTTACTTAAATTTAAAGATCGATTTTCCGATATTGAAATACATTGACGATCCATTAAAACTTCTTGAATATAAAGTTTGGTTACGTAAGTCAAGTGCAGTAAAATGATTCAAAGCCGCATAAATTTATATAGTTAAAAAAAAGTATTTATGAAACAAAATATTGGCTATATCAGAAACTGGTGTTTTATTATGTGAATTCAAGGAAGTTTTTTATGTTATTAGAAATTCATGCATACATCAAATCTCGATTAGTTTATATTATAAGCCTAACTGTTAACAAAGCGTGAACGTTTTCATCCTGAGGTTATGTTTTTAGAAAATGTGGATCCTGAACGATCATTGCAAGAAAGAAATGATAATTATATCAAAATTGATCGTAATTAATGATGATTATACAATTTCGATCACACTATTGATTTTCCAAACATATTGTTTTGAAAGTGCTAGAAGAAGCTATATCAAAATCAGAATATTAAACTGTTTTTAATAATAGCCCTTTAACTTAGATCCAACAATTACTTTTAACACTAAAAGGGTTTTGACACCGGATCTTTCCAAATTGCCATTGGAGATACTAGTGGTGTTTCAAAAAGCACTGTATGTAGGTATGTAAAAAACATTTCTGAAGCAATCGCTTCGTTACAACACTACATACAATTTCTAAAAGAACCAGAAGCATTGACAGTTATCCAGGATGTTTATAATATATGCCATTTTCCTGGTGAAATTGGTGCAATCGACTACATTCATATACCAATTTTATTTTCTGGTGGCCAAATTGCTGAAGTTTTCCTGAATAGAAAATCGTATTTTTCTATAAATATGGTAACTAACTCAGATGCAAACCTGTTGATAAGAAATATTGTAGCCAGATGGCCTGAGTCTACTACTAAGGCAGTTTCATTTTTGACAACAGTGATCATGAATGTGATTTGACACTGGAAGAGTTAAGGAAGGTCATTTACTTGGTGTCAATAGATACAGTTTGTCGAAACTATTTGTTAACACCATTTCTTGCAAACAATGACCAGCATAATTATAATTAATCCCCCATAAAGACAAGAAACACTGTCGAGAAACAATAGGCAGTGTGGAAAACACATTTTTTTACATTATCTAGATATTTCATGTCACTGGATTAGAACTAGTAGTAAGAGTTGTTAAGCTAAGCCAAATGCATGGGTTACCAAGGGGATTTTGAAGTCAAGGGAAAGAATGAAGTTGTTAAGCCTCCAGAATAAGTGCTCAAATGACAAAAAATTTAAAGTCTTTTTTAAAAACTATAAAAAAATATATAAAAGGGTATTAAAAGCTGCTAAGGCTTATGAAATAAACAAAAAAATTACCCTTTCTGGTGACTTATCAAAAACAACATGGCAAATCATTAACGGCTACAGGAGCACAAATCAAGGCCCTTCTCGGGTTGAGCTCAATGCCAATGGGGAACAATTCTCTCAGCCTTTTGCTGTGGCTGAAATTTTCAATACTTTTTTTGCAAATATAACAAAGGCAATTTGTTTAATAAAAGACAGCGAAGGTTTTTCCAATTTAAGTAGTTCAATGATGCTCTTTCCTGTGAGTGAACAAGAAATAAAAAGAACAATAAGAAGTTTCAAAGCAAAAACTTTATCCGATTTGTATGGTATCTCAATGTGGCTAGTTAAACAGTGTGAAAACGAATTGGTGAGACCACTATCTCAATACCTCATCAATGCCCATTTGAGAGTGGAGAATTCCCACACGTATTAAAAATAGCAAAGGTTATTCCGCTGTTTAAGAAGGGAGAACCGAGTGATGTAAATAATTATCCCCCAATCTCACTGCTGCCAATATTTGGCAAAGTGGTAGAAAAGGCATTTTTGGTCAGACTTGTTAACTTTTTAAACAGGTATAAAATTCTTTCTGATTGTCAATATGGTTTTAGGCAAGGTAGATCAGCAGTAGATGCTGTTGTTCATTTAATATCATTTATAGTTAATTCTTTGGATAGGGGTGATCAGGCACTCAGTGTTTTTTTAGACCTCACCAAAGCTTTTGATAGAGTAAATTTTAAAACACTTTTTAATAAACTTGAACACATTGGCATAAGGGGGCTGCCTTTACGGTGGATTAAATCATATATGACGGAAAGAACACAGCAAGTAGTGATTGCTGGTGAGCAGTCCAACAAGGTAGAGCTCAAATATGGGTCCCCCAGGGATCAATTCTTGGCCCGGTTTTATTTTTATTGTATATTAATGATTTGTCAACATCTGTTAATATTGACAATGTGATTCAATACGCCAGATGATACAACTCTTACCTTCAGTGGTAAAAGTTTAGATGAAATAGAATTTAGATGTTTTGAGCAAATTAGTGTAGCTGGTCAGTTCTTTAATGATGGGAATTTACAAATTAACTCCAAAAAGACCAACTTTATGCACTTTGGTCTCACTGAAGAGGCTAGATCTTCAGGTGCTAACATCTTTCTGGGTGAAGAGCAACTAGAAGAGATCAGATCTGTTAAGTTTTTAGGTCTAAATATAGACAAAGGACTGACATGGTCGGACCACATTGATACCATTTTCGGAAAAATAGCTTCTGGTATTTTTGTTCTTCGATGCTTAGCTAAACAAGGCTGCAGCAAGCATATCCTTAAAACTGTATATTATGGCTTAATATATTCTCATTTAAATTATGGGGTTATATTATGGGGAAATTCAACCAAATTGCAAAGACTATTTGTCATGCAGAAAAGAGCCATACGGGTAATTTCAAATTTGAAAAATGGCCAGTCATGCAGGGATGTATTTAAAGCAGAAAACTGCTTAACACTTCCCTGTATTTATATAATGGAGGTAATACTGTTTTGTCGGTTTAAGTGCTGTACAGCACAAAATAGCGACTACCACACTTATTTCACCAGAAAGGGGAGTGACTTAAGATTAGTAAAACACAGACTAAATCTTCATAAATAACTACCTGCTCAAGCTGGAATAGCTTTATTTAACAGGCTCCCAGAGTCTATTAAGAAAATAAAAAACATCTTAACTTTTAAAAAGCACCTGAAGGATTTGTTGGTGAGAGGTGGCTATTACTCCGTGGGTGAGTTTATGCAATTGAGGAATGAGTCTGGGAAAGCTGTGCCCAGATCCTTATGGGTTGTTTTGAATTGTTGGGGTATTGCCAGTGTATTTTATTGTATTGTGGATTCTATTTTTGCTTGTTTTGTTTCTTTAATTATTGTTGTTGTGTTCTCTGACATTTTGTGTATAGCTGACTGGCATACGTGTTTTGTTCTATCCATATAAGTTATTGTTATCATAAGTTCTCAGTTTTATTACTATCTACCATTATGATTTACCTTTTATAAGTGATTGTTGAGTAATTTTGTGTAATTAGATGTATGGTGATTTTTATTATTCAAATTTTAATGTACATTTTTTTAAATACTTTGACCATGGCTATACAATTTAAATTTTGTCAACAGCTTAATAAATAAAATGAAATGAAATTTTCAGCTCTCATTTCCTATAACTAAATTTACCTGTTATCCGTCGTGAGACTTCGTTCTGCGTTTGTCTGTGACGCGTTTCGAAACATATATTTCATCATCAGATATGGATAACAAGTCATTTTAATTATATCTATTTGTTACTTGAATTAGGTTTGCAAACTCAAATTAGCATCTCATTAACAATAATTGTAGCAACGGCAATATTACACAATATTGCTATTCAGGCAATAGATGATCTACCTGAAGACATTTCTGTACACCAATAACTGAAAAAAAATTACCAATTACCTTAATTTTGAAGAGATAATAATAGTAGTTGGTGCAAGTTCATTATTATGGAGCTTCTGCAACTGCTCGTCAAGAAATTGTAAATAACCGCTTTATATAAAGTTTTAGTAAAAACAAAAACAGTGTTATTAGTTAGTTAACATTTTATTAAAAACACATAAAATATTAACTGTTTCTACATTTATTTCTGTGATTTTTGTATAGGCGAAAAACCTGGGTGGTTATCATTGCCTGCTTTTCTTTTTGATTATTATAATTTTAATAGTTTCTTCATAAGTGCCCATTTTTATTTGTATTTCTGTCTCGGCTTTATGTTTTTCTTTCAGCAACCTCTTTTTCATGTCGCAAACTTTCCATGATTCAGAAAATTCTGAAATGTTTTTACATAGTCATAGAGCTTCGAAAGTTTTGTTTTCTTTTAACCTCTGGCCTATTTCTAGATTACCATGAAGTGGTGGAGGATGTTGGAAGTTCATCTTGCCATTACTTAAGGAAGGGATTCATCTGTTACTTAAAAATGTTTGTACTAGGTTAGTTTCACATTACTATAAATATTAACTTTGCAGCTTTCTTTGTGTAGCCTACATGCAAATTTAATAATATGACAGCGTTGGATTTTGCTGTGGTGCGGTAGAAATTATTGTAATAAGAATCGTAGGACCTACTGAAATTGTAGTAAGTAGGCCTACTTTAAATATGTTACATCAACAATTTATAAGTTGATAGCTAACGCATTGTTTGTATTTGTTCCTTAGATAATATAGTTCGGAATATAAACGACCTTACAAAAGTTGAAACTTACTGAAACGGATTTCCTATCTTCTATGGCTGAAATTTCTATATACAGTAGAACCTTGATAATTCGAGCTAATTGGGGCTGACTGTACCTCGAACTATAAAAAACTCGGAGTACGCGGAGAAATTGACAAAAATAAAGAATAATATATTTTTTATGTTTTAATTAGTTAAAATATTAGAACATTTAATACAGTAGTAGAAAATGGTTTGATTTTATCTCCATTCCCCCACATATACTTCACCGACACCGTACCCAGCTGCAAGTTTATTCAAGGTTTCGCCACTGTCTAGTTTTTTCAAGGCCTCTAATTTTTTTAATTGGCACAAACTATCTTTTCCGCTCATTGTTACAAAAACGCAATCAATATTAAAACTTAAAAACTTTTAACAGAAACAGAAAAGAATGCTCTTACTAATCGACAATGTTACACAACACAGATATGTGTAGCGCCCATACTTCCATGGGAACTGACAGTTTACTATTGAAATTGAACTATTTTTAAAACGACAAGAGGGGGAGACGGTCAAGTATGAGATATATGACTGAACGACTGAGCTGCCATGAGATATAAGCGGCGTCGGCGAGACCCAATGTTGATGCATTGCCAACCTGCAAGTGATGGTGTGTCTCCAAGCCCGACAAGTGAACACAAGCCAGCCACTT
The DNA here is from genome assembly GCA_018207615.1 of Philaenus spumarius. Lineage (NCBI taxonomy): Eukaryota > Metazoa > Arthropoda > Insecta > Hemiptera > Aphrophoridae > Philaenus > Philaenus spumarius. The sequence goes on from JAGFPH010000381.1 coordinate 173,505, forward strand.
CGATCCCTTGTCACCTTCAAGAGACTAGTTGGCATTTTAAACGTACAATGGGGCGGTGGTAACTCAATAATTTTGAAGTCGCTCTACAATCAATGTTTTAAAGGCTTTAAAATAGTCAAAAAATCTGGTTTTTTTTTATTTTCAAACAGCTCGAAATACCCGGACCCTCGAACTACTGCGACTCGAATTATCGAGGTTCTACTGGATTAGCTGACACCAAAATATCTGTTGCTTTATTTCTTGTTTGTCTTCTTTTGACATAGCACCTTCTGGAATAAAACAATAAATTAAATCGACTATGATGTCGGTCTGTGACTTCAAATACATTGATGTCATGATCAAAATTACTCCTATGATAATCCTATATTGCCAATAGGAAATTGCTGAAATACTGACAAAACAAGCAATGAGTAAATAAATTAAGAAGATAATTAATTGGTTATTGTTCTCATTCTGTTTGGATAGGCCTAAATTAATAATCACGTTTTCAGAAGAAAGGGACTAAACATGCACCAATCAAACCAAACTATTATAATGAATCAAATCCCATCAAAAATGTTAAACCCGAATAGCCTAAGTTGGTAACGTTAAATTACTGAAAAGACTAAGGAACCAACCAATGTTAAGAAATAAGCCTAATCAATGGTAAAGAAAATAGCAAACGAAATTTATATGTAGAATCATATTTAGAAATAATTCGATTAGAGCCTACATGTCAAAACAATGTGTGAAACTAATTAATTAAAAGAATGTAAAATTAAACTAACCTAGGCTAGTAAACAAATGAACTAACCTAAGTCACATTTAGCACACAAAACACTTGATCTATATATTAATCTTACACCACTAATAAATCACACACAAGGAATAATTATATTCATTAGTTATTTATTCATCGAAGTCATATAAGATGTATAAAAACAGTAGAGTCCATTCAAAAACGATGTTGTACCAAAAACAATTATTGTAAACATAGACACCGTAACATGTTCCGTTTCCAAATTCCTACGTTAAATGAACTTGGTCAAATTGGAAAAACACAAATAAATATTAAAACCAAATAGAACACGGTGACAACCGATAAAATTGTAAGAATTAGAAATAATTAGGACGTAAATGAATATTAGTTTATATCAAATGTATTAGAAACTAATTATAGTAATGGTTACAAACTGATGTAATGTAAGGGAACACGGCCATGTTAGATGCAATAAGGAAGTCAAGTTGATTTTAATGTAACGAGATTTAATTGATAAATAATATTTTGGCATCAAAATAATAAGAAAAATGCAAATAAGAAATAGACTGCAAGTAACGAACATGTTTCACAGTTTAAAGATACAAATTTAAGTCACAAGAAGGAATGTAGAACAGACCAATGAGATTAGAGAACCAGTGACCGCAGCGCTAGGAAGGTGTAGCGAGCACAATACAAACCACAAAAGGGATGCGCAAAAATTTCAACTAGAAGAGGGAGTACAAACCGAAGCCTGGAAGTAAGAACATGTAAAACAACGTTTCTGTGAATTTCAAAAGTTTTAAACAGTTTTCAGAATAATAGAATCAGTGCTACTAGTGCAAAACAGACGTGGTATAATCTGTTATAATACATATCAGTGACAACTTATTATGGATACTACTAATAAGTTGATATCTAATTTCAGTTGTGATGTAAAAAT
>JAGFPH010000381.1:180183-207961 GCA_018207615.1 Philaenus spumarius
TTTTTACGAAAACAATACTTTCTCCATATACTACGTATAGGGTGGAGAAAGTAAAAATATAAGAAACCTGAATATTTCTGGGCTGAATATTGTTTTAATTACAATTTTTGAATTTCACTAAACATTAAGCCACAACTCTAAAATATTTATTTTCTTGTTCTAGAACTCATCTTCGGAAACAAATGAACCTGTAGGATATGAGAAAGAATCGGCTGTTCCTTTTGAATGTGAGAAAGAATCGGCTGTACCTGTTAAAAACAAGAAGAAGGAAAAAACAAAGAATGACTTCGTCTATGACTTACTAAATAAATGTTAGTTCATTTTACTTTTTTCTATGAATATTTTAGCAGGATATTTTGTATAGGAGGCTTGTTAGCGTTTGAGGATTCAAAGAATGATGATTGCATTTTGTCTTCAAGCTATTATACATTGAGATATTCAAGACATTATACAAAAATGATCATGCATGTTTATGGTCAAGGTATGACAAGGCTATACAAGTAATTCATGTTCATGTTAAGGGTTGTGGTCAATTCTGGCGATAATGCCGCAAGCTAAATTCTTTTGCGAAACAAATTGAGTTTAAAAAAAATAGTTGTGTGATCTCTACTTACAGTATTACCACTTTATATATATATATATATATATATACTATGGGTAAAAATAAGAAAAAAAGTTCATATAAACACAGACCCAAAAACTCTTCGTATTCTAGATATCTGCCATTTTGGTTTTTGTACAAAATAATTATCTAGAGAACGGTTTGACTGATTGAGTTCAAACTTGGCATGAAGTTTAACCTAACAATGATATATCTCAAGAAAAATAAGCGATTAAATCCAACCATGAGTTTAAAAATGACGGCTGTTTGAAAATTTCAGACCTAAATTACTCAAAAACCGTACATTTTAACAAAAAATGTCAAGACACTTTTTTTGTAGCCCTTTTGATTCCCTATTGGATGGTGTGTGTCAAAACAATCGGATGAAGGATAATGGTTATGTTATGTGTAATATTTGGTTTATTCAACCCGGCATCATATACCAACATAGTAAACACAACAATATTGTATGTACATTTGCTGTCATTATCTTTTACCCAGCTATTATCCTTCATCCGATTGTATTAACAGTTACACTATCCGATAGGGAATCAAAAGGTCTACAGAAAAGGTCCCTTAACATTTTTTGTTAAAATGTACAGTTTTTGAGTAATTTAGGTTTGAAATTTTCAAACAGCCGCCAGTTTGAAACTCATGATTTGATTTAATCGCTTATTTTTCTTGAGATATATCATTATTAGGTTAAACTTCGTGCAAAGTTTGAACTCAATGAATCAAACCGTTCTCTAGATAAGAATTATTTTGTACAAAAACCAAAATGGCAGATATATAGAAAACAAAGCTTTTTCGGGTGCGTGTTTATATGAACTTTTTTTCTTATTTTGACCCATAGAACCATCTCCGAAGTTTGGCACTTTATTTATGGGATACCCTGTATATATATATATATATATACTAGCTGACACGTACGGCGTTGCCCGTGGTGGTTAGTATTTTCAGTCTTTTTAACGTAATTGTAATCTTTTGAAGTGTTCAGTTAGTGAGTGGTATTTGGCTTTTATGTATATAGATCTTAAATAATAAAAGCACTATTGTCATAATAATAAAAGATCCTGAAATTATGATTTTAGTAACTTTGATCCCCCCAAACCCCTCCTAAAATTTCGAAATTTTTCATACCCTTTCTTAGAGAGCGCCTAAGGCCCTAGAGGAAGCTACATACCAAATTTCATTCCAATCCGTTCGGGCGTAATTTGAGGATGATCAAAAACGCATTGAAAACGCAAGGAAAAATGCAAAAACGCCTATTTCTGGCGTAATTTTGGGAGAATCTCAACATTTTTTAACAGACTACTTTTAGGCCTTAAACGAACCTAAGTACCAAATTTCAACATTTTCTGCCAATTAGTTCTCGAAAAAGCTGAGAAAACGCAAAAAATCGCTAGAAAAACGTGAATATTGGGCGTATCTTTGGGATGTTTTCAAAATCCGTTCTTAGTGCGCGTCTAAAGGTCCAACTGAACATGCATGCCAAATTTGAACTCATTTGGTTCAGTAGATTTTTAGTTCTGCTGATGAATGAATCAGTGCCATTTCGCTTTTATATAGATAGATATATCTTTATCGGTGATAATATAAAATGGGACTTGAATATCTCAATGTTATAAGCAGGTTTTGTGTCTTCACAATCAAATAATTATTAACTGGTATGTTCTTATAATTAGTTACAATATGCTTCCGTATTGTTCTCTCATAATAGACAAATTTTAGGAACGACAACAAAAGCACATAAAATATTATACATGCAAGAAACTAAAAAGAACGTGGAAAAATTATAAAGAATTAATTCAAATGAATCCAAGAAAAGTACTTTACATCAATTGATGCTGTAAGTGTTCGGCCATCTTGCATCTGGGTTTTTGCACAAGCATATACGAAGTAAAGAAGTGATTACGGTAATGACAAATTAGTAGTTTCCTTACAACTTTTTAATATGATGAATGTTATGTATGGTTCATAAGAAGTTACGAGCAAGAAGTTACGAGGTTATTTTAGGCAAAAGCATTATTTACATACTTCAATCAAAACAAATTGACATATTGTTTGAATATAATTATTATTTTTTATTATTCCTTGTAGACAAATACAATATATATAAGGCATATCCTATTTAAAATAAATTTAAAAAAAAACAACCTAACTTACTTATTAACTTTAATGTTTTGACGACCTCATGAAGGGTCATGAAATTATTTATTTCTGTGATCTGAAGATGGGTACATAGGTTACCCGAAACCGCGGTAAAAATTCCAAAAATCTGTTATTATTATTAGCTAAACGAGAATTTTTAGAAAGATGCGGTTTTTTGCATATGGTAGGGTACATTAAGGGCTACAAATAAGCCAAATTTTATCAAAATGTTTTAGGGATTTTTGGCCAAAAAGAGGGTTGTTTTTCAAAACCTTTTTTCGTGCATCTATACAGGCCTAATTAACATGTTTGGTGCAAATTTGTTCAAAATCGATAGAATAGTTTTCTCTCTAGTTTTGTGTACATACAGACAGACATTTTGTAAAAACCACTTTTTAGCGAATTTCCATAGGAAAAATGAGCTATTGCAGTGGCTCTTATGGTGAGACCCAAGGTCGGGAGTAGCAAATGAGCACCGATCATGGTCCCCAGGACACATTTTGGGGTGTCATTAAAATTCATAATGTATATATGTGATCACACTCTAGCGGCCGCATTTTAAGTCCGATTTGGACCAAATTTGGTATACGTGTTGGTTGTCTATGTGGCTCGGACGAGTTCGTTAGCAAAAAAATCCAACAACCGGAAGTACGTTTTTTGACCGGAAGTAACTATTTTTTGAGATTTTTACTATGAGAATGAAATTTTTTACAGTTTTTTTCTAAAAATATAAATGTAGGATGTTATTCTGCACATTTTGTTTTTTTACGCGACCTTATAGCTCGCTTGGTTCCCCCAAAATCGACCAAAACGTAAAATACCATAAAATTACCCGGTTCGAAGCCAAGTGGTGAAAACTCGCGAGGCCACTAGGCGCAAACAAATTCTACTAATATATTGCATACACACAGACAGCTGATCAACGCCTTCGTGAGTAGACCTATTTCCCAAATTATTGTTGGTTGAAACTTGAAACCCTAAAACATAGGCATATAAACTTAATTTTGGAAATTTGCTCAATTCATGTCAGCGGTCCAGCTGCGTGGTCGAATTATTTTTAACTCAGGGAATCCCAAAACGGATATTTCCACAAAACCTCAACATCAATTTTTTTTTTCGCAATCATTATACTTTCTCTATTCTTTAGTATAGTGAGAAAGTAAAACGTACAGAATTATACTAAAATAACTATATATTATACAAATGTCATCAACTTAATGTAGATTTTTAAATTTAATGTAAAATATAAAAAATTTGGTATATTAATTTTTTTAACTCACGTTATGTAATCCTACTATTATGGTTGTTCCTGAATTTACTCTTCTGTGAATATTGTCTTTGTATATTTCTTCTTTTTGAAAGGTTGTAGGGTAAAAATATCTTACCAAAATTTGGATCTTCTTTAAAGTTAGCCAATATTTTGACAAAGCAGATAACCAAGATTGTTACAAATAAACAATACACTGACTAATCTGTCCTGCATCCCAGTACATGATGATAATACATGACCTGTTAATACAGGTTTGTGATTACTGTATGCCTAATAATATGTGTAACAAATTGGCTCCTGCTATTAAAAAAAGGTTAATAAAAAATAAATCTTAACTCAGTGTTAATTTTAAAAAAAGACCTACTATTGTAACTGCAGAAAGTTTCCCACACAAAGATAATTAATTTAAAAGTATTGTTTTGTTTAGGTAAAAAGGATCTCAAGATAATAATAACAGTAATAGGCGCTGTGGTTATCTGCTTGCTCCTTCTCGGCCTTTTTTTAGAACTTCTTAATTATATAAAATCACCAAAAAGTTTTGAGGTTAAGAGTCGTCAATTGTCTCCAGAAGAAAGAGAGCTTCACCAATTTATAAAAGGACTTCAAAAGGATTACCCTTCACAAGATGAAGGCACATGGCTTACATTTCTAGCAGGAATAAAGAGCATAACTAGAACAAATCCAAACAAGCCGTCAGTATTTCTAATGCTTTACGATGACAATGAGACGACTGCGTATTGTATTGCAAAAAGGATGAGCCCTAAAGCCGTGCAATTCTTAACCGGTGAACAAAAATCACCTTTGATTTTAAAAGGAGAAGATTTGAAAGAATCTACTAAATTTAGCCGAGATTCGGGTGAAGTGATCGTACAGTACAGAAAAGAAGTTAAAGAAAACCATGCAATGGTCGTAACAGAGTTGCACGAAGTGCCTGGTCGGATAGCTGAAAGCTTTCATTTCTTTTGCGATAGAGAAACACCTTTGGTCGAGAAAGCTATTTATTTTTTTACTTTAAAAAAAATTCAAGGTAATTACAGAAGTCTGCAAGAGTCCGCAGAAGAGACATTGCGAAAGTTGTGGTCTGAATCTTTGACAGACAATCTATTGGCTCCTTTAATTACACGACTGACAGGCAATGTAATACAAATAAACCCAGAATCGTATGTCACTAAATCTTGCTGATAATTTTAAGTTATGTTTGATCTTTATTTAGGCTAACTGACAATCGGTTTTGTGAAATTACAAAAAGGCTCATATTTTATATAAAAAATCAAGTATTTTAACTTAAGTCATTTTTTATGCATTAGTATACAATTTGTTTATATTATTAATTACTAAAAGGTGATTGTTTTAAATAGAGAGTAATGTATGAAGACTGTTAAAACTTGTGTATAAATAATTTTTTATGAATGTAATAAAACCACATTATTCTACAAAATGATATTTTATTTTCAAAAGATTCCCAACCAAATGGTCACTCTGTGCAAGTACGACAAATATTGTTCTGTAAAACCTAAAGCTTAGTTTAGACTTGCATACTTTTACCCAGAAATGTTAACAAACATTTTTTATGAACTAGTGAGATCAAAATGGGAAAGATTCCTTATAGTGGTAAAAATAAGCCCCCCCCAACCACTACATAAGGCCCAAAACAAGCGACAATGAAACTTACTAGTAAACCCCCTTAAAAAATCCAAGGCAGAAATGATAAAAAAACTATTTTAAAACAACAGACTTTATCTAGGCCTACCTAACTATGCTGATGGGATTTTTAACTCGGTAAATGTGTACAATATAAAAATTATAAAACTGTAGGCTTATTTATTATTTTTTTAAATTTATATAAGTTATTATATATTTAAAGAAAGATAAAACTAATATCTTTTAACCCTACAACTGTCAATGTTAATGTTTTGCAAAGCCAAGTCATTTCGGTGCATGTGCAAGCATATTTTCAAAAATTTGCCAAATATATTAATTTGAACCAAAAGTGTTCTGTACCTTTTTTGTAGAGAAAGGTTTAAAAAATAAATATATGTAATTAAAAAATTTATTGATATAAAACTGTAAAAGTTATTAGCTGAAGAAGCAAAAAATGTTCATTAACGAAAGGAAAAGTTCAACTTTAGGCCTACATAAGAAGTAGTAAACATTTTTTATAATTTTTCGTAAGTGTAAAAAGTTTTGTAATTTAGTTCTAAATAGAACTGTATAAAAACATTTATCTATTTCAAATTTCTTATTTTGAAAACACCAGTTTTTAAGTTCCAAATACACGATTGCTAACACAACTAGGTCTAGTTGAAACGTAATTTACTAATATATGCTTTGCCCAAAAATGAAATATTATTATAACAAAGTGTAGAGAATAAATCAAAGAATTGAACTGTATACTTGTGTATTACCTTATCATAAAAGTGTTTTACTTTAAAAATCAATTGAATTACAAAAGTGAGATGAAACAAATGAAACGTCGTGCGGACAAAGGAAATTCAAAATATGACCGTTGAGGACAATGGAAATAGCCTTGTTTTGCAATCTCAAGCGGTAGTATGAATTCTGTGCAAATATGAAATTTCAACTGCTGTTTGAATATCACCTAACCAGTCAAATATAGTTTGCTTTATACCAAACGAAAGATTGAACTTTGATCTAAAAATAGATATAAAAAAATCTATTTAAATAATTTGAATTATAAGAGATATCTCGAACGCAAAATGTGCTGTTTTATTGGTTGAAATCTGACCAATTGCAAGGGTCTACAAAACGCCCCACAACTTTCAAACTATTTGTCCGATTTTTGATTGGATGACAGTTTCAGATAGGTAAAAGTGTGATGAATCCTTCAGTATACAGATATAACTCAGAAAAATACCGGGCGAGCTGTAGGGAGAGACATAGAAACTGGAATTAAAGGTAGTAAAAATTGGCCACAATTACACCAATATACAGAATAACTTATGAGAAAAGGACACAAATTGAACATAATGGAAGAATTGGAAATTTATAAGCACCAAAAGTTTAATCCTTCAAACATTTTAAATGATAAATTAAATTTCACTTCCAATTGTATATATGACTTAATTTTTGAACTTCAGAATAAGGCCAAAGGTACAAATCTGATAAGGAATACCTGAGGTAGCATTCTCCCAGTACAACTCAGTGAAGTAACATGTGGCTTAAGTATAGTGAACTAGAACAATTTTAATTTTTATCAAGTGGTATATCTGCACAATTATTTATGTTTATTGTGTTGTTATGTATGTGATGTTTATGTAAACAATGGACTAGTATTAGTGTTGTTGGCTGGCCTGATGATGCTGCCTGTGGCAGCGAAACATGTAGCCATATTTTGAAAAACAAGTACTACTATTGACTGAAAATTAAGGTATGTTGATTGTATAATCTACGCTGGGTTTTGTTAAGTATTGCAGATGATGGGTGAAATCAGCTGTTATGTTGTATGGTACTCACGTATGTATGGACGTACACTAGCTTTTATAGGAGTTGATCTTTACCAGCTGATACCTTTGGATATTGTAATAGCAATAGTACTGCTTAATAATGTTGAATCAGAGTAGAGGTTAGGCATATTGGAAATGAATTTCAGAAGCATTTTCAACGACCAATCAAATATGAAGCTTACTTACACAATATAAAGGTTGTACTGGTAGTCCAATACTGTACCAAATAATTCGACCGCACAACTGAAGTGCGTTGAGCGAACTTCCATAATTAAGTTTATATGTTGTATGGATTCAACCACCAATTTGGGAAAATGGTTTACTCACGAAGGCGCTGAACAGCTGCCTGTGTGTACGAAATATGTTAGTAGAATTGGTTTGCACCTAAGCTTCCACCTTCAACTCACGCGCTGCTTCTTTGCACCTCGACCTTGCAGCCTCGGATTATGGACTGCTTCACTTCGTTCACAGCATACAAACTAGGCCGTTGGCCTCGCATCAGAAGATGCCACGTGGATTTGAACCGGGTACTTTTATAGTATTTTACATTTTCATAGATTTTGGGGAAACTAAGTTATAAGGTCATGTGAAAAAACAAAATGTGCAGAATAATATCCTACATTAAATTTTTTTAGAGAAAACCCTAAAAAAATTTCATTCCAGTATAAAAAATAGTTACTTCCGGTTGTTGGATTTTTTTCTCCAAGCGAGTTTGGACCAAATCGGACTTAAAACGCAGCTGTTCGTGGGAACACACATATAATATATACAACTTTTAACGACACCCCAAAAATGTGTTCTGGGGACCACGATCGGTGCTCATTTACTACTCTCAACCTTAGGTTTCACCATAAGGATCTCTGTAATAATAGCTCTTTTTCCTTTGGAAATTCGATAATAATACACACTCTAAAAGAAGTCTAATTTCAATGATTTTAGTATAAACTAGGGGAGACCCCTGCGTGCTCCGCACGCCAACCCCCAACGGAACTTTCTAATAACATATGTTGTGTTTTATTTATAATAAAGGTGTAGTATTAATAATAACCTCAAAACTAAGATGGTAAATAATGTTAAATGTTCAAACCAAATTATTTCTCATATTATGTAACAGCAGTTAATAGTTAAAAGAACTAGCAAAGCTCAGGTCTACACTTTAAAACCCCAACCTAAAAGCTAGAAATACAAAAATAATTGCTTCAAATTTTGAAATCAGCTGTTAATGAAAATATTGAAGCAAAAACATCTATATTATCTGTTATTTTATTCAATTGGTTGCTATGGTAATAAATGTAAATACATGTGTTGGTTTATCATTCCAGGCCTAACCTAAGATTTTTTCCGACTAAATTTACAAATATTAAAATAAAAAAAGGTTTTTTCATCACTCCGTACCGAAAGTAGCTACTTTCGATGTCAGCTGGTAGCAACGAAAACGATCGTTTCCCAAGCTCTAATTTAGAGCAAGGGAAAAACGATCAGCTGATTTTCCCTTGCTCTAAATTTGTTTTCCCTTGCTCTCAATTAGTTTTCCATTTGCCCGCTACGCGCTCTGACGTCGCTTTGCCGTTTATTCTTACAATTTATATCAGCTGTTCTTATTGTTCAGTTTGCATTTTACTGAGGTTTCTTCTTCAGCATTGTGTGTATTTTTGCGTCGTGATGAAAAGTACCGTTCATAACTTGTACCGAAAGTGATTTTCCGGCACTTGCTCCAATCCTCACACATGAAACTTGGGCGCGCACCGGAAAGTGCCACTTTCGGTACTAGTAATGAAATATACTATTACCGAAATGAATTATAGCCTATGTTACTCAGGGATAGTGTAGCTTTTTATTAGTAATACTATTTTTTCAATCGGTTCAGTAGCGCCAGAGATTACCCCCTACATACAAACAAACAAATTTTACCTCTTTATAATATTAGTATAGATTTAAAGTTAAAATTTTGAACTTTGATATTATTGTACCAAAGAAAAGAAAAATCAGCTAACATATTCGTTCACTATGCTCAAACATTTTATTTTGTGACTTAGTTTTAAAACTTGATATTATTTAAAGACGGAAAGAGATTTGCAAAATCTGATCTAGATCCCTTCACCATCAGGGAGAACCTTAGAAAATCCCAAAACCCCATACTCTTCGTCAAAATAGACACGACATAGTATGGTTTGTGATACATCATACTGAATGAAGCTTTTTAAAATCCATGAATTTCTGTAAAAAAATAAAAATTAGCTTTCCCATTCATTCGGACATCAAAAATTTCATTTTAAAAGTTACTGTAATAATGTATTTATTAAAAGGTGGGAAGAAATATCCAAAATCTATTTCCGGGACAGTTTTTCATCTTATATGGGAACCTTAGAAAACCTATTTTCAAAATCCCTCCAACCCCACACCTACCACCCCATGTCAACAATTTGTAATAAACACATGACTTGTGTGATACATCAAATTAAAACCCTTTACAAACATGAATTTCTATGATAATAAAATAAAAAAGCTCCGTCCCCTGCTTCAGTGTTTTGTTACTGAGTGGTTGTGCGTCATTGTTCTGTAACCTTTCACAATGGCAACCCCCATAGAAAATCCAGCCGAAAGTGAAGTGCGTAGTATCGTTCGTTTTCTGAATGCACAAATTGTTTGGCCTATTGAAATTTATAGGCAAATAAATTATGTGTATGGTGGTAGTGCAATGAACGAGGGTTCAGTGAGGAAATGGTGCATAAAATATAATCAAGGAAGAACCAGTGTGCACGACGAAAATCGGAGTGGAAGGCCATCGCTCGTTAAAGATGAATTGTTGGAACCAAAAGTCGAAGACAAAATTCTGCAAAACCAGCATTTCACTAGTACTTTATATGAATTTAACTACCGTTCCTACATCAAATAGTGCTCGGTAGGTGCCTAAGAATGTCTGTAAGACGAAGCGGATGGGAGCAGCCCATGAATTTTTGACCCAACATCACAATGACGGTGACAAATTTCTTTTCATACAAGCATCAGTCAATGGAGTGGCTCCACTCAAACCGAATTTGAACACCAGATAGGTGATGGCAACTATTTTTTGGGGCCGAAATAGTTTGCTCCACGTAGAGTTTATAACAAGAGGAGACACAATAAACTCAGAGGCATATTGTGGGACTCTCCAACGACTTAAGGTAGAAACACACTGCTGTCACGTCACGTGAGCTTACATGATGTCACACTGTGTGATATGCTAAGAAGTACACTGCTGCCACGTGTCATCACCGTGACACCTGCCACGTGTCATCACCGTGACACAACTTTCTACATATTTTTTTTGTTAGTCCTTGCCTTATCAGTATGAAATAAAATGCAAATAAAAGATAATATTTGTATCTTTATTTTGATAATATAGATACATTTTTACAAATAGGCTATCAATGTTATAAATAATATAATTTAAACTACTTACATCTGCTCATCCGTTTATATTGATTTTTCTTACAGTATGGCCATTTCGGCTTTTTATTCAGCCATGATCGCGTGTTCTTTTTTACATACATTTAAAAAAAAATTTAATGTCAAAATGTGTTGAACCTTGTGTTGTTTATCAAAAGTATGCCGAAGTACAATTCTAAACACATGACCATGACTGAATAAAAAAAAGGCGAAACGGCCGTAGTGTAAGAAAAATCAATACAAACGGATGAACAGAGACGTAAGTAGTAAGATCTCCAGTAGGGCGAAGAATATATAAAAAAAATGTTTTATAAAATCGTACCTACATTTTGGAAAGTATGACTATTTTATAATAGTAGGCCTAGACAGCATCTTCTAAACCAGGGGTTCTCAACCTGGGGGGCATAGAAGAATTTCAAAGGAGGCGCGAGTGTATTAAAAAATAAAATAAAAAAGTAAAGTTATAATTTATTCAATTTTGTGCTAGCCCTCTCATTAATATTGTGCAAATTACTGGCATTACATGCAAACCTTAAATAGATTAACCCAAATAATTTTTTTTGTTGTAAGTTGTGTGCAGTAATATTAAATTTTGTGTGTGAAATTATATACATTTTCATTTAATAACAGCTTCAGTTTCAAATTCCGATTGTACTACTTGTAATAACCACATATGCATTGCACATAATAATATGGGGGAGGCGTGACCTCAAAGAGGTTGAAAGGTTGAGAACCACTGTTCTAAACTATTTGCTTTAGCAATACGAATTAAAAACCAAATAAAATATAATAATTTTGTCTTTCTTTTGATTTATAATGTATATAAATAAATACCAACTTTTAACAAATAGGCCTAGTGTTTTTGAGTTTGTAATCAGTGCAAAATAGTTTAACTGAACTGAATTGATGTGGAAAATATATGAGCTCACGTCTCCCGAAAGGGTGGGAGCACACGAGTGAAGTCATGATACGTATGATGTGAGGTGACAATAATGTAATTCTAGTCCATTGAAATACCATTCAAAACAACATCCCTCACTTTTAGCCCTAGACATGAGATTACATGACGTCAGTGTAATTCTACCTTTTAGACGTGCTCCAAAACTAGAGACGTGGAATGTTGTCGGAAAATGTAGTTTTGATTCATGACAATGCTCTGCCTCGTGCGTCGACAAGAACTTCAGCGCCTATAGTGGGCAATATTTGAACATCCGTCTTGGCACTAAGTAATTATCATTTATTCCCAAAACTAAAGGAATTTTTGGGAGGAAAACAGTTCGCAACCGATGAAGACCTAAAATAAGAAGTAACATCCTGACTCAAATCGTTGGCGGTGTAGGAGTTCAGCATCAAAATTTAAAAACTGGTGCCACGTTATAATAAATGCCTTGACATCTATGGCGACTACATCGAAAAGTAGAGTAAGGTATCGCGACGATGTAAATAAAGTTTTAAATTATATCTTTTGTTTTTATTTACTTATGCCAAAATATACTTTACTTTCTTTCTGGACGACCCTTGTAGGTTTTCTAAAGTTCTCATTAAAGGTGAATAACTATCTAGACATCAGATTTTGGATATTATCTTTTTCAGTCTTTTAAATAATATAAACCTATAAAACTAGTGAAAAGATGGAACACTTGTTGGAGACTTCGGCTCGTCCGGACAGAACACACGAATTAAAACTTCGACATTGAAACTACGACTTTTTAACTGTTAAAATCGGTTTTCCTGTACCCAAAAAATATAAAACGATACCCCACACTGTATTTGAAGATTTTTACCAAAAAACGTGACCCCTAAGCGCTACGACGTTTTCCCGTAACCAAAAACATGTAAAATGTTACCCCACACGGAATTTTCAAAATGTTGACCCAATGTTTTCAAAATTTTGACCCAAAAACGTGACCCCGATGCACTACAACTTTTTAACTCTCAAAAATAAAATAACGAAGATTTCGGTACCACCAGAAGTTTTCTATGATGTCTGCGAGTGCTTATATCGTGTATACAGGAAAACAGACAAACAAAAAACTACCGCATGATTCAATACTTCGGCATTCTAATGCGAGCCGAAGTAATAACATTTTTGAGCATAGTGAACTAATGCGATAGCTGATTTTTATTTCTTACCACCGAAACTCATGTTTTTTAAAGGGCAAATAATGTCCGCAAGAAAGTTATTTTGTAGAACATTCTTTTTGTATTCCTAAAAATTATAGTGATCAGTTTTTTTCAGTTGATTTTACATTATCTTTTCTTATAACTGGTTATCAAAATGAAATTCCATTATTGGGTTAGGATGTGAAGGAAAAGAACGGGTAAATTATTTGAACACAATTTATTAAACATGAATGTAATCAAGTTTATTTGTTCAACAGTTTACTTTACCATCGCATACGGTTATACAATATTCAACACCTATTTTTTTACATAATGAGTTAAGAGTACTTTAGCGAAACAAAGAAACTAAAACTACACCATAACGGATGCAGAAATAATCACTAAGTGGCAGTAAAATATAAGATAAACTAAGAGGCGACAATTTCTACAATGGGATTTGAGTATTTTTTGCTCATTCAGCTTAATTCCGATTCATCCGATAATCCCTGTCTAACAAATTATTTCTAGGTATAACACCTAAGGAATAGGACTAACTAAGGCCTTTAGTTAAACTGATGGTAAAAGAAACTTGATGACTTAATAAATATAAATACTGTAATTTACAATATTTTGGAACAAAAATTCAGTCGCGTAAGACGTGTTATACACAAGATTAACAACACATCTGTGTCTTTGGTAACGATACTTTGTATTTTTAATTTTCTGACATTGTGAAAAAATATACAAGAAATAACGAAACGTATGAATAAAAACAAATTTAGAGGCCGTTGTTGTAATGACGATTAGCTGACAAGTTTACAACTCGCGTTCAATTTTAATCAGTTCAGCGATGCCGTCGTTCATTTCTTTGACGGCTTGGTATTCAGTTAGTCCCATACGCCTCTTGTTGGAGATGTCGTAGACACCGCCTTCGGCCTCTGTGTGCTCTCCACGAGTTCCACGAACCTACAAAGAGAGAGTTTTTGTATAAATTACATTATTAATATAGTAAAAAGTAGTGAATTTATATATTAATGCTTGAAGACATTGAACTATTTTATATTGGACAATATATGTATAATTTTAATAGTAGAAAGAAAAATTTTCTCTCAAGGGTCTACAAATGCTTGGGGGGAGGGGGGGTACAAAGAGCAATTTTTGTAAACTTAACTTTTTTCAAGTTGAGTGAGGAATAGTTTTTCATGTATTTTTAATGGTGATTAGAATAAAACTATTGCAAGTAGATGTGATCTTTTTTGTAAATTTAAGACATTTTTTATGAATAGAAAGTATAACAATTATACTTAATGAGAGAGCACAATTTGATTATATATATATTACAAGCCATACAAGTACTCACAAAACAAATCATATTGATCTTATTAATAATAGTGATTCAAACAATAATGAATTGATCATCGAAAACTTGTGTTCAGGACTTCCGTTATTCAGGCAAGAGAATGGCAACCCATTGCATTAATTCAATTCAGTCAAGGGTTTCTGTTATCCATCCAGAGTTGGATACTTTAACCAACTAAAAAGGTGATTATGGAGATATGCTAATTGTTCAGACAGCCGTAGAGAAGTCTCAGCAATTACTACTAACAATTTTTAAGACATAGACATCCTGGTAATTTAACTGCCCTTGGAAACACTGAGAAAAACCTATACGTCTTAAACCCCAAAATAGGATGTTTGAAGAGGAAAGCAAATTCTGTGTTACAAATTTCATGAAAACCTATATCCTCTTCGCAAATGCTTTTAGTGGATAGAATGCAATATACAGCAAAGGTAAAGCTACTTATGAAGTCAATGCGGTAGATTTTACGTGGCCTAACATTTAATCAGCTAGTTAACATTTATATTGTAGCCGCACTAGTGGAGTGGAGGACTTCTAACTAATATTTTCTTTTTGCCACTTAGCAAATGTATACAATACAGCAGTATTTGTACGAAAAAGAACTTTCAAATGTCAAATTCATATGTAAATGTTTACTAACAAGATTGCTAATATTTTGGCACAATAATCCTAATACAGAATTCTCAATAAATCCTTACTGGAGTATTATTTATTTTTGTTCTTTTATTCAAATAGAGTATTGTAGACCTAAGGTAATTTAAAGTAGATTAAAGAGAGATTTTATATTCAAATAGTTTTGTTAATATTTTTCTTTATAAATTAAAATAAAATGTAATATAATTTGTTATAAGTATCAAACTAGTTATTTTGTTACTAATTATCGTCATACTTAATTCTATGTAAAAGAATCTTATCTTAATTAACTATTATAAAAAAGTTATCGAGCATGTCATCATATTATTTTTCATAAAAATTTTGCATTTTTTTATTGTAAATTTTTTTTTTTTTTTTTGCAAACCGTAAATGCAATTGCATTTTAACAATGATTTGGTCTGTCAATGTTTTAAGAAGACTATTATTAAGAATATATGTAAAGAGTTGTGTGGGAATCATTCTTGGAAGCAGTAAGCATGTGTCATGCTTCTAAGGTACATAGTTGTAAGCAAGTTAATATAATCTTTTATAACCCATTAAGTTTTTACGCAGTTTTCTGTAAGTGCAAAAGCCTCGGAATGGTTTGTCTGACAATTTGAGCATCAGTTATAAAAGATAGGTAGACGTGTTAATAACAAAAAGTAATATCTTTCAAAAAATTAGAACTATCCAACT
Source organism: Philaenus spumarius (assembly GCA_018207615.1). Lineage (NCBI taxonomy): Eukaryota > Metazoa > Arthropoda > Insecta > Hemiptera > Aphrophoridae > Philaenus > Philaenus spumarius. Next base: position 195,891 of record JAGFPH010000381.1, read on the forward strand.
TATTCATGTATGAAAGAAAAATAATTGAATGAGCTTAGTATGAGATATATTCATAGCAGTCAAGATTTTTCATAGTTATACTCTCTTAAAAATATACCAGAGTATCTTACCTGTAGGTTGAATTTGCCAGCAACCTCTTCCAGCTTGGCTTTGTTGGCAGCCAACTTGGGTACCTTAATATGTACAGAAGCACGGACAGTCGTTCCCAAGTTAGTTGGGCAGAATGTGAGGAAACCAAGACGGTCGTTATGAGAGAATGGGATGCGCTTCTCGATGTCGTTTACAGCGGTTACCAAGCGGCGGTAAACCTGAAATCAATTAATAAAGTTGATGAAATCCTCAATCGAAAATGTATTGCAGTAGAGCCGCGGTTATCCAAGGTAATGTGGACTGAATAAGCGAAAACTTGAATAACACGGACTCTGTCAAAAATCGAGAAGGAAACGTACGGTAAACTCGTGAAGTCATTGAAAACATGGTCAAAGAAGTGAAAAAAAGTATCTACTGTATTATCAAATGAAAAACTAACGTCCAAATGAAAATAAAATACAAAATTATAAAAAATCATACATAGGCTACAGTACATGTTCCAGTAAAAAAAATATTTTTTTGACGAAGTCCTTAAGTGTTTTCTGATTAACGGAACTCGCTTGAAAACTAAGTAAACGATATGCAGTATGAGTATGACACACCCGACGTTTTAAGAGCGAGGTTTACTTAATACCGAATCAAACTGAGATGTGTGAGAGGGGGATAAGCCGGGTAGGGTAGAAGTTAGATACAATAAAAGGTGGGACAGAAGCAGGTGCAAGAGCCAAGCTAAGACAAGGAATGATGACATCACCTTCGCGTAAACAATAATCACAGACGTCTGAAAATACTTATAATACGCTACTAAGTGTATCCCCCGACTACCCGATTAATATTATTGTTTGTTCAACTTGTTTGTTTGATTGTTTATTTAGTTTTCACTACTTATAAATAAATTAGTTATTTTATTTATTTAGAAAATATCCTCTTGAATAAACAGTGTACTTGTTCCGTCAAAGTACCTTAAAACGTAAACAATCCTAATCCTATTGGTGATTAGTAAAGCATTGGAATTACTGTATTGTACAGTATTTAATAATGATTCAAAACTGTGCGTTTTATTTACCGGAACCATTTTTGACGAAACATTATGTGACTAATAGTACAGTGCAGTAGATTTGCCGCTATATGCGGATTTCACTTTGCGCGGTTACTTTAACGCATGCGTATACCGCAAACCAAACTTTTTTAACTTCCCGCTAAGAAAATTGAAAATTTTCTAAAATCGGGAAGTTATTGGTTTCACCCCGTTTTTCGAAAATCGAGTATTCATCAGATCTCGACGTTTTGAGGTCCTAGGAATCTTCCCTGACCACTCCCGAGAGGGTGTCACCCTGTCTGTATGTATGTGTGTGTGTATGTAAGTATGTGACCCGCTTATGACTTTTGAACGGCTTAACCGATTGGATCCTACCAAACGGCGATCTAAAGAGTTCCATCAAACTTAGATTTCCTGAAAATTTCAACTAATTCGGACCAGTAGGTTCTGAGAAATTTCGAAAAAACTAAGAAATACAATTTTTTCAAATCAGGTTTTTTTGGAATAACTTTTAAACGGCTTTACCGATCGGTTAATTCGTTCGTGAGATATCGTGAACGAAAGAAAATCAAAACAAGTGTTTTTTCTCAATTTCTCCGAAATTTTTCATCAGAAAAATTTTTGTTGTTGATTCTTTCAATGGACTTAAAAAACTGCATCGATTGCCGCAAATCGCATAAAAATCGGTTGATTCATTCAAAAGTTATGGCAGTTCAAAATTTCCAAAAATAGTGTTTATCAAACTTTCATCATACTTTTGAGCTCGAAGATATCACAAACCTATTTTTGTGATTAAATTAAATTTGTGTAAATTAAACTTAGCGGGAAGTTACAGGGATGGCCTTTGGGGTCAACCGTTTTCCAAATTTTTTGTTTTACTACCTCGGTTAACCCGGAATTCGGTTAGTCAGGGCTCGGATAATCGCGGCTCTACGTTACTTCCAGACCTGAAGAATTGACCAAAGAGAAAATGTTAATAGTACCCAATATTTTTGTTTCGTCTCCTAAAAAAAATAATCTTTTACAAAAGTTAAGTGTTCCTTGAAAGTATAAAATAAATTTTATACTTTCCTTATCTATACAAATATTATAAAGAACTAAAATTGTTTGGTTTAGGATATCTCAAAATTTAGAATGAGAAGTTTTATTTTTTAATAAGATATTGAATATAGTATTTATTAATTGACTACGTTACCAGTTCCCAAGTAGGCCGTATTTAAACAATAACTGACTTCTTTAAGAAGATGTTTTGCCAACTATGTTGGCAACAAATATACTTTCTGTAAACATACCTGTCCCAAATCTCCTCCTTGTTGCATAGAAATAAGACGCAAGTGATCTTCCTCATTGCACCAGACCAAGAAGGTTTTGCTTTCATTGTGGTAGATACCACGTCCAGACGGCCAGAAACGGCAAGCGTTGGCAGCCTGCGGAACAAACAAAGATTTAATCATTGTTGGAAAACAGTTGGAAAGTAATATGTTAAATTTCTGATTACAGAGAGTAAATATACTATCCTAATAAAAGCACTAATTTCATTGCCCCTTAAAAAAATCAAATAATAACCGGAAGGATTTCAATGATTTGTTATTTCAATATTCATGTATCTAATTTACATAAACATATTGTAAGCCGAAGAATAAAATGGAAAGATTAGCAAACAAGAGACCTTGGATTGCGACTTCAATGCAAGAGTTCAATGTTGGGAGACACTAACCAGAAGCCACAGGGAATAGATTACTTACAAGTAGACTAATAGGTAATATACCATTTTGGAAATGATAGTACTTCTCTTATTTTATACCGCACCGAGTTGTTTACAAATTTCCTTACTAATTATTAATTACTACATATTTTTGGTAAATAAGCTAATTTTTTGAATTAAAATGCCTAAAGTATTGAAATCTTGTCATTGCTTTAGCGTTGGCAAATTTACCATGTGTGAATGATGTATTTGAAAAATCTATGAGACTGTGGGTTAAAAAAATAAACGTAAATGCAATTGACTAACTAACCAAGTGTTGTTACAGTAAAGAAATGGTTTGGCACACCCACATGATCGTTAATGTCTTATTGAGTATCAGGCCATTACATGCTCCTCCCTCAACGCGGCGATTAGTGTAGATGATAATTTTTAATGAAAATTAAGAGCGTTAAATGTGTTAATTAACATTTTTTGTATAGTCGATTTGTAAAACCTTCTTCTCACCAAAACCTTACAATAAATAAAATTCTCATTTAAAATGACCATTCCAAATAATCTGTATTTCATTACCTGCAAGAACCTGTCTCCCTCCTTGAAGAGGAAATGGTCATCAATAAGCTTCTGCTGGACATCCTTGGTCATGCCGGTCAGTGGGTAGAAGTTACCTTTAAGCTCGCCTTCAAGACCAGACAATGTTTTGGATACTTTCTCTTCCATTTCTTTGTACTGGGCTTCGGTCAAACAAGGGTTGAAAGGATAACCTTCCATTGAACGACCGCAACGGACACGGGTAGAAATAATGTATTCACCCTGGAACAGAAGGCAACGTACATGTTTAGATTGTTGTGAGGAGGCTTAGTTTGTTTTATCGCATCTTAGAGTCCGGATCGCACCAAAGGTCTTGACATAACGTATACAAAACTTAAGAAAAACAATACACGTGGTTTTATATTGACAAAACAAAAGTACAAGTATCCATCATTCTGATTAAAATAATAGGTTAAAAGAAATAACATTAAATGCCTATTTGTTATATTTAACATATCACCCATGGTTAGTTAAATTTTGTACTACACTGGGGGAGACAACTTTGTTCCATCTCTGTTTACTACCTCTACACAGTATATTGAATTAGTTTTTATTAATGAAAGTGTTGGGTGTTAATAATAACTTCAAAACAAAGATGGTAAATAACATTAAATATCTAACTCAAATTACTAACTTTATGATATAACAGGAGTTGTAATAAAGGTTAAAAGAACCAGCATGACTTAGGCGTACTCCTAAATGAAACGCTAACCTACAAATTGTTTTTAAAATCAGATGACCATTAATTGATTTAAATAAATAAAACAATTAATTGTAAAGTGTATCCTCATATCTACAGAGCTAGCATGAGAGTGCCAAAATAGTAGGCTATGATGGCAGACAAGGAGTTTTGCATGTAATTTGCGTGAACTGGTAACGCAGAGACAAAGCGAGTCAGTCGCAAATGGAGGCTTAAACATTGTAGATCTTACTTGCTTCGACTCACAATTGAATCTGTCATAAAATTTGATTTTTAAGTGTTGACCAGTGTCAAATTGTACTTTAAAATCAACAGTTTATCAAAGTCAATTTAAAAAAGAAAAGATATTATCGAATGTGAGGAAACAATAAGTTTAAAGAAAATGGTTGAAGTACCTACTAAAAAGGTAATGTTGAATGTGCATAATGTAAGATTTTTCCATATAAAAACTATAATTTCTAATAAATATAAATCGAAAGTGTGATAAAGTGATAGTTTGTTGTGCAAACTATACAAATGTTTAAATTAAATTTATTGATTTAAAGTGTATTTTTCTTTGAATAAAATAGCCTTCGATAAGGTATTTTTGCTAACTTGATTAAGATAGCCTATTGCAAAGGTATTCAACCTTATTGTCTATTATATACAGGGTGTCCTATAAGTAAAGTGCCAAACTTTGGGGAATGGTTCTATCGGTCAAAATAAGAAAAAAAGTTCATAAAAACATAGGCCCGAAAACGCTTTGTTTTCTAGATATCCGCCATTTTGTTCTTTGTACAAAATAATTCTTATCTAGAAAATGGTTTGACTGATTGAGTTCAAACTTGGCATGAAGTTTAACCTAACAATGATATAGCTCAAGAAAAATAAACGATTAAATTCAAAATGGCGGATGTTTGAACATTTCAAACCTGAATTACTCAAAAACCGTACATTTTAACAAAAAATATCAAGACGCCTTTTTTGTAGCCGTTTTGATTCCCTATCGGATGGTGTAGCTGTCAAAACAATCGGATGAAGGATGATAGTTAAGTTATGTGTAATAATTGGTTTATTCAACCCGGCATCCTATACCAACACAGTAAACACAGCAATATTGTATGTACATTTGCTGTCATTATCTTTAACTTATCTATTATCCTTCATCTGATTGTTTTGACAGTTACACCATCCAAACGGGCCACAAAACAGGTGTCTTGACATTTTTTGTTAAAATGTATGGTTTTTGAGTAATTTACTTTTGAAATTTTCAAACAGCTGCCATTTTGAAACGCATCATTGGATAGAATCGATTATTTTTCCTGATATAGATCATTGTTAGGTTAACCTTAATGCCAAATTTGAACTCAATCAGTCAAACCGTACTCTAGATACGAATTATTTTGTTAAAAATACAAAATGGCGGACATATGGAAAATGAAGAGTTTTTGGAAAAAATGTTATTTTTCATTTTCTCTTTAGTTTGACCCACAGAGCCATTCTCTGAAGTTTGGCTCTTTACTTATGAGACAACCTTTATATCTTCGCTTAGCTAACAATAAAGCCTATCTAATATTTCAGTTACTCTACGGGGTTCAAAAAACCACTTATTTTCAAATACATATAATGTGTATTTAATACAATGCTATTTTTATTTTTAAACAACATTTTGGATACTTTTTTACTATTAGTATGGGTATGGAATAAAATAACTCTTAAGTTATTAATAATTTACTACGTTAGGGTTAGTTCGGCAGTATTGGATCTTAACAAATTACAGATAAGTGGTATTAGCCTGTAAACCATTGTTGATAGGCGGTATTGTCTGCGAGCATGGAACATGACCAGAAGGTAAAAATTTGGTGGGTTTTTTATAAAAGCGAAGTAGATAGGCAGTTTTGTTTCTTGAGGCTGCTTTGAATACTAGGCGGTTTGGTTCCTATGTAATAGTGCAACTATCTCTAGGATTTTTGCCGTAAACATTGAATTAGTCGATTCAAAGCATCCGCCAGAATGTGTCGGAACCAAAAAGTAAATTTTCTTAACTTGTGAATAAATAAAGTGATTGTTTGCCCATTGTGTTCGGTGCAGAATTTTTATGGGGCATTTAAGGCACATGCCTAGAACTCAGAATTTTGATATAAAAATGAAGGTAAAAATTTTTAAGAGGAAACAATTTTAAAAGTGGACGATTAGTGGAAAAGAAAACAAAAAATGTATGCCCTTTTCAGAGTAACAATATTTCCTTTCATTTAGTACGATAAAGAATAAATTAATGTGTTCAAGCATCTGTATTATTAACGAATATTACCCTTTTAAAATTTTATCTTACAGATTTAGTTGATACAGTGAGATCAGCAATTAACAATAATAATATAACTTTTTAATAATAAAATAATTCGAGACTTATTTTGATATAGGCAACCCACATATGTAGTACATTTTTATTTATCATTGACTTTCTGATGAATTTAAAAAGGCAGGAGAAAGTTACCTTTTTTTTGCCGCCTAAAGCTGGTATAAAACGCAGAATGTAATGAATACAAAACAGATTTTCTATTCGTCAAGTTAAGAGCATTTTATATTCAAACTTACAGCAGGGTCCAAGTTGGCGAGAGTGTCGACATCTCCCCAGTCTTTAGCGGGATGTTTGTCTGTCTTCTTGAATCCACCATGGTAGTCCTCGATGATTGGGTCGAACAAGTCAGCGAACACGGTGTATGCTTCAGCATCAGGAGCATAGATACCAACACCAGAGTCGTGGTTTTCAAGACCTAAACAAATCAAAATTCAAGGAATATTACATAAAAGAAAACAAAATATTTAAGATTCGGAACAATTAACAGCTGGTTTTTACGACATTTGATTAATGTTTAGTTAGTAAAAGCTAGATTAATTTAACGGTTTATAAATTTTGTATTCTGTTTACAATTTGATTTATCCTTGATTACGAGACATTTTTAAATTGTCTGAATAACTTTATAATTATCTGAAAAATAATGAATATTTATCTTTGATTATATTTTTAATCATAAAAATCTTTAAAATCGTATTTATTTTTTTACTTTGAAATTGTAGAAGTGGGATGAAAAAAACATATTTTATACACGGAAAATATATTTTATTTATTAAACAGATACATTCATATACACATACGACAAAATTTAACCATTCTATCAAAACCTACATTTTAAGTACAGTATTTAATTTTCTAAAACATAGTAATAGACCTAAATAGCGCACAAAAGACAACATTTACAAATAGTTTAACTACGATAAATCGTCAAATAAATGTTTCGGTAGTTCGATATATGTCACTGTAACTAATTAGTTTAGCTCACTATATGACTTTTCGCTTAAATTACCAACGTAAGATGTATCGGACATTGGCCATTAATACATTTTAAAATTACTATCCATTCTCATTTAGTACTTAGTGAGTGAATTACAACTGCATAAGGAAATTTTAATACTGTTCAGTGTACAGTACACTTATGGTTAGACTGGCACTGAATGACTGATTCAACCAACTGACTAATAATTGTTTTGTAACAACTAAATTAATTATTTTCAGTCCGCTGTTCCTACCAATACTTAGGAGGACACTATGCAATTCAAATAACAAATACAGTTTTTCTTCAGAGTTTATAGAGGAATTATTTTCAAGTTTATAGTGCTTACAACTTTCTCTTGTTAATAATTAAGATTTGATAATTATTTGTTTACATAGGTGGGTCGTTGATTTAATATACTGTTCTGTTTTGTTTAATTATAGGAAGCGATAATAAGAAAAATAGGTTTTTATCTTTACAAGAAACTTACAATTAGTTCAAACATTTCCTAATTTTAAAATTCAACTGTACCAGTAAAAATAGAGTTTTCTGCATCAGACTTCTTTTCTAATTCCTGAGTTATATCCAATCACCCTCCGCACTTCCGCATCGGCACAATCCCAATTAACCGGAATAATTAGATTTCTACAAAATATAGCCTAACTCAATCTTATACTCTGTCTAGTTCAGGTTGGCCGATGGACCCGGGATTACCTGAGGCCACCCCTATAATCCCACGCCTCTGTCCGCTGCCTAGGCGATGCGTCACCTACTGGCTGTGTTTATACAATGGTACACTTTCTTAACAGAATAATAATTTAACATTTTTAAAAGTATATTTAAAATCTACTAAAAAAGTTATGAAAAATGATACCAAACTCGACCTAGGTATTAGAACATTTAATCTGATTATGACAATGTTTATAAACGAACAAATCTGGTAACAAGAATCCATTTTTAAGAAGACATCTTGCAAGTGAACCGATCAGAAGCAATTTCAAACCGCTGTAGTTTGCTTGCATAAACTATTGTATAATATTGTATTTTTATTGTTGTATAGGATTTGTATTGTATGGTATTATATTGCATTGTATATAGCATATTGTGTATATAACTTTTTCTCCTATTGTTATTGTAATTTGTATTACATACATTATATCTCAGTAAAAGGATTTACTGTTATTAAGACATTCTACGGTCAATTTACTTTTACCCAAAAAGTCCCTAAGTAAAGCTTTTAATATTCATTACAGCTTAAAACCTGCCTTCTAAATTGTCTAATAAAAAGTCGCAGCCATAATGTAAACAATTCTTAATAAAGTTCGTATTAAATGTTCTAATACCTAGGTCGAGTTTGGTATCATTTTTCATAACATTTTTAGTAGATTTCAAATATACTTTTAAAAATGTTAAATTAATATTCTGTTAAGAAAGTGTACCATTTTACAAAACACAGCCAGTAGGTGACTCATCGCCTAGGCAGCGGATAGAGGCGAGGGATTATAGGGGTGGCCTCAGGTAGTCCTGGGTCCATCGGCCAACCTGAACTAGACAGAGTATAGGTACACCAATATTTAATCAAATTTTATTTTCTCTCATTTTACTAATTAATGGGTCAACTCTGGAATGTTATTCGGAATGCAGTTCACAGTAAATTATTCAGATTAATCAACTCTTAACTACTTCCTGTTTATCAGCTTTTTTTTATGGTCATGGTTGGTATCAATTCATTTCAAAATAGATCAGTTAAAATGCAATTATACAAACTGTCAGAACATAAACTTTGTAAATTTTTCCTATCAAAGCAATTTGGTTAATCTTAATTACTGCACTGGATGAATGGCCGTTTTTGTACGAATGAATAGTTTTTACAGTTGAAGATGAAATGTTACTGAAATAAAACAGTTACTGAGGTTTGACCTAACAGCGATCTTCTGAATGAAAATGTTTTCATTTCATAAAAAGAAAACATAAAATGTAGAGCTGGAGGAAAAGGAAGTCTTTTACAACACATATATATTATTACTACCAAGTTGTAATATCCATTTCAAGGATGATAAAAATAAGTGCCAATTTTTGCATTTACAACTTTGGGATTTATGCAAACTTGTACACAGTGAAAGATTTTATAAACAAATACTAGAAAAGTTATACAGCCTAACTTTAATTTTACCATTTAATTATTAGGCTACTATAGTAACTAGCTGTACACAATAACAGGTAAAATAACTCCTTAAAGATGTTCAATTTTATGTTAGGTCTAATGGACCAATATGAATGTTTTTGACTTAGAAACAAGTTTAATCTACAGTTTAATGATACACTTAGTCCATTCGATGGAGGAATCTTTAACAACTTAAAGGTTGGTTTTACAATCTACCTATTAAAATTATAAAACTCTGTGTTAATTCTTGGATGGTTAACCTGTTTGAGACAAAAACACCTAATAAAATATACATTGTCCAAAAGACATTTTAGAAATTAATAAACTAAATTACATGTGGAGGTGTTTATTGTGTGTGTAGTAGTACCGATCCAAGTTATTTCTGTACATAAGTTAAACGCCCTACATAAAATCTCTTATATAAAATGCAATGTCCTGACTGATGATCAAAGCAGAGCCGATTCTATTAAAGCTAGAGACTTGAAATTTGGGAGGTACATCCATCCAATAATGTAGAGGCGTACTAAGAAAGGATTTTGCAAAATTTTGAATTTAAAGGGTAGAAAATGTGAAAATTCATCCTTCCCATAAGCAGCCATATAAAAGATGAAACAGCTGATTCGTATTTATTAATGTGTTATTCTGGTTACTATGGTGATAATTCAAAACTCTTTCAAAAAAAGTTTGTTGATTTTATAATAATAGGCCTAACCTAAAATTGTGTTAAACCTTTGGTCCAAATAAGCTGTTTTATTTATAATGTGTAGGCCTAACAATAATATAATGTTAAATTGTAATATTAGATGTTTGAATTATTATATTTCATAGGTTTTAAAGGCCTAACCTAAAATTGTATTAAACTTTTGATTCAAATCAGTTGTTTTATTAATTATGTGTAACAATCATTAGGCCTATGTTGAATTACACGGGATACGAATTACAGGATGTTGAATTACACGGGATACGAATTACAGGCTTTCAAAGTTTCAAATTAAGCAATAGCGAAGCATTGCCGGGTCCACTAGTATAGATTATATTGCCAAAGGTTGATTGTGTGAGCCAAGGAGTTTCCCCTAGTATTTATATTGCCTGGACACCTTTTATGAACATTAAACTGGGATCAGCTTGGGAAAATATGTTTTGTTATACAGTCCTGGATGATTGTTTTGTACCACGATGATTCTATCTGTTCTATTATAAACTTTTATTTTTACATCATAAAATTATGTTTAATACGAATATATGGCCTTTATTAACCAAGTTCAAGTACTTCTTAACAATCTAAAGAGTACAAATTTAACATTACAAACATTACCAGCCCCTATTGTTAGCCTGCGTATTTTAGAATGTCAATAAAGTCGACAAAGGATGTTAAACCCTTATGGACAAGTTTGTTAATTAGTAAATTGCCATTTGGTTGGTCATATGACAGGAAGAAGTATGATGTAGGGGCAGGATAAGCTTGTTATTGCACACTGACTCATTCATTTAAAAGAAGATTCCATCTTCGATGTGGTATTATATTACAGCAGGCTACTAATTCCTTAGGGGTAAAGTTAAATATAATTATTATTTTGTTCAGTTCACAATGAAATGCAATCTGAAAGGATAAAAAAAGAGTTCGGCCTACACTTATAATCACATTTTTTGCTGATATTTTACATCCTAGACTATTGTCATTAATGGGTAATAAAAAAAAATAAAAAAACAATAATAATGAATTGCATACCTAATATACAAAACGTATATTTGTTTTCCCACAAATCAAGTTAGCATTTTATAAATAAAATATGAATCTTGTTAATTATTTGTGTTTTATTTCATTTATTGTACAGTCATGGACAAATACGAAATTTGTGTAACCAAAAATAACAATAATCATAAATAAAGCTATTTTGGATCCATTCTTGGATTTTATCTCAAATTTATTATCTATCACTCTCTTAGATGTAAAATATTTTATGTTGATGTTAAATATTTCTTTGAATTCAATTAGCTTTCAAATCATCTAAAAGTTTTTACTGTCCCAAAATATATAGCAATGGAAATTTAGTATCATGATTCATTAAAAGAATCCATTAAACTTTTTATTTGGCAAAAATTATAACATATCAATACTCTCAAACCTTCTTTTCTTTTTCTGAAGATCTGTTTTTAGGACAGGAAAGTCAGGTGGTACCAACCTAACTAGGAAAATGTTTACAAACTGGAAACATACTGGTAGGCTAACTGTAAATTAGTTTAGGTTCAGGTATTTTTATTTTTAGGTTCTGATTCTATGTCTGAGGACGTGTCTATAGACCTACAGAAGTCTTAAAAATTGGGCTCCGTATAGTGTACACGAGTACAACAATTTTTATCAAAATTGTATATACGTGTACAACGGAAATTCTGGATTAGTTTGATGGCATATATAAATATATATATTACAACGGATATTAGCCGTTGTAAGGCGGGAAAAATCGGTTTTTATA
>JAGFPH010000381.1:207971-231756 GCA_018207615.1 Philaenus spumarius
TAATTGGAGCAGCCAACGTGGGGTTCGTTGTATAATATTGTTTATAAAGTGAACACCAACTTATTTTGATAAAACTTAGCCTTAAATCTCCCCAGATTTATATCTCTGTCTGTGGGAAAATATGGGATGAACATCAGGAGAGTAAATCTCAAGTTATATTATGTAGGCCTAATATATTCCTTCAAACTAAGTCAGATACACTGTCGAAATTGTTTGTACATGCTCAACAAAATCATCAATAAATAAGACAAAAATTTCCAATAGATTTTTTTCCAACAACTTAAAAAATATGTATTTACTTAATCTTAAAAACCCTAACTAGGCCTATTAAAAGTTTAACACAGCAGAAAAATACAAATTTCAGTGAGCCTTTATTTAGAAAGAATTGTGGGAAGTTAATGGAGTGATATTGATCGAGACCTTTAACTACTCCTTGAATATTCACAATGCCAGCAATATTAGGTACATATCTAAATATTAAAACACGAATATTTCTGTAAATAATTTATCACAACACCAATACTTGTACATCTTTCCACTATGTAGGCTACAGTAATGCTACTTAATTTTTTGAACCAAGATATCTTCTTAGGCTATTATGTTTTCAATTTTAACATTGTAGCCTACGGATTAGCAGAAGTATAATTTAAATAAACAGTGTATGACATACCGGAAAAAAAGTAATATAAAGCTATTATGTTGTTAAGTAAATCTTCTTGGAGAAATAACAAAATAAGTACTTACTTTTTTAGTTTAGAATGATTAAGTCTCTTTAGTCTTAATAAATGCAAAACATGTATTTGATAAGCAAATTAACAATGGTGTGTAAAAAATATTTTCAACAACACATTACAGATTTTTAAAAGTAAAGGGTTAAAGTATACTATGAAGGTTTTCTCTTTTAGAGGAATAACAATTCTTGCAATGCAAATTATGTTAGTGTTACAATATTGCTACTTAATTAGAGTGTAGTGAAAGAAATTTGAAAATTGCATACACATCTATTAAAGTACTGAACACTTCTACAATTAACTTAATAATTAATTGTCATTTTTCATTCAACCAAATGCTGTTTTTTTTTTTTACCAAAGCATAAATCCTTCTATTTTACTACCTACTTGGATTGTGTCTGATAATCCACCAGTTGGCTACCACCTGACTGTTAGGAGAGTTTTTTTACAACAAATTAATTTAACAAACAACAGATGCCTAGGGATACATACATCCATTAAAAATGACACAATTTAACATTATCCAGCCAATAAATTATTTGAAATAAATATGACTAAAACTAAGTCAACAAATAAAATAAATTACTTATTGCTCTACTTATAAGAACAACTCACCAGACTGAATTACATCTAAGAGTGTGCTGCCAAAAGTAGGAGTTTTAAGTGTTTTGAGTTTATCAAAAACTTCCTGTGTCAGGTATTTCTTCAGCAAAGATTTGCTGTCTGAATCCTTCAGCTTTTTAAAGCCACTTTCCAACTTTTCCAATGTTGCGGCGTCCACCATTTTTGGGCTGTCAACAAAATATAACACATTTTATAGAAATTTTGAACAAAAACTATTAGTAGTAATTAATAATTATAGCTTAATAACTTATATTTCTAAGGAGGGAAAATTTTCTCTCAAGAAGACATATCAATTTCTTTATAGTCATGCTAAGTGCTTTTTGGTTATTTTATATAACAGGTATACTTATTTATACCGTACTTTAATAATTAGTTATGATAACACATCCTTCATTATGTGATCATTTTTTACAACTATTAAACAATACATAAATAATTATGCTATTATTTTAAACCAGTGAAAATTATATAAGATACTGGGTTAGGTTAATAAAGAATCAATTTATACCTAATCTTAACTGCTAGTATACAAGAATCTGATTTCATTAATATACCGGTACCGTAAAAGAAATAAAATGTATATAAATGTGTTTTAACGTTGTTCATTTTTTTTTTAAATCTCTTCAAAATTTAAGTAACCACTAACTTTTAGGGGTTCTAGTTGTGAATACAAATAATACCCAGCTAGCGATAGAAGTAGTGGTATTCTAAAATGTTGCTAGTAACATTATGGTAATGCATATGCATCAAACTTGCTGGTAGCCTATCTGGAATTAGACCTTAAGTAAGGTAACTTGTACTAAAAGTACTGCTTTATAACAAAAATCACACAACTAAAAATTACATTTATACATTAGACAACATTATTAGCAACAAGTGGTTTTTAGTTATAAATTATTAGAAGAAACAGTTTATACTTTTAAATAATAGCCTAGGGCCGAAAGTTTACATCAAACTCAGATTACTAACAGGTTTGTTTTGATTTGTTTCTATAGCTTACCAATTTATTTTGCATTTGTTTTGTTGCAACAGTTCCATATCCATGATGCTTTAAATAATTAAGAATTACAAATTAATATTGACCTCCAAATCGTACAGTTACTAATTCAATAGCATTATAAGTATTAAGTAGCAGTAGAACAATGGTAAACATTCCCTTCTATTTGAAGTTCAGCGTCCATGGAATGTAGGTGATCAGGTCACAGCCTTTTATATTTTTTACAGTAAGACGATTTATTATTAAGTGCCATTTATTACTTTCGTTGTATATAATAATAATATTATATTAATCCTCATTTCACATCAATAATCATTCTACAACGGTTACTTATAAAGATGTTATCTAGTGACCTTGATGTACATTCCATATTAAGTTGAGTTGGCTCAATAGATTATTCTTGCAACGACCGATGAAAAATTCTGGGATTTAGGAATACTATCCAATTTCCACATTGCACTCAATGTCTACATTACTATTGCTTACTCCTATTCGTTTGACATAAACCTTTAATATAAGCTAACAGTACAACTAGATTTAAAATGTTACAAGTACTATGTAAATAAGTAAACTATTAATATATTAAGAGTTTTATTGTTTGACTACATATTTTGTTGTGAAGAAGTCGGAAATAACGACCGAAATAACTTATACATTAATGTTTTAAAAACGAAGTGTAATATGTATATGTAAAACTTGATATCCAAATTTAGTAGCCCATATTATATTTAAATCGTTATTTAATAATAACTAATAAACAAATTTGATTTAGAAATTTTGTATTTCATTACTAATTAAAATGTCATAATATTTCAATAAAATTTAAAGGCCAACAAAGTCCTACCATAATCGCAATTAAAAACATTTTACTCGACTCAACTTAACCTAAAATGTTGAATTCGTATCTCATAATGTTAATAACTGGTACTTACTCTATTTTACTTTCTTTTTGTTTTTTCTTAGGGTAACATTTAAATAAAGAGAGTCCAAGCTGACAACAAGCAAATAACGACATTTTAAATTTTGAAAGTAATTAGCCTAAATAAAATACATGTAAAATTTACTTATAATTTTGAAAACAAGTGCCCGAATAACATAACAATATTTGTAGGGTAATGCCATCATGATTTTGTTAACTTCTAATGAAATAGGTAACTACATGAAATTGAAGAAATTAATCTAAAGAGCCATGCATGTAGTCAGTAGTCATGTGTTTTGGGAACAGTTCTTGTTGTCTGGAAGTATTCTTCATTTAGGTAAAGATTTTAATTCGTATTTTCCTCTTTGATATAGTATCCTTCATAATAATTTGTTATGTTAAATATTGTATTCGTTACGTTTTTATGTATAAGTTTAATTCTGAGTTAAATTTTCAAAGAAACCAACAGTAAGCTACTATTAATAGGTTACCCTTGCATTTGTTGTTTTCAATAAATAAATAGTATAATATACCATATACTGGAGATTAAAGCATATAATACAAATTGAAAGTTAAATTAAATTGCATTTTGTTAAAAACCAAAGATGAACAGGAATATTATAAACTTGCCAAAAAGTAGATCTTAGCCTAGCCTAGGCCTACATTGATGAAAACAAAATTTCACTTGGCTATATTTGTTTTGTAAATACTTTTTTCCACTTTGAAATGTTTTAAAGTTTGTTTTCATGCACAATATACAAAACTAATGCAAAATTTATGTTGATTTTGTTAAGCTCATGCACTCAAAATTATCTTTCAATGTAGGCCCTACCTAACCTCAAACTGAAAATTAACGCCTGTAGTTTATTTGTTTATCATAAGTAATATTTGAATACAACTTGAATCTAAAAACCATTTAATCAATCATTAAAGTACTAGGCTTATCTTTTTGTGTCAAAATTATAAAATAAAGTGCATGTTTTCTCACATTTTACTACTGAAGAACGCTGCATAGTTAGGTATCAAAGAGAACGACTGTAGGCCGTGACGAATACGCTCAATGGATTTAATCATTTCTGAATATAACTGTTCGACACCAACAATAGATTTCAATTTTGCTATAGCACTGTAATTCTGTTTTGCTGTCTTACAATCTTAGTATGAGACTGTTAGGATCATAATTATCCACATGGCAATTCATCATTCTAAAATAGAAATGTTGGTACCATTTTTAATTATACAGTATTTAAAAATTCAGTAGTAATGATTACATTTTTTAATAAAAACCGTGCTTTTATTTTCACCTATTTTAATACGCAAATATAATAAAACCATTTATTTAGGTTTATATATACGGAAAGCTAAATTAGCCTACATGAAAACGAGTCGAATTTATAACAATATGTTATTTTCTCAGATAGGCCTATTTGAACCTGATTCAATCCCAAATACAACCCCAATTTAAATTGTATCCACCAGGCCACCCACTACACACATCTAATATTATATTTTACCAAGTGTTTTCCAACATTAAATTAAAGGCCTTTAAATTATTCATACAATATATAACTCTTTTGTTATCACTTATAAAAATGAATATTTGCAATATCGCGATCTAAAACGATTTAACCTATAAAATGTACAAATACCCCGGACCCCAAGTGTTCCAACATTAAATGCCTTTAAATTATTCATACAATATATAACTCTTTTGTTATCACTTATAAAAATAAATATTTGCAATATCGCGATCTAAAAAGATTTAACCTATAAAATGTACAAATACTTTAATATAAAATTATTAAAAATAAAAAGTATCTTAAGGCGAACTACGTTCGATGATTATATTTTGACAAAGGTTATTTCGAATATTACTACTACTGCCTACACGTATAACAATAGCTGCGTCTATCTCCCGGCAATAGTCTTGCCCAACCCACTCGAGGGCATTTCCCTCCAAAACTCCCTTACTTTTGCGTTTCCTAATTTCTACGGTTACCGACCAAACAACTCACCTTTCTTCTTTGTCGTCTGCGACTTTTTGTTGCGTTTGAGACGTGCAGCCCCCCATTTTAATAATCTAAAAGTAATCACAAACATACACGGAACACGCTTTACCACGCCCGGCTTCGGAGCCACGCACCCTAATGTCCAACCCCAAACGGATTCTGGAGGGGGGGGGGGACAAAGCTCAATCGATATTCTTGCAGGCGTCGTTGAAACGAGCTTAGAGCGAAGAGCACTGATAATTATTAAAGGTAATAAATTAAGGCGATGGTGTAGTGAAGCTATCGAATTGATCAAAAGTAATAAGCCTGATTAAAGATTTACGAAAACATATTTAACGAAAAATATATTTATCTCAAAACGACAATTATGTTTTCTTTTAACCTTCGATCGGGCGCATTGATTTTAAAACACTATCAGGCGCTTACGGAAGTAACTTCCGGGTATATAAAAAAGAAGTATATTCAAGAAGTAACACGAAACAAATATATATTATATTTAAGCACAAATATAATACAAAATGTATACGCACGAAAATACTGTAAAACAAATTCAAATATATTTACAAATTAATCTCTGTGCTCACAAGAAACCAAACTCCGAAATCTCTACAACACGACAGGGCGCTCACAGAACTAAACTCCGGAATGACTGTAACAAGGTAGGGCGCTCACAGAACTTAACTCCGGAATGACTGTAACACGGTAGGGCGCTCACGGAGTCTACTTCCAGTCTTTACGCAGACCACTCCACAGTACGCAAATAACAATACTTAAGGGAGAGGTATAGTCCGTCCGCTCGGCCGTGATACCTGACTTCTCGAAACTCAATGCCCCCTCCCTACCCACTCGCCGGGCCTGACGGTGGCAAACTAGTGGAGGGGGCGTTGAGTTTCGAGAAGTCAGGTATCACGGCCGAGCGGACAGACTATAGTGATTGTTATCTTTTTATAGAAAGTGGTTCGGGAAGTACGGTGAATACCAAGAATGGCAGTCTTACAAAAGTAACGTTTTTATAAAAAAAAATTAGTGACCCGGAGGTAACCTCCATGAAGCGCCCGATGGAAGGTTAAGGCTCGGCTCCCTACATTCAAAACGGCGAAGTTGGGTACAAATTTCAATGTTAAATAACTAAAACATACCTTCACTATTAAGCATATTTTTGTGTTGTTTTTGTCAAAAAACGGAAGCTGTATTTTTTTTTCTTAAAGTGTAAAATAGATTGTGGGTGTTGATTACTAAGGTTTTTTGCAACATCTCTTTTTGCAACTGAGTAAAAAGTTAATAAAGTTTACTACTTTTTACATCATACGTTTATGAAAACAATAAAACGGTTTTTGAAAATGTATTCAGCAATCAACATCAGCATATGGCAGTACTTCAAAATGAAACCAAATTTTTAAATTTATTCCACGAATTAACGGGCAAAAATGACTTATTCTGTTGCATTGCTCTTATGGGAATCAGATTCAATATGGCGGGCAAGGTAGCGCCCCCTTAAGGGTCTGCTGTAGTGGCGGCCATCTTGGGTTTTTATCCCATAAGAGCAATGTTAAATTTCAAACTATTTATTTTGTTTATTTTTTATCATAAAATTGTTTGCAAGGTCTCATTTTAAGCACAATCACAATACGCATCCGTTTTGCAATTTAGATTTTTTTTTAAATGCTTTTCTTTTGTTATGTAATTGACATTTTGGTCTGCTCCAGTGAACGAAAAAGCAACCGGAAACGCAAGCGCTTCTCTCTATAACCGTATCTAAACAGTGCAATTTCTTGCAGCTGAGCGCTTTGACATTGCCTCATTTCAAACCATTTTATAAATCCATCTTTTGTAATTGAGTGCTGAAAAAAAAACTGAATATTCTTTATAAAATTTCGGATCCGGCTTGCAAATTACTTTTCATTAATAATTTTATATTGTGTTAGGAAAAAAAATCAAACTTTGTACTTACAAAATGTCAATTACATAACAAATGAAAAGCATTTAAAAAATCTAAAATGCAAAACGGATGCGTATTGTAATTGTGCTTAAAATGAGACCTTGCAAACAATTTTATGATAAAAAATAAACGAAATAAATGGTTTGAAATTTAACATTGCTCTTATGGGATAAAAATCCAAGATGGCCGCCCCTACAGCAGACCCTTAAGGTAGTATTTTACTTGTTTTCATTTTGTGACCAATATTTTGAAATAAAACTTTAGTAATTCCTGTATGATTTTATCTGATGTTTTTTTTTAGAATTTTCTGATGAGGAATTTAAGAGAAATTTAAAAAAATTATGTTATCGTACAGGTACTTCTCTTCCCATACATAAAAAATGTGTGAACAGCAAACATGTTAAATTAAACATTTTGTTTAAATATTGACGCTTTATTTGAGCGATCCTAGTAACATCTTAATCGACGAATCTAAGAAAATGGGGAGTGTAGCACTAGAAAAATTTACAATAACTGCGCGCTTTTAGTCGTACCTTAACAATTATGCGAAGACGTTATCAAACCTCTTGTGAAATGTCAAAAACATATTATAAGAGTAATGGCATTTAAAAATAAAATGGAGCATTCGCTACCACTTTTCGGATCATTTGGTATACTTCCACTTAGATACTTGTATGTGTACAAGGTACTTTCAGATTTCTTTAAAGCAAGTGGTGAAATAAATAATGATTACAAACCCCAAAGATATTCTAAACGTAAGATTGTTAATATTTTACCTAAAACAAAACTAACTGCATTCAAAATTTGTTTTCTATTTAGAGGGGCTAAATTGTTCAATATTTTACCAAAGGAGATCCAGTTGTGCAGTACATTTGTTAATTTTTCAAAATCAGTAAGAGAATGGCTGTTTAGGATAAATGATATTGAGTATCTTTTAAAATAAATGTGGCTGTTATATTGTTTGTATGGAAATTACATGTTTTGTTTAAGATGATTGTAAATATAAGTATGTCATAGGATTGATTAAGTTTAGATTAAGTTTAGCTTTATATATTAATATTGTTTTTAGCAAGGAGGCTTATTATTATTTGTATTTTTGTTATTATTGATTACACCCTTTAGAATTAAAATTAAAATTTGTATTTAAAAATCAAAATAATTACTTTTTAAGTACTAAGTGTAAAGGGCATCTCAGAAAGATTTTATTCTTTCATTTTTTTCTTGATAACTCATTTTATTTTCTTCATTAACTCAAGTGATAAAAAAAAATAATTGTAAATCCTAAGCAGGCTTATCCTAAGGATTACCTAATTTTCCATGTGTTAAGTTATGTAGAAGAATTATAATTAGTTTGTTGTTTTGTTTTTTTGTTTGCTGTAAATACAATGTTATAAAGTTATGCATGTATGTTACACATGGAAAATAAAAATATCTATCTATCTATCTATATAATAACATTATGTGTTCTTATTGAATTGTAATTAAGTGTTTACATAAAAGTCCCTAATCATCTTTGTACGATTAATACGTTCTGCATCGCTGAATTTTTGTCTATTTAGACTATATACAAGTTGTACAGTATTTCGGTCCAAAAAGAAAACTCGGAATACGAATAAAAGCAATCGTTTATATCAGTATAATCAGTGCAGCCACTACACAAGTAAAGTAACCAAATCATCTGGGGAGTAGTCCTCCCTGAAGCCATTCACAAAGACCGGATGGTTTTATGCAGGTTGGAACATGGGCGTGACCCAGGTTTGCACCTAATTTTGAATTCTGATTCCAATGCCATCACACGACTCGACTTCCGCTATTACGGGTTTCAATTGTCCAATCACTTAATTCAATATTTACTTTCCGCCCTGGTTAAACCGTTCAACCAATGAGAACAGTTTTAATAAATTCAATGCTGTAGGACTTTGTTTTCTTAGTCCAAGGAGACAACTCTTCTATATAGTAGGCCTACATGTTGGTCATTCCACGTTTTAAACAAATTAAATCAAATAAATACAGGAAATGAACAAGTCGGTCACGCAAGCGGACCGTTCTGCAACGCCAGCGGCCTCGAATGAAACTATAAGAGAAACACAGTTTTCAATGAATGATTTTTTTTGCGAAAGGTTTCCTGTAAAATTTACTTGCAAGTGTAACACAAAATTTTGCTGATTGCTTAGTTTCGCTATTTTCAGAAATTGAAATGGGAATAATGTATTCAGAGCGCAGTATTCAGAAATATCTCACGGACTACATTACACATTTTAGTGGTGTTATCTCAGTCGGTACGCTAGTTTCGGAATGGTGTAGGATCGATGTTGGCCTTTTCCCTTTCTTCTTCCACTATTGTGCGTTTACAGTTTAGTTCATAGCAAGGGCAAGCATTGCCAATTATATTCAAACGGAGATCTTAAGCTAGTAGCCAGCATAAAAACATCACAACCTCATAAAACCAGTAATTAGGAATATGTAATGGGGTTTACTTAAGGGTCTGCTGTAGTGGCGGCCATCCTGGATTTTTATCCCATAAGAGCAATGTTAAATTTCAAACCATTTATTTCGTTTATTTTTTATCATAAAATTGTTTGCAATGTCTCATTTTAAGCACAATTACAATACGCATCCGTTTTGTATTTTAGATTTTTTTAAATGCTTTTCTTTCGTTATGTAATTGACATTTTGTAAGTACAAAGTTTGATTTTTTTTCCTAACACAATACAAAAGTAATAACGAAAAATAATTTGCAAGCCGGATCTGAAATTTTATAAAGAATATTCAGTTTTTTTTTCAACACTCAATTTTACAAAAGAAATTGCACTGTTTAGGGATATAGTGAGAGGCGCTTGTGTTTCCGGTTGCTTTCTCGTTTACTGGAGCAGACCCTTAAACATGAGGTACGTTACTGAAATGAAGAAATTTGGATCTTGAATTAAAAACTGAGACAAGGTTATTCATAATTCAATGTGGTAGTGAATAGGAGCCGATGTAGTTAGGTCAGGTAGTAGCACGGCAAGCCTCCATAAGGCCAATGCTATCAACTAAACTGTAAACGCACAATAGTTACTTTTATAGCCTCAAAAATGGGTATATACACCACTTTTTCAAAACAATTTGGACCATTTATAGTATTTAGTTTTCTTTGCAAAGTATATTTCTAAACAAAAATTATTGGTAAAAAATTAGTTTTAAATCAATATTATAAACTGCACATTATTAGGCCTACATCAATAGACAATCTTGGACGATGTTTAACAAATTCCAAGTTTACGGCCATTTTGTGAGCTTACCGTTAGAGATACGGAAAAAATTCAAGAATACAATTTTGTTTAAAATTTAATTTTCTTTTAGCAAAATCCTATTAGTTTTTAAATTCGACTTACGGTTAAGCCACAAACTGGCTTTGGAAAAAAAGCTTACACTGAGAGAAACGGTCCGGCCGCCATTTTTATTTTATTTAAGGGGTTAAAATTGAAAAATGAAAAAAAAACCGTATATATACATAGCTCGGCCTAGGAATAAGGAACATTCATGCAAAAAATCATCAAAATCGGTCAAGGCGTTTGGCCGTAATCGTGAGACAGACACACAGACGAAATGCCGAACGGTCGAGTTAAAACGGAGACCTCGCTTACGCTCGGTCAATTAGTATAATACATTGGATCAGGTTTATAAAATAATCCTCAAACCTAGGTGCGTTGCTCTGGTAGTAATGTATTAACCATATGAATCATCGTGAATGACCTATCGTGCACGCAAAACTGCCGTTATTGACCTATATACGCCCTTTGGTTGGAATGCCATAGTTTGTCATTTATAAAAAGTCATCCTCTTGGTATATGTTTAAAGTAAATTACAACTGAAATACAGGTTTATGATTTTATCTTTGCCAAACATAATCTAATTATTTGAGGAAAAATCTAAATTTCCTTCCGTTCCGTTGGATTTTAAAATGTATTCTTTAAACATCAAGCATTAGTCATCATTTCCAATATAGCAATTATCTTTCTATATTGCTTTTGGAACGTAGAGTTCTAGCATTTTCTATTCTTGGGAATTTTTCCTGACTTGCGTCTTTAGGAGTTGTAGACAAATGAGATCAGCGCTCCAAAAACCCCCGAGTACCGATTTTCGCGGCTTTTCATCCACTTTTAGAGGTTTCAAAAAAAATTATGCACCCGCGATGCATTTCCGTTTTCTTCCGAAACTGGTCATAATGTACACTTTCTTCTAGTATTTAGTATTCAGAACATGATGCCAAATCGGAGCTGTAGGCAAAAATGTATTTAATTTTTAGTACTTTGCCTGGTCTGTGCTCTGTTAAAGTTCCTAATGCAAATTTGTTCACAGATGGTCCTCGTAAACAATGCCTCACAAGTGAGTAAAGTATGACAGGTAATGAAACTGTTTTACTTTTGACACAGTTTAATATTTTACATAACTTGATGTTATGACCAGGCGCTTCTCGGCTTGCAATTGCTGAGATAGTAGGTCCCTCTTCTTTAATAACAAGTGCTTCATTCAATGTAACAAGTACCTAATCAAATGCGCATGTAGACATTCTAGTATAGCCTACTGGATTTTCAAGCCGGAATCGAAATTTTATAAAAGAATATTCAGTTTTTTTTTTCAACACTCAATTACAAAAGATATTATAAAATGGTTTGAAATGAGGCAATGTCAAAGCGTTCAGCTGCAAGAAACTGCACTGTTTAGATAGGGATACAGTGAGAAGCGGTTGCGTTTCCGGTTGCTTTCTCGTTTACTGGAGCAGACCCTTAAGATAAATAAACGTACCAGATAACTGCCACATAATTTCTCCCAGTTGAAACTGTATACCTTCCCAAGGGTAGCATAAGAGGTGGTTATTTAGAATTGCAAAAGTAGAACATACCATGGAAAATATTAGATGCATGTAACACACATGCATATTATATTGTAACTAGCTGACCCGGCAATGCTTTGCTATTGCTTAATTTGAAACTTTGAAAGCCTGTAATTCGTATCCCTGAGGATCGATGTAAATTATAATGGGATTCTGCTCATTGCTTGATTTACCTAACCTAAAATTATATTCATTTTTTTATCCAAATCAGTTGTTGATCAAAATCAGCTGTTGATCAAAATCCGCTGTTTTAAGCTTTTCATACGAACAGCTGTTTTTTGTGCCCCTGATAAAATCAAAAGAAATATTTCTTCTTCTTCCTTAAGATTGACCTTCCATAAGATTAACATTGAAACTTTGAAAGCCACTGGGGCGTAGCCCTAATGTCCTAGGACTTCGGTAAATGGCCTAAAACCTTCCCAGGGTTAACCTGTGTTACTATGCAAAATTTCAAAGCAATCGGATGGACGGTTTGGTAACGCATAAAGGACAAACATACAGACAAACGGACATACATTGAATTTTATATATATATAGATAATAATATTATTATTAAAACTATTCGATCGATTTCGAACAAATTTGCACCAAACATGTCAATTAGGCCTGTATAGATGCACGAAAATTTTTTGAAAAATTTTGAAAAACCCCCTTTTTGGCCAAAACCGCCCAGAAATCAGTTATTATTATTATTATTACCTAAACGAGAATTTTTAGAAAGATGCAGTTTTTTGCATATGGTAGGGTACATTAAGGGCTACAAATAAGCCAAATTTGATCAAAATCGTTAGAGCCGTTTTTGAGAAATTCAGATTTTCTCGTTTTTTGCCATTTTTGGGGGGTAAAACCCCTTAAAAATAAAAAAATTTTAAAAACGCCTGGAGATATTCCAGAACTACACCAAATTTCATCAAAATCGGACCGTTGGTATGGTCTCCAGCTCTGTTCGCATCCTAACACACACACGGACAGACATCACTAAAACCACTTTTTTGGGTTCAGGGAGCACCAAAACAAATAATTCGACTAAAAATATTTTTGGGTTCAGGGAGCACCAACACGGATAATTCCACTAAATAATTTTTTGGGGTTCAGGGAGCACCAAAACAGATAGTTCCACTAAAAATTCAAATTCGAAAATTTGGACGAAAACAATACTTACTCAGCTTGCACCTGCCGTGGCGCTCGCCGCCCACCGTTTCTATCGTAGCGTAAGAGCCCTTTCCATACCCGAATCGTAACCGAGGAACTTAAATTTAAACGAAAACACACCACTGAGATGGTTTGGAAGTTAGGATTTCCAATTTGTAACGTTTGGTGACTTGAGACCGTGACTATCGGAGCGAGACTGTATCGAATCGCCAACAAAGAGACGCTACATTTGTATGCGCCCAGGTGCTGGAATATCTTGAGCAAGTGCAACGTTAGTGTGCAGCTTGTTCTCTACACACCCATTAAAGTGAACCCAAAATAGGTTTCTGTAGACTAAAGATATTAAAGTCAGT
Organism: Philaenus spumarius; assembly: GCA_018207615.1. NCBI lineage: Eukaryota > Metazoa > Arthropoda > Insecta > Hemiptera > Aphrophoridae > Philaenus > Philaenus spumarius. The sequence goes on from JAGFPH010000381.1 coordinate 221,572, forward strand.
CCTATTTAGAATAGAGAGATGTATACAAACTTCACAATGTAAATACCTAAAGATCGTGCAGGCTGCATTTTGCTTAAATTGGACTGTTTCCAGCTTTCCGGAGAAATTGCCAAAAAGTGTGGTCCGAAATAACTCAAAATTACCTTTCAGATTTTGTTCAAACTTTTACTGATGTGTTAGTTACCAACACACGATATGTCCTCCGTGTAACACGACTAAATGATGTTGGGTAATGTGTGGGTGCATTGTATTGCTTACTCTTACGGTAGTTATATATTAGTAATTTTCCGATCTTTTTAACAGCGTGTTCGCAGATTACATACAGTTTTTGTTGTAGGTGCTGAGCGCTCAGGTTCTCTACAGTAAAGACCACGAAAGAATACCGTTGAGGGACGGGCTTGTGTACACCGAGACCTTGAACGCTCCAATCGCGTCAGTGCGACGTTGTCACGTTCTTCCCACGCTTCTAACTGAACGCGGCTGATTCAACGCATTTATAATTCTTTAAACTGTGCGCTCAAAATACCTCGAGCAGTAAATACCAGGAGTGTTCGAGTCTAGTAGATATGGCAACGCTGCGCGCCCATCCTATTGGCTGCCACGCAACGGTATTCTTTAGTGGTCTTTAATATAGACCTATAGTATAAGCATTTTGTGAAAAAAAACTTATTGGACATTGCTAGCCAATACACGATTTTTTACAACATAAAAGTTTATAAATAAACCCAGGGTGTATCATAAAAATTGTTGTATTATCTTATACCTTTTTGGTTAAAAATGGTGTATTTTATTTATTTGTCCACTCCGCCACCTGCTCGCTTAGTTCACTAACCAGCGAAGCAAAAGCAGCTTATTGTATACGCTGATATATTTTCACGGAAATTACGATTGACTAGGACAGAGGCACTTGGTTCAAGGTAGAGTGGTGAAGGTTGCGGTGACGTAGAACCTGACGCATGCGTAAAGGGCAGGAGTTTTTGTGTGAATGACACGAATTTGTTTATATGATAAACACATATCAGGTGTCTTAAAAGTCCCATTCCCCCCCCTTTAACTTTTGTGTTTTTTAAAACAAACAAATATCCTTTGGGGAACGATACTAACTTAGCCCAAAGTATCTTTTGACGCAATCGGAAATTTTTAGTGTCCCCTAAAAATAGGGGATTTTGGGGGCAACTCAAAATTTTTAAATGGGAAGTATGGTCATGTGATACCTCATTTTAAAGGTATATTTAAGACTAGGAAAATGGCATAAAGAAAATAAAAATCGGACCACCCATAGCAAAATGGCGGCCCTAAACGTGTTGAAATAAATCGACATAAAGTTGCTAATATCTCGAAAAGGAAGAGTGTTTAGAAAAAATTTCAAGAAACAAAAAATGTTTATTTCAAAGTGCTTGACCTAAAAAATTGCTTCCAAATCGATTTCGTAAATTTTAAGTCGACTCCTACATCTTAGAAAATTTTGTAAAACATAAAATTTACGAAATCGATTTGAAAGCAATGTTTTAGGTCAAATACTTTGGAATAAACATTTTTTGTCTCTTGAAATCTTTTCTTAAAACTCTTCTTTTTCGAGATATTAGCAACTTTATGTCGATTTATTTCAACACGTTTAGGGCCGCCATTTTGTTTTGGGTGGTCCGATTTTTATTTTATTTATGTCATTTTGCTAGTCTTAAATAGACCTTTAAAATGAGGTATCACATGACCATACTTCCCATTTAAAATTTTTGAGTTGCCCCCAAAATCCCCAATTTTTAGAGGACACTCAAAATTTCCGATTACTTCAAAAGATACTTTGGGCTAAGTTAGTATCGTTCCCCAAAGGATATTTGTTTGTTTTAAAAAACACAAAAGTTAAAAGGGGGGAGTGGTGGGACTTTTAAGATACCTGGTATAAGCTTAATGGATGGGTGAGAAACATTCTTGGAAACGGTCTTCAACTCGTCTGTTCAATTAATTTAGTGTAAACAATACTGTAACCTCAAAAAAATAAAGTACGCACTATTAAAACGGACACAACTAGAATATTCCCACAACTACTTCGTTGAAAAGAGGCATCTTATTAAGTTAAAAACGTATTGTTTTTGTATCCAAGTCACTTAATAAGAATAATTTTGTCCGTCTATGTGACTTTTATCAATTTAAATATTTACTTATTTGTTCATTGACGCGTTTCGGAATTGTATTCCATCATCAGAATCTCGCTCTAAATAGAGGCCGTGAGAGCGACATTCTGATGATGGAATACAATTCCGAAACGCGTCAATGGACAAGTAAGTAAATTCTTAAATTTATAGTCACATAGACGGATCGAGTTATTCCTTTAAGATTCAAAAGGATACAAATTAAGTATAAACAATTCAGTAAGTGTTGAACAGTCACACGACGTTGTAGGCCCACTCTCGCGACAGTTGCATCAAAATCTTTATATATAATACATGAAGCCGTTTTTTGTAAACACAACTCCTCCCTTATTTCTGGACCAATTTTAATGTTTGAGGTTTCAAAAAATTCGTCTCACTTCGTAGTGTTGCAATAAGGTTTTAGATGTCAAAAATTCTTATCCTTAATGGCGTGAGCTAATCTCAAAGGTCGGGTTTTCCCCATAAGATTAACATGGAAAATATTTAAAAACCATTTCTATACAAAACAGCTGTTTATAATAAGAAACAAACTAATCCAGCTGATTTCGTGGATGTAAATAACGATGATTACAGTATTCAGAAGGTTATAAAAACATTTTAATACAAAACAGCTGTTTATAATAAGAAACTAACTAATACAGCTGCTTTGTGGAAGTAAATATTGATTTTTATAAGGGAGGAAATGAATTATTTATTCAAATTATAAAATTTACGAACTAATTTGTTTTGAACATTTAACATTATTTACCATCTTAGTTTTGAGGTTATTATTTATAACTTTTTTGTTAGGTTTTTGATTAAGTGTAGACCTGAGCCTTACTGGTTCTTCTAACCTTTATTATTACTGCTGTTATAAAATATAAGAAATAATTTGATTTGAACATTTAACATTATTTACCATCTTAGTTTTGAGGTTATTATTAATCCTACACTTTTATTATAAATAAAACATAACATATGATTTTAGAAGGTCGCACCGGGGGTTGGCGTGCGGAGCACGCAGGGGTCTCCCCTAGTAAATATAAAATTACACGTTTGGTACCACGTTATGTTAAAAAAATAGCAAACTAGACAGATGATACAGAGATTCCTAGTAACCCATCCTCTATAAACCTACGGCTGTATTAATACTTTGTAATACGTGTTATAACAAAACCTCCAAAAGAAATTTGAAGAATTCAGTTGTGAGAGGAACGCCAAGCCAACTTGATTAGCCAGAAATAGAGTTTATTTAGGGAGATTCGGTGATCTAGGCTGAGCTTTGAATACTGCCACAGAAATTTAAATAGACAATCAGCTGTTTGGTAGGCCTATTGTTCTTCTCTTTCAAACTCTTCTTTTATTCAATACTAGGGGAGACCCCTGCGTGCTCCGCACGCCAACCCCCAATGGTACCTTCTAAAAACATATGTTATGTTTTATTTATATTAAAGGTGTAGTATTAATAATAACCTCAAATTTAAGATGGTAAATATTGTTAAATGTTCAAACCAAATTATTTCTTATATTTTATAACAGTAGTTAATAATGGTTAAAAGAACCAGCAAGGCTCAGGTTTACACTTTAAAACCCTAACCTAAAAGGTGGAAATACAAAAATAATTGCTTCAAATTTTGAAATCAGCTGTTAATGGAAATATTAAAGCAGCTATGTTATCTGTTATTTTATTCAATTGGTTGCTATGGTATTAAATGTAAATACATGTGTTGATTTATCATTCTAAACCTATTATAACCTAAGATTTTTTTCCGACTAAATTTACAAATATATTGAAATAAAAAAGGTTTTTACCGAAATTAATTATAGCCTATGTTACTCAGGGATAGTGTAGCTTTTTATTAGTAAAACTATTATTTCAATCGGTTCAGTAGAGCCAGAGATTACCCTCTACATACAAACAAACAAACTTTACCTCTTTATAATATTAGTATAGACAATTGATTTGCCTCGCATAACGAAATTTTTGTTTCATTTGTTTTGTATAATATATATTGGTTAGACCCCATAAGAATGAACCTTAAAAGTTTCCTATTTTTATCTTCAGTAGGTTTTGCTTTACGTTAATTCTGTCAGCCAGGACAAAGTAGCTAACATATACAGATTGTTTCTCCCTTTTAACATAGCTCAGCTGATTGTAGATGTCCACTGTAGGCACTGTAGTCATTCTGTAGTCAATGGACAGCTGAATTTATCCTTTGAAGCAGTTATTTGTATTTCTAATTTGTAGGGCTAGTATGTCTTTGGAAGTAGGCCTAAGTCATGCTGGTTCGTTTTAACCCATATTAAAACTTAATAATTATATTAATTGTCAGTTTCCAGAACAGATGATACATTATTTAATCCTCCGTGAAAGTTAATCTTTCGTTAAATCTTTAATTTCAATTTCTAAAACATTCATTAACAGCGGATCAACCATTAAATTCTCGTTAACTTAATGAGCCAATAGGTCACTTAAATTCATCTCAGTTTTTCTATTCCAAATGCAATAAGCCTATTTAAAAATAAACTTTTAGCCAAACGTTACTGCTCAACCTAAACAATGTAACTTGGACAGTCAACAAAACAGCTCACATAACCTAAAAATTACAAAATCCATCGTGGTTTTAAATCCTCTGTTTTTCTACAGATTATTAATTTAAAGTTAGTGAGATGTTAATTAGGAATTAGATTAAGCATTATAGAGAAACAGAGCACAAAATTTGATTTGCCAATAGTTAATCTTGCATTTACTAACTGGGCATTAACTAAATGTTATAGAAACAGGCTGTTAGACTGTCATTTTATATTATTTACCATCCAGTTTTGAGGTTATGATTAATCCTGCACCTTTTATTGAAACGAAATTATAAACATGTGTAAAAAAGTAGCAAGGGAAAGGAGCAGTCTCAGCTAAAATCTGTCTATTAATGTTTCATTACAAAACTGCGGTAACATCAGACCCTCTGTCTGGTAAAAATTACAAAAGCCAAATTAATTTAAACATTGAGGTATTCTTCAACTCCGCCATAATAGATCGATACTCCATAAGAATAATGTAAATTGTATACGTTTTCTAACATAACTACAGTGTGCTTACATTTTTCGTGGAATATCGAACCCTTTAATGTGATTTTACAACATATTTGGCATGGATACGATTGGGCTAGCCAAATAATCCATCCTTACAACCCGCTTTCACTTCATCGTTGGCATGTGCCCAATAAGAAATCCGAGCAGGCTATTTGAATACATAAGCAAACAATGTGCCATCGTGATTTAACATGTTTAAGACGCTAATAACTTATTAATTGAAATTTGTCCATTGGCAATAAGTTCAACACAATTACAGCGGTTATTACTCTATTCATAAGCGAATAGCTTGCTTAATAACAATGCTAATTTTAAACACAATTACAGCTGTCTTTTTCATATAGGATGTTTATTTTTGTATTAAAACTGGCTAGGACTTCTGAATGCCAAGCACGACAACACTAGCCTTCCTTCCATTTTCGTGAAATGCGCACGTATAATTTCACGTTATGCACAAAATAATAACAAATAAGTTTGTCTCTTAAAACAAAACCACTAAGCTGGTTCTCTTTAATAAAATGGGTAGGATGAATCATAACCTCAAATGTAAAGATGGGCAATGGGCAAGTTGTCGGAAGGACCAAGATTGGAACATTTTATTGTGAGAGTGGTTTCTCAAGAAATCAACATGGCTTCAGAAACAGTGTAGATCGAACTAGTTACGTTTAGGGCTACCCAAGAAGTTATGAGCCTTGTGATACCTTGGTGTAGCTTGAGGAAAAATCGCAGAGATAAAGCTAAGAGTAATGGAGGAAGTTCAGACCATCGGTTTTTACAACTGTTAGAGTCCGAAAAAAACAGACAGACACCTGCCTGGGCCTATACGACATGATGATTTTTAGCACAGGACCTGTAAGGCCAGGTTCCCCAAAGTTTTACCTCCATATAAAAAGACGGTAAATGGTACAAAATATATAAAAAAAATAATATTAAGGTTATACAGTAGCAGGTGTTATCTAATAGAAATTAAAAAGAACCTGCATAACGTAGGCCTACCCTTAAATAAACCCTAAGCTAGAAATTTATCAAACTCTCTCAAACTATAAAATCAGCTGTAAATTGTGACGAGTTCAAGATCTTAATCTTGAACCGAATCGTCATTATTCGATTTATCGAACAGCCGATCGAAGCGCATGAGTGAATCGGGAGATAAGTTGTTTCGTTGAGTGCGGTATAAGCTAACTAGGGGAGACCCCTGCGTGCTCCGCACGCCAACCCCCAATGTAACCTTCTAAAAACATATGTTATGTTTTATTTATAATAAAGGTGTAGGATTAATGATAACCTCAAAACTAAGATGGTAAATAATGTAAAATGTTCAAATTAAATTATTTCTTATATTTTATAACAGCAGTTATAATAACGGTTAAAAGAACCAGCAAGGCTCAGGTCTACACTTAAAAGCCCTAACCTAAAAGCTAGAAATACATCAATAATTGCTTCAAATTTTGAAATCAGCTGTTAATGGAAATATTGGAGCTAACAGCTATATTATTTGTTATTAATTGGTTGCTATGGTAATAAATGTAAATACATGTGTTGATTTATCATTCTGGGCCTAACCTAAGAATTTTTTCCGACTAAATTTACAAATATTGGAATAAAAAAAGATTTTTATCGAAATGCATTATAGCCTATGTTACTCAGGGATAGTGTAGCTTTTTATTAGTAAAAGTGTTTTTTCAATCGGTTCAGTAGTGCCGGAGATTACCCCCTACATACAAACAAACAAACAAACAAACAAACGTTACCTCTTTATAATATGAGTATAGATATAGATTTAAATTAATATTTAAATGTTTAGTTAATTGTTATAGTGTCCACCGCGAGGTGGCCGTTTCGTGAGTCATGTTTAGCCCATCCATCGATAATTATGGGTAAATTAGGTCTGCTTATCCTGTACGACTCATAAACCTAGTTGGTCCACTACTTAGTTTGTTATATCTTCCAGTCTAGTGAATCAGGTAAAATAGTATTTAATTTCTTTATTAAATAATAATTGTCAAAGGTGGTTCTCGGTGCGTGCACGTGAGAAGGTTACAAAGGCGGGTAAACTAGTCATGTTAACCTCTAATTATGTGATCCACGGTACGAGCGTTACACAATGGAACTGCCACTGAGAAATAACAGCCGACTTTGGTTTAGAAGTATTAGAGTGAAAAGCTGATTATTGTATCAACTATGAAAATCTTCAATCAGCTAATTTGTGTTTTAAATTGACACATATTTAAAATGGGCAAATGGTATTTTTGGCGAATTTCCATAGGAAAAATTAGGCCACTGCACCCTTATGGTGAGACCCAAGGTCGGGAGTAGCAAATGAGCACCGATCATGGTCCCCAGTACACGTTTTGGAGTGTCATTAAAATTCATATATATATATGTATTATGTATAGCCTATATGGATTCGCACTCTATCGGCCGCATTTTAAGTCCGATTTGGTTCAAATTTGGTACACGTGTTGGTTGTCTATGTCGCTCGGACGAGTTCGTTAGCCAAATCCAACAACCGAAAGTACGTTTTTTAACCAAAAGTAACTATTTTTTAGATTTTTACTACGAGAGTGAAATTTTTTTTTAGAGTTTTTTCTAAAAATATAAATGTAGGATATTATTCTGCACATTTTGTTTTTTTACGCGACCTTATACAGAAGCTCGCTTGGTTCCCCCAAAATCGACCAAAACGTAAAATACCATAAAAGTACCCGGTACGAAGCCAAGAGGTGCAAACTCGCGAGGCCACTAGGCGCAAACAAATTCTACTAATATATTGTGTACACACAGACAGCTGTTCAACGCCTTCGTGAGTAGACCTATTTCCCAAATTGTTGGTTGAAACCCTAAAACATAGGCATATAAACTTAATTTTGGAAATTTTCTCAACTCACGTCAGCGGTCCAGCTGCGTGGTCGAATTATTTAAATTATTTATAGGCCTAAACATTATTTTAAATTGTTTGTAAATTTCAGTATCCTTCAAACTAACATACCGGTACGCTTTTGATTGTATATAGGCCTAATGCATAGGCAGTGACCGCTAGTATTCATGTCATATTTAGTTTTAAGGTTAGGCCTACACGAGATTTGAAAATTTAGAGTATAGTTTGAAAACAAAATTTAACTTAATCTTTTTCAAAATACGATGTATACTAAGCGATGACCATCCGTGTAATAAAATACTGTATAGGCTATGTTAAATTATTTCACTCATAAAATTGTGCGATCGGAGCGAACTTTGGGTGGGCGTGAGTAGCACGCGTTAGTCTCCTCTAGTAATATAGTATACAATGTGATTATTGTATTATGGCCACCTTTGGGACTCTTCGTTTTATAACAAAGTTTAAATAGACCTTCCCTATATTCTAGAGGACAGTGAAAATCAATATTCCCAAATTTTCATTTCCTCTTGACAGCCTGGTACGCCTGATATACTTAACAATTGTTAACGGTAGAGAACAATAAAACCTGAACATTATTGTCAGACCTTGTACAGATCCTCTTTGCCGATCTGTGTTGAAGTACACGTCACGCACAGATAATCAAGTCTTGAGTTAATAATCCGTGCTTAGGCATGTATTGTGGAAGGAAATTAGTCACGGCTCGACATAGAAAAGGAATCTTAAGAGCCTGATAAAACATTGGTCCCTGATAAGAGAAACGATTGTGGTGTAGTAATCTTCGATTAATTGGAAAACAATTATCTTTCGACGTACTCGAAGATTGGCGTATCGAGTGTTTTGCGAATTTCAAATGGCATTTTCAAAATGGTCGTACGTATATGTCAGCCACGTTATCCGCAACGATATTTTATGTTTTATACAAATGAAAGTCTCGGGATAGAAATCGGAAATCCTATGTGCAAAACAATAGTATCCATGAATATTTCTGAAACAGTGAAACTTCCAGAGTGCTTTTGTATATAAAAAAAGAATGAACAAGTTTAAACGGAGGTCCTATAGCGCTTCTTTTTCTGACAGTCCGCCATTTTATTGGTTTACAAACAAAATCTCTCTTATACAAAACAATCCTGTCATTCTCGCAAAAACTCTGGCCCTACTGTGCATGCGTCAGAGTCCAGGTTACCTCTACTCCGATTCAAGTGGCTATGTCCTAATGAATCGTAATTTCCGTGAAAATAACAGCGAATACAATAGCTTGTTTCCATTGGCTTGGACGCGAGCGCCTCGGGAGTTGTTGAGCGAAGCGAGTAGGTGAGGGAACTTTTAGTAAATAATAAAAAAAAATAACTTTATAGTAGGCCCTAAATAAATATTGAGCTTGACTTGCAAGTTCTAAATTTTTTTAGCTGGTTCATCACTGAAGATGGAGACTTTGTCGTTGAAACTCGTTCAAGTAAATAAATGTATTATTAATTCAGTTGTGAGGCTATGGTTTATTCTATCTAGTATAACTTTAAATCCTACACATTTTATATGTAAGGCTTTACAACTTCACTAGAAACAAAATGCCACTAGAAACAAAATGCCTCTAAAAACCAAATACACTAGAAACAAAATGCCACTAGAAACAAAATGCCTCTAGAAACAAAATACACTAGAAACAAAATGCCACTAGAAACAAAATACACTAGAAACAAAATGCCACTAGAAACAAAATGCCACTAGAAACAAAATGCCTCTAGAAACAAAATGTCATTTAAAATGGTATCCGTTTAATATTTTAACGTCAGATGTCTCGAAACCCGTTAACTTGAAAAAAAATTTCAAAATGCCAAACTTTTTTATTTTAATGGCGAACGAAATACGTGTTTTTTTATTTTTTCCTCAGCCCAAAATTTAATAGTGTCAACAAAAAACCAAATACATTAAGTGTATTGCCATTTTGAAGAAGTTACATTTAAGTATGGCTATACCTAAACCAAATGCAACCGGTTTTAATAAATTCTATTCATATCCCTTTCTAGAGTTGTTTAACCCGACGCGACGCCAGAACATAATATAAAAAGT
>JAGFPH010000381.1:286401-301920 GCA_018207615.1 Philaenus spumarius
AAGTCAGGCAATGAATAATCACTTTCAACTCCATCATCAATATCACTGTCACTTTCTAATTCATTACCTTCTTCTGCAACAAATCTATCAATATCACTTGATTCTTCAACAATAAGTCGGTCAATTTCACTAAACACGGGATACATTTCTATCCGTTTTTAATATAAAACTATCACTAAACACGTAAACAAAACAACGTCCACTTAGATTAGCCCAAACACGGAATAGTTACTGAGTGACATCAAAATTGATGGACTTTTTAATTTTTCACATTTACAAATAATTAAAAAAACATCCACCTTACAGAAATATTTCATGGTATAAGAATTGTTGAGCACAAAATCCCGTATCTACTGAGTACCTAATAAATCTATATAAGTAGAAAAAATGTATTTTTTGATGTTATTAAAAAACGAATGAAAATATTTGGAGAAGAAACAACAGAATTAGACATTTGTGTTTGTTTTGAAAAATAAATGTCAATAACATTAATTACAATGTAATATAATGACAACAAAATCAACATAATAGCACTGAAGTATAAGCTCTACAGATTTTCGAACTTTTTTCATTGGTGGTCCTGGAATTTCCCATTTTATTTTCTTCTCCTTCTGTTTATTGTAAACCTCCTCGTCCAAACACGTTGCTTGCTTGTTTGTGGGTCTATTTCTTCAGGTGAATTAGTGCAGGAAGCCAACGTTGTTGAACATTTCACTCCATTCTTCCGACAAGTGCAACCTCCTTTGCACACTTTCATGAGATTGTGTTAAGATTATAAGAAGCTCTGGCGGTGCTGCATCGACATTCCCAAAGCATTGGTGGTGCTGGCTTCTGGTGGGACTGGAAATACCCCATGATAGTATAACTAATGTGGCCAATAAAAACTAATTTCAAAAAATTACCGCCATTACTCAATCTGGCAGCTAATTTTAAAATTGCTAATAGAAACCCCTATTTTGTATCACATTTTTTTTAAACCCCAACCGTTTTCGTGAAAATTATACTTTGTATTTTTAAACTTTTAAAAGGCTACAGTAATTTGGAAGTAGGAGCTAAAAAATGTATATTTGAAAGAAGCTTGAAATTTATTTTATCAAGTCGCATTGTCAAAAGTACTCATTCAAAATAATTCGATCACGCGGCTAAACGGCTGACATGAGTTAAGCGAGTTTCCAAAATTAAGTTCATACTAGGGAAGACCCCTGCGTGATCCGCACGCCAACCCCCCACCCCAACTCCCTGTTGGAACCCGTTGTGTGCCGTTGGAACCCGTTGTATAGTCAGCAAGGCTCAGGTCTACACTTTAATAAAAACCTAACCTACAAATTTATTTAAAATTTGAAATAAACTGTCAATGAAAATATTAAAGACTACAGCTGATTACTGAATCAACAATAAACATTACAAATCAGACCTAAAACACACCAACAATAACATAACCTAAATCAAATCATCTGTTGACATTTGAGTAAGTTTAAAGTAAACAACTTATTTATTTGAAACTCAATTAGTTTATCAGCTGTTTAAAATCAAATTACAGTATTTCCTATTTAGCCTAGTTGTAGCATAGGCTACTGATGCATTTTTAAAACTCGGAATAAAACTAAAATAAAAGTGTAAATCAAATATTTAGCTTCACAGTGACTTAGAACTGGAAATTATCTTTTAAATAAAAAAAGAATCATCAAAATCGGTTAAGTATTAACTTCAGGAAGTGAGTGAACTAAAATCAGGAATTTTTTTAAATATATAGATGGTTTTAGGGTTTCAACCAACTATTTGGGAAATTGATATGGTCACGAAGACGTTGAGTACTGTCTGTGTGTACGAAATATATTAGCCCGTCTCGTGCGTTTCTTCGTTCCGCTCGCGATGGGAAAACTCGCTTTGCAATAAGTTTGCTCCTCGACCTTGCGGCCTATGTTTTGAACTGCTTCGCTTCGCTCGCATCATCCCGGCCATCGTCCTCGTAACAGAAGCTGTACCACTGTGTTATCCCCATCATGGATTTTAACCAAGTAGGCCTACTATAACAATATTTTACGTTTTGATCGATTTTGGATTAACCAGACGAAAATATCATAGTAGGCCTATACAATAATCTGTTTGCATTTGCTTCGCCGCGGGGGTTGGCGAACGAAGCGAACGAAGCCCTCTAGTTAACATATAAATCATAGCGTATGTAGGTTCGTTTCTTTAGATTTAGCAGAGCGATGAATATACTAAGGACTAGGGGCTCTGCCTCGGCCTTCGGTCTCAGATGGCTGCTTCGCTTCGCTCGCAGTTGGAAAATTCGCTAAAGAATCTCGTTAATCTTTGGCTCATTTGTACATAGGTGACCGAGCATAAATCAGCTGTTTTATTTGGCAGCTGACTCAAGCTCATTAAACATTATCTCCATAAAATTAACATGGGAAATTTGAAGGATTGTGTGCCGGAGCTCCTTCTCGGGTGAATAGCGGCTGAACGGATGATTGGATCTTATATTTGATGGAAAATCGTTAGTTTGAAATTAAATTTTCTTCAACTTTTGTATTTAACATTTTTTTCTATCTCTTACCGTTTTCTTGCTAAATGCGCTCAAAGTGAATTATGATATTAAAAAAATCGAAAAAATCCTTCCCGCCCAAAAGGTGATTTCAAAATAAAAAATGTTAAATTCTGGCAATTTTCCCAAAAGTTTCTCGTCAAGAGCTTTAATTCAAGTAGAAGGTTGATGGGGTTCCCATTACGGGAAGTGCCTAATAATTAATGTCAGTGAATCAGTGAAATCGTCTAGCTTTAAGGACTTTGGGCGGAGTCTCCCTTCTCGGATGAATAGTGGCTAAATGGATGATTGGACCTTGAATCTGACGGAAAAACTCTTCTTTGAAATTAAATTTTCTACAACTTTTGTATTTAACATTTTGTGCCATCTCTTACAGCTTTCTTGCTAAATGCGCTCAAAGTGGGAAAATGAAGAAATTCAAAAAATCGAAAAAATCGTTCCCGCCCATAAGGTGGTTCCAAAATTTAAAAATGTTGAATTCTGGGAATTTTCCCAAAAGTTTCTCGTCGAGAGCTTTAATTCAAGTATAAGGTTGAGGAGGTTCTGATTCCAGGAAGTGTCTAATAATTAATGTCAGTGAATCAGTGTTACCGTCTAGCTTTATATAAGTAGATATGTGAATAATACTCCACACTGGCATTAGATTAAAATACAATGTTCCACAAATTACCTTTAAATAGATGATTTCATCCGTGACCTAAGTTTCGCAAACCGACAAACAATTAGAATAAACTAGGTAAATATATCTTTACGAAAAACTAATGTTTATCCCAATTAAACTAGCTGGCATCTTTACAGCACGTACTTTATGTAATTACTGATGGATTAATGGCTAAACAGTCAAGACAATTTGCAGGAGAAAATCACAAACAAGATAATTAAAACATCTGTGTGCAGTTCAAAGAAGACGGGACCCAGAATACATCCTTTAGCAAGTCGTACGAAGAGAGTGCAAAAATAAAAGTGAAGTAATTTAACCTGGTGGAAAATTTAACGAAAAAATAATAAATATAACTTGAAGGATTTGTTCTATAATTATTATTTACTATTGAAGTGTACACTAAAAAGTGTATTAGGCACACGCCTATTACAAAAAAAAGTGAATGGTATTTTATTATCACGCTTTTTTCGTCACGCGTCACCCTCTACTATATATAGTAGGCTACCCATATTATACAGAATGTTTGAACGTTCTGGGAACAGCTTAATGTCTCAAAATGTACGAGTCTTATGAGATATAAATAAAAGCAGTTATTCACAACCATAAAAGAACCACTTTCTGGTGAGTTTGAAATTTTTGTCCGCCATCTTGGTACGAACTTCATTTTTTTAAATGGGAAGGCGGTCATGTGATACATCATTTCAATGTAGAATTTCAAGAGAAAACCAACGGTGAAATTTGCACATCCCTATCTTTAACCGATTCAAAATGGCGGCCAAAAAACAACGAAATCGTGTTTTTTTATATATTAATTATTAGTCTTTTTGAATTCAGAATTAAATAAGCTTTCAAACGATATGCCAAACAACAATATTTGGGAGTACTTTAAAAAAATGATTTATAGCTATTTTGATTTTTTTTAAATAGATTTCGAGTAGTTGAATTAAATACAGTTGTGCAGCATATCGTTTGAAAGCTTATTTAATTTTGAATCCAAAGAGAAGAATAATTAATTAATATTTTAATAAAAAAAATTTGGAAACGGTTGACCCTAAAGGCCATCCATGTAACTTCCCGCTAAGTTTAATTACAACAAACACTATTTTTGGAAATTTTGAACTGCCATAACTTTTGAATGAATCAACCGATTTTTATGCGATTTGCGGCAATCGATGCAGTTTTTTAAGTCCATTGAAAGAATCAACAACAAAAATTTTTCAGATGAAAAGTTTCGGAGAAATTGAGGAAAAACACTTTTTTTTATTTTCTTCCGTTCACGATATCTCACGAATAAATCAACCGATTTTTATGCGATTTGCGGCAATCGATGCAGTTTTTTGAGTCCATTGAAAGAATCGACAACAAAAATATTTCTGATGAAAAATTTCGGAGAAATTGAGAAAAAAACACTTTTTTTTATTTTCTTTCGTTCACGATATCTCACGAACGAATTAACCGATATTGACCGGACTGGTAGCGATCGACGTCGCTTTTCAAGGTTAAAAGCTGATTAGATTTTGGAATTAATCGGTAAAGCCGTTTAAAAGTTATTCCAAAAAAACCTGATTAGAAAAAATTGTATTTCTTAGTTTTTTCGAAATTTCTCAGAACCTACCGGTCCGAATTAGTAGAAATTTTCAGGAAATCTAAGATTGATGGAACATTTTAGAACGCCGTTTGGTAGGATCCAATCTGTCAAGCCGTTCAAAAGTTATAAGCGGGTCACATACTTACATACACACACACACATACATACAGACAGGGTGACACCCTCTCGTGAGTGGTCAGGGAAGATACCTAGGACCTCAAAACGTCGAGATCTGATGAATACTCGATTTTCGAAAAACGGGGTGAAACCAATAACTTCCCGATTTTAGAAAATTTTCAATTTTCTTAGCGGGAAGTTAAAAATAGTACAGCAAAATGGGGCAAAATCGGAAAACACGATTTCGTTGTTTTTGGCCGCCATTTTTAATGGGTTAAAGATACGGATGTGCAAATTTCACCGTTGGTTTTCTCTTGAAATTCTACATCTAAATGATGTATCACATGACCATATTCCCATTAAAAACAATAAGTTCATTCCAAGATGGCGGACAAAAATTTCAAATTCACCAAAAGTGGTTCTTTTATGGTTGTCAATAACTGCTTTTATTTGTATCTCATAAGACTCGTACATTTTCAGATACTAAGCTGTTCCCAGACTTTTCAAACACTCTGTATGTGTATGTAGCAGAGTAAATAGTTTACTTGGTAATACCTCTGAATACCTCTGGTAATTGTGCTTCCTCATTTCGTAAGTTGTGTTAAATAGTTTACTTGGTGATACCTCTGAAATGGACATTGTGCTTCCTCATTTCGTAAGTTGTTTTAAAATAGTTTACTTGGTAATACCTTTGAAATGGACATTGTGCTTCCTCATTTCATAAATCGCCATAGAAGTTCACACTTCTCGCGTGTGGTCTTAAGCACGCCTGGATTTTTTGTATTACTAGAGGGTTCCGCCTCTGCTCGCTTCGCTCACCAACTCCCGCGGCGAAGCAAATGCAAACAGATTATTGTACACTGTGATATTTTTTCGGAAATTACGATTAATTAGGACAGGGGCTCTTTGATCGGAGTAGGGTGGTGGGGTGAGTGGTGACATGGATCCTGACACATGCGCAGTATGGCTAGAGGTTTGGTTAGGGCAGAGACACTAGGATCAAGGTAGAGTGGTGGGGGAGCGGTTACCTGGATTGAGACCAAACACCATTCCAGAAGAAGACAGTGTTGTCTCTTCCTTCTGCTTACAAGCTTCCCCGAACAGTGAGGCCATGAGGCTATTTTTCGTGTTGAATTTCGTTACATGATAGGGTCTGTTAGTAACTTTTTCAAAGAGTTTGTGTCCCTTGGAACGTTTTTTCCATTCCATTAGCCAAATGCTTTTTATATTTTCTGATACACAATTGCTTAGCAGTTTCTAAGTGACCGGTAGATATTAGGTTTTAGAAAAATCATATGCCACGTTTTGATGCTTTATACTTTATTTTTAAGTGTGTTCCAATTGTTTAATTTATGAACATTAATTATTGACCACTCATGGGTTTCGCCTTTAAACACAAAATAATCTAGCGTCCCCTTCATAATTTGAAATCCAACTAGCTGCGTCCGACTGCAACAAAGTGTAGCGCACTCATCTTTGTAACCGTATGCAAGTTGTTTGTTTATCTATCAATCAATATATTTTAACGTTTGCGGCACGTAAATGTGACTGAAATGTTTCAAAGTAGCTTCAAATCGATACGTTTTTACTACTAAATAGCTAAATTATGATGATTATACTTATTTGGAAACGGTATTAGTTTATTTATTATTGCACGTATTTTTTTAATTTTTGAAGAATCTTTTAAGGATATAAAAAAGAGGTCATAGTTCGTCCTTTTTTCTTCCATAAAAAATTGAGGATACTGTTAGTGTTCTTTTACAACGAGTTCTTTACTTAAATATTTCCGGCTATGATGTAAGAACATAACCTTTAATTTGTCTGTTACTTCCAGTATTTTTCAAAACTACGATGGTTGTGTTTATGAAATTTAAACCACTTTAATGTCAGCTGCTATGAAGGTTACGGGTTAAAGGGAGTAGCCTAATAACTTAAATTATGTCATTCCTTAGTCATGTAACATGCAATCAAACCCGTATACATTTAGAAGGGGATGTGTCGTGTTGGTAGGCCTGTAATTTAATCCTCAAACATTCGACATGACTCTAGGCTAGATTGCTAGCAAAGTTTTTATACTTTGAAGACGCACAAAAGATGTGCATCTTTAACATAAGAACAAACAATAATTGTGTAAATGATTTATTTGTATTGATAATAGTGCTATAATGGTGTGCTACAGGGATCTAACATAGGTTCGATACTTTTCTCAAACATTCATCGTAATTATGTTTTTTACCATCGCATTTTCACTACGAGTATAGACGTTAGTAGCATGATATATCTGTTAATATTTTTTAAATTTCAAAGAGCCTGTGTTCCTTGGAACGTTTTGACAATTTCTTTAGCCAAATAATGCTTTTTATTTTCTGAACAACAATGGCTTGGCAGTTGGCCGTGGTACTAGGCTTTGGAAAAAAATGTGCTATGTTTTGCTCTTTAACCTCCTGTTTATTGCATCTGATGTCACAGTGGCATAGTGAATTGAAATAATATGATTCTGTTCTTGAGTGTTTTCAGTATATATACAATTTCAGCGGTGTGAAAGGAATAATCGGAGGCTTGACTGCCGCCATAATCTACAAAGCTGATCTAGAATCCATGATGTTGTATATTTTGTCAGAGACAAAAGAGAAAAAATTAGGGAAATTCAAGTTTTTTCCAAAGAACCATCAAGAGAGCCTTATGCATGATCCGCGTAATTCCGACGGTTGGGCGAGTGTGGGACTCCCCACCGCATGGTGAACTGTTTACGGCTTAAGAGCAGGTGTTGTGCCTTCTAAACTCTAATTGGGGTTTTAAACTAAGACTCTACCTAAAACCGTGTGAAAATTACTTCAAGCAGAACCTCTTTACCTCTTTTAACACTTGAACTTGATATCTGACTTCTTAAATTTGAGGACTGAAGTAACATATATTATCACCGCCAGCCTGTGCTCCTTGTTACTAAGCATCAAAGGATATAAGGAACAAAATACTACTTGAAGGAGTTGTTCAGGAAGTTGACTTCATCTCAAAGGAAGCTGACTTAAAGTTGGAATCACCAAAAAATTGAAATATGATGATCAGATATGGTTTCAGATAGGTTACTACAAAATTTTATTTCCTGAATTTAGTATTTGTGTGTGTCAGTTTTGCCTAAAAATGTCTGCCTGTTATGAGATTTGGAAATAGAGGAACCAGAGCTAGGCCCAAGCCTAATAATTTGTTTGGCTTTTAGAAATGAGTCACAAAATGTTCGCGCAGAGAATGGTGTGCAAGGTAATAATAATTTTCTTCATAACTTCTTCACTTTATACTAATAAAACGGAACGTTCGTAAACTGAACGCCAGTAACAGGTTTCGAACAAATCTAACTGTTCGGAGGCTCAAGAAACAATACCCTTGAGTTTGTTATTTATAGAGTTGAATTTAAAGTTAACAGTTTAACTTGTTGATGGAGTGATGAAGACCCGTGGTAACACAACCGGACCCTAGAGAGCAGAATTTTCCTCTCGTTCTACAAAGTAGGCTCCGCGTGAGGCACTTACAGATAGTGCCAAGTAGCGTGATGCGTCACTTGAGCATGCGCTGTACCGTCTTACCCTATCCTACTCGACTGTGAGTCTTAAGTACAGTCACCACCAAAACGTGTTGATATACAATCAATACGACTACATAGCAGACATGAATTAGGCATGCGGCTCTGACTGTACTCCGCCGCGAGAGGGGAAATTTGGTGGGAGCCGGCGTAGGAGACTTGCACACCCCCTCTCCGCGCTCCATCCTAATTGGCGCTATCTGTACTCGCCTAACCGTCAGTCAGGATCATACCACTTCGTTCATAAGTTTTTGTGTATAATTTAGGGAGAAATTATGACGTTCGCGTGGATTTTCTTGATACATTTTTAAAATTTCACCCTACAACCCGTACTGCTGGTTCTGCTGATTCTTTGGTTTTCTTGAAAGAAATTGATTTGTGTTAGAGACTCAATGATTATAGTAAGGTTCCCATTTCTTAAATAAGCTGTGGTGGGTGGTTGTGAGTACGCAACCCCCACAACCAGTAAGTATGCTTGGTATAGTGCCTACAAGGTTTAAGGAAATAGAATTACAGTCTATACTGCGAAACGTTAACAATTGCGATCATTCGATCACGCTGGACTTATCCGAGCTACTTGAAAAACCAACCTGTGTAAAAATTTTGGACCAAATCGGAAGTAAAATGCGGCCAAAAGAGTTTCACATATGTATATAAAAAAAATGTGTAATGACATCCTAAAATGTGTTCTGGGGACCATGGTCGGTGCTCAATGACCACTCCCGACATTAAGTCTCAGCATGAGAATCACTTCAATAGCTCATATTTCCTATGGAAATTCGCTAATAACTGAGTTGACATTATTATCACTGGTAGTTCGTAAAATTTCCTTTACTGCAAAAGAGTCTTAAGATAAATTCAATTTAGCTTTGCATAACTAAAGCATCGGTGGCTTATAAGTGGAATATTCTTCTTCTGCCACCCTGTATCAGTCTACAGCTTCAATAGTACGTCGTAATGAAGAGAGATGCTGCATTCAATAGGCATTGGAACAATACATCAACCCCTTCATTACATGTCCTATTTGTAAAACACGTTGTAGAACAAATGACGGGGAAATCGATGGCTTTAGTACGATCCCCTATAGAACATAAACTTAATCATGGTTACGTAATTGGCTGAGAATACGCTAGTTGTTTAGGTTTGGTTAAATTAGGTGTTATGGTAAGAACATGCCATTGATTGTACTCGCAATGGGTCCTCAGGTGCGGCTTACTCCTCAGCTAAAAGTCCTTTTTTTATCTTTTTTAAATCGAATGCCTCTACTGCAAGTATCGACTAATCTCTATACCTCTTATTATTTTCTTTCTCCTTCACTCTTATTTTTCTTGTCTTCCCCTCTATCTTCCCTCCCCTCACCTTCTTTAGAAATATTTCTTTCTTCTCTTTTCCGTTTTTCCTTACAGCATTATATCCACTACTATTCATATTCTTTCCTTTTTTCTCATTCACCCATATTTTCTTCTCCTTACCTACTTACATGTCTCCCCTTTCTCCTCATCCACTTTTTCGTCCTTTCACACAGCTTTCTACCTATTCCTCTGCTCTCTTTCTCCCATATTTCCCTCGCCACTATCGTATTTTCCTCCTATTTCTCTCTTCATCTCCCAATTAACCATCTTTCCTCTCATACTCTTTCTCTCCATCTATGTCTGTGTTTCCATAGTTTCCTGCTTTCTATCCACACTTACATCTATTAATATTCAATCTTCTCCAATACTCTTATCTAATTTATTCTTCTTTTCACCCTTGACTAACAATTTCTCTTCTCCCTTTTGTTTTCTCTCTTCTTTGTTTCCCCACTACAATTCTTTTGGTCTATTCTCTTTCTTCCATTTTAGATCTTTCTTTACCTTTCCTACGATCTTTATCCTTCCTTTTCTGCAACTTTCTCTTCCTATCTCCCGCTGTTCTGATATTTGTCATACAGCTTTCTATCATGCCCTTTTATTTATTTTCCTTCTTTCTTTATCGCCTTGAGTTTCTCTTCCTATTTGCTTTCCGTCATTGGCTGCTAGGTGAGTGAAACCTAAGGAAATGTTTCACCGCTTTTGAGAAACCTTTACCGATGTACTAAGCATTCATTGCCTTCCGGGTGGTTTTATCATCGTGTCAGTGCTTTTACAAAATGGAGCCGAACGATTATTAGGAAAAACACCTCTAGGCTAGCCCGCAGGCGCTGGTAAATTTTTAAGACCTTATACACCCACATGCTAAGTATGGAACAAAATATGTATTCGCTCTTATTCTAAATATTGCAGTTAAAAAATGTTTGTAATATTTAGAAGATTTTCAACAATTTTGAATGGACTTGATATTGTGTCTGATAAGAGTAATGATTTTTTTTGTTCGGCGAACTCCCTTTGGGTCACCCTTTACAGCAATGGTTAATCGAAAATTGTTTCATACAAATATCTAAAGGGTTTACAATAACTTTAAACGGATTTAATGGTGTACCTATTAAAGTATTTATGAACTTTTGTGCTTTCGACTCTTTTTTTCCAATCCTTGGCTAGTGCATTAAAAATAAATGTATAAGCAAATAAGCTTCATCTTACGACATTTAATAACTCTGAGCTGATGCAAAATTTGTCGTATTAAGAAAGTGATTTTTCAGTTTTTCAAAAACCCTTCCCCATTTCTACTCTTTTGATCGGATTTTGCCCACTAACAAACTCGACCAATATTTTCCATGTCTAAATGTTATGTATCAGCTTGGAAGTAATTAATGAAAAATTACTTCAGTTATAGTCTCCATATCAGTTGTATATAGATAGCCTATATACAATGTTTAAATTTTACGCTTTTGAGGTGACATTGGTTTTGGTGTGTATGGATATCAAATGTAGAAATAGGTAAAAATTATGCTAAAGTCGCACTCTGTTAACGACTGCAATAGGTAACCGGTCTTTCTTTGAAATCTGTTTAAAATTCGCAAGTTTGGTTGCAAAAGCTCAAACAAAACATCAAGACGGACATAAAGGTCCGCGACACAATAGGTATCTCATTACGGGATTATTGCAATAACTGTTTTACAATACAACTAATTTACTCGCCGTTGTAAATTCATTGGGTACAGATCTTAACCGGACACGTACAATTTACCACATCCTACATCCACACACACATAACCCGTTTTGACAACTATTATTTAATAAACTAATGAATTACTTAATTTACCAAAATCACTAGACTGGAATATCAAACTACATAGGTGGTGAGCAAGTAGTTGTGTGAATCTTACAGATTTTCAGCCCTAATTTGTCCATAATTATTTATTTTCGGGCTTGACATGACTCACCAAACTGTCACCGATTTAAGGCTGACCGGCCACCGAAAGCGGAGTTGAGGGAAGTTGAGTCAGCTTCCAAAACCGACTCTAAGGTTAATGAAAGGGCGGCCACCAGATCCGGAATGGAGCGCAGCGCAGTTAATCTGCGTCGCAAGGGTCAACTCAACTCCGCTTTGACTCGACCAAGGTTCGATTTTGAAGCTACGCTACGCTCCCCCCACCACATACGGAATACGATAAGGATACCGATGCATTGCTGACTGAGCTGGGGTCCACTACAATCGGTTGCCGACCCCCTCTGACTCCGCTCCGCTCAGCTCAGCCTTAGGGACGCCTCGCGTGGACACATTTAGCAGGGCACTAGAATAATTGCATACTCATTGAAATATAAATTATTTCGCACTCGATTGAACAACTTGTCTTCATTGTATCTCCCGCTGGACTCCCACAGTCCGATAGGGGGCAAACGTGCAGATTAATTTGATACACACGAGACAAAGTAGGCTTATAACTTCAAAATATTAAATTTAATCTGTTACAGAACTAAACTAGGCTGTAACTTGTTTTGAGGTTAGAAATCGTTGAACAAATATATTTTGTTGTTTACTCCGTTCTTTAGAAGAAACTACTTAAGCCTACAAACAACATAGATAGTTAGTTTAAAATATAGTTTCATTTTTGTAGGCCTGAGTTGTTTTGTAGGCTGTCAAGAATTAAGTAAACAAAAAAGATTGTAAAAATACATACATTTCCAACGATTTATAACCTCAAAGCCGGTCATAAGGCATACATTAGTTTCATAACTTACTCATTTACAAAATCAACCAACATCCAGACAACGTAATAAGTTTGTTTTGATTGACGTTGTAAACTTGTAAAAATAGGCCTAACCATAAAGTATAACCTAAGATAGGTTTTGTTAAAGTATTACAGATGGAGCGAAATCAGCTGTTATAATTCTCAAGCGGAGTTTTTTGTTGTTGACATAACATAACAATAACGTAACATATTTATGTCTTTACACTAAAATTATTATTCCTTATTTTATACTACCACTAGCTGACCCGTACGGCGTTGCCCGTGGTGGTTGGTATTTTCAGTTTTTTTAACGTAATTATATTCTTTTTAAGTGTTCAGTCAGTGAGTGGTATTTGGCTTATATATATATAGATCTTAAATAATAAAAGCACTATTGTCATAACAAAAGATCTGAAATTATGATTTTAGTAACTTTTGATCTCCCCAAACCCCTACTAAAATTTCGAAATTTTTCATACCCTTTCTTAGTGAGCACCCATGGCCCTAGAGGAAGCTACATACCAAATTTCATTCCAATCCGTTCGGTAGTTTTGAAGAAATCGTGATTTAATAACTTTGATCCCCCAAACCCCCCCCCCTAAAATTTCGAATTTTTTCAAACCCTTTCTTAGTGAGCACCTATGGCCCTAGATTAAGCTACATACCAAATTTCATTTCAATCCGTTCGGTAGTTTTTGAGAAATCGTGATGAGTCAGTCAGTGAGTGGTATTTCGCTTTTATATATATATATAGATGTGCATGCGCTATACTAATTTTATACGTACGGACGTACATTCGTTTTTATAGGAGTTTTTGATAAAATTAAAAAGGTATGATTATATATTTAGTAAAATATGTTGTTCTTTATTTATGACGATTTAACTCAAAACAAATCCATACATTTTTTACTATATTCTAAGATATAAATTGGCGCCTACTATTCCAACTTTATCTCACACTCTTAAAACCACTCTAAGATTACAATTATTAAAATAAGTTTTTTTTAAAGTACTCAGGAGCAATTTATATTCTGATAATATATTCTTTATTATAAAGGGGACAATTTTGTTTGTTTCTTTCTTAGTTTGTATATTATTATGTAATTAAAATATCCGATATTGTTGAAACTGATCTGTTAAGAATGTGTCTTTTAGCCATGTTGTAAGTTATGTTAGTTGAGTTTTATGCTTAGAGTATCTACTACGAACTGGTTTATTCATCAGTTACAATATTGCAGTATCTGGCCTGTAGGACATTGACAATACAGATTACTTGTAGTTCTTATCTTATTTGGTACTTACGTATTATACAGAGGCCACTATTTTTTTTTTAAATTTGCTAGGTTAGGCATTGTCTTAGTAAACAACAGAAATGCAAGAATAATTAAAAAAAACCTTAAATTCTAACCTATAGTATTTAGTCACAGTATGTTTAGTTGCTAGGTTACTACTAAAAATAGTAGGTATGTAATAAAAAACGTCTAAAAATAGTGGCTTCCGTACAATACGTAAGTACCTCTTATTTACATAACTAATGTATATATCTATTACTCCCCACATCCTTATATATTATTTCTCAAAGGAGTTTTTTGTCGCTAAGCAATATCTCCCTTAATTCTTCATCAAAATTAATGATTCAAACATCATTTTAAAGCTTATGTTCCCCGCCGTTGACGAAAAATAGGCAAAAAGCTTGAAATCCATGTTTTAGTTAAAAAAATTGATTTAAAACACTTTATATTACCGTATACTTCAAATTGTTCCTAATGAAAGGCGCCATCTATTAAGGCTCTTCTTTACCTTGAAGAAAACTCTCAAGTGTACAGTATAATTTTAATAAAAAGGTCTGACTCAAGCCGCAAAATCGTTGAAACATGCATTCGTAATAACGTGTTTCGGATACTATTTATAAATTAATAATCTGGGAAACTATTTTAAGTTATAAAAAAGGCTTTATATTTTTACGTGTTAGCTTAAAATATGGAAATTATTGCTTAAAACTCCCAAAAAATGCATTGAAAATAATCAATTTTACTCAGTTAAACCGTTGATTAAAAGGAGTTTCAGTCGATATCTTTCAATTATGAGATATAAGACAAAAGCACAAAGCCTTTAAGAACAATTTAAGATGTTTCACAACTTTTTAGGTTGAAAAACGGCATCCGAAACACGATAATACGAACTGCAATTTTTTGCTGTTTTATGCAAGGTATACCCTTAACAATTTGTTTAACTTACATAACAGCTGTTAGATTAGCTGTCTGAACAAAATATAAGAAACAATTTAAAAGTAGGCCTAGTGAAGGATCCAGAGTGATGAAATTAAATAAACTAAAGTAAGCTGAGCACAGTTTGTTCAGGGAAAAGCCCCTTGAATATTCCTATTTCCGTAAAGAACACGGTACATGCATAAAGTTATATCGATCGAACATCTCCACCTTAACTCAGCTTTATGTAGTCATCAGTCAAGTGTCCTCGGAGAGTTGTAGCATTTAGTGACAAAGTCTTGCAGTGTACCAGTCACCGGTCCACAACATGTTCCTTACTTATTCAATTAAAGTTTACTTCATAAAATCTGTGAACCACAGCCGTGTCATTTCCAGATAGCACTTTATGACGGAAAATCAATAACGCCCCGTTGTCTTCCTTGTATAAGGGAGTTTACCAGTTTACTTTAAAAGTCCTACATGTTATTAAATTATAATACTACGTAAAAGTCTCCTCTTTTACCAACTGAAATAACGATCGGTAAAAGTAGTTTAAAGTCTTCAAATAACTGACGCTGTGTAAAAGGTGGTTTTATAATCTATACATAACTAACGCTGTTTAAAATGTAGTTTTCTGTCTATAAATAACGATTGCTGTGTAAAAAGTGGGTTTCCATCTATAAATAACTCGCTGTGTAAAAAGTGGTTTTACTGTCTATAAATAACGATTG
>JAGFPH010000381.1:308626-331543 GCA_018207615.1 Philaenus spumarius
CACACACACACACACCCGGACATCTCGGCGGGAATAGTCAGAATGGCTTCCTGGGAACTCAAAACGTGAAGATTTAATGAAAACTCGACTTTCGAAAATCGGACCGAAATCAATAACTTCCTTTTATTGGTAGCGGGAAGTTAAAAATAATTTAATCACGCAGCTGAATTGAATTGTTGGCTGAATTTGAAAAATTAAGTTTATATGATTTTGGGTTTCAACTATTTGGGAATTGGTCTACTCACGAAGGCGGTGAGTAGGTGTCTGCGAGTACGAAATATATTAGTAGATTTAGTTTGCACCTCCGCTTCCAGGCCCGGCACATGTGCTGAATCGTGCCGATTGCAGCGGAATGCAAGTTTGCACTTCGACCTTGTGACCTCGGATTATGGACTGCTTCGCGACATTCCACCCGGCCGTTGGCTTCATATCAGAAGCTGCCCCCACATGGATTGAATCGCGTAATTTTATGTTATTTTACGGTTTGATCGATTTTGGGGGAACCAGGCTTTAAGGTCGTGTAAAAAAACAAATGTGCAGAATAATCTCCTAATTTGTTTAGGATAAAACCCCAAAAAGTTTCATTTTAATACGAAAAATCTCAAAAAAATTGTTACTTCAATAAAAAAACGTGCTTCCGTTTGTTGGATTTTTTCATAACGAACTCGTCTTAGCGACTTAGAAAACCATCGTATGTACCATATTTGGTGCAAATCGGCTGTAAAATGCGCACGTTAGGGTATGCTTAGTACCGGGTGTCCCACGAAGAGGTCCCTATTTTTGAATTGATATGACAGACGTATAGAGCGCGCTACAGACTTGAAATTCTACAGTCGTGACTAACACCATTGAAGAAACAACACTATAAGAAGCGAAACCCCCATGTTATCAGAGGTAACACTTTTCAACAGTCGAAAATGCCTAGTTTGGATCGAGGCCAACAGGTACCGCCAGCAGTACCTTTCTCTTCGTTGGGGATGTTGAAAGGAGGTCAAAGCAGTTTGTGCCAGACAGTGCAAGAGGCAGATATATTCGCTGTCTGGTGGTGCGGCGAAATTTAAACTCTGCCTATAATGTCAGTTTCGTCTCAAAGAGCAGCAAAAGACTGGTGGTGCTCCGAGTGACTTCGATCTGAACTACCACACAAGCGTCCGCTTAAAACCCATTAGGTTTCGCTTCTTATAGTATTGTTTCTTCAATGCTAACACATATGTAAAAGAAATACCCCTGAGTATCAGTTAATTCTGACTTATCCAAACAAAATGGCGGAAAACAAAAAAACAACAAAATCAGCAATCGTATTTTAAGGGTAAACCTACTTTTACTTAGAATAGGAACAGCTACAGCTGTTTAGACGATTTTAAATCTATCAGCTGCCTGCGTGTATCCACAACAATGAACATATTTGGTAATAAACATTGGCATTTGTTATTAAGTTGCATTGTAAAGTGTCTTATGTACCATGCCGTTTTCAACTGAGCAAAAAGTGAAATGTTGTTCCTGGGCTATTGCCTTTGAAAATGATTATGAAGCAATAAGGTGTTTTAGGGAAAGGTACCCAGGTGTAGTTCCACCGTCAAGGAAATCTATTCGTAAGTGGAAGACTATCCTACTAGAAACGGGATCAATACAAAAAAAATACCATAGATCCTCCAACATAGAAAATGAAGAAATCGTATGTGCTGCTATCATGGAATCTCCAAATACGCCTAATTCAGTAAGAAAGGTGGAATCTGCTACAGGGATAGCGAAGTCATCTGTCCAAAGGTATGCCAAAAAGAACAAAATCAAACATTATAAAACTCATTTAGTTCACGGACTGCTTGAAGATGATCCTGACAGACGATTGAAAATTTGTTCGAAAATAATTGAAAAGACTGACGTAGATAGCAAATGGCATGAAGGAATCGTGTTTTCAGATGAAGCGACATTTTATCGAACAGGAACTGTAAACAGGCATAATTGTCATTACTGCAACACAAAAAATTCACATATCTTACAAGAAGAGAAATTAAAATCAACAGGTATAACAGTTTGGGCTGCTGTTACCAAGGATGGTGTTTTGTCGTATGACATATCCCGACAAACAATGACTGGAGAAAGGTATGCATCAGTTTTAAGCAATCACATAGTTCCTCATCTTTCTCAGCCTGAGATGAAAGACGTTTTTTTCCAACAGGATGGAGCTCCTCCGCATTATGCTAATGTGGCCAAAGCAGTTTTGGACCAAAATCTTCCTAACCGTTGGATAGGTCGTGGCAGCAGCTTCATGGACTGGCCCCCAAGGTCTCCAGACTTGACTGTTTGTGACTTTTTTCTGTGGGGTTTTTTGAAGGAGAAGGTTTATTGTCATAACATTGCGACAGACGATGAACTAATGAGGTTGATCGAAGAGGAACTGTTGTTGATACCTCGAGAGTTGTTCAGCAAAGCGTATGACTGTTTTCTATTTCGTTGTCATCAGTGCATTCCGATCGATGGACATCAGTTTGAATAAGGTTTATGGATCAAATAGATTTAATTTATTTATGAGTTACTTATATCTTTAATTCCCTAACGTTGTTTAGTGCTTAGTAACATCGTTAAAATTCAATAATTATATTGTAACACTTAAGCAAATAAAACTATTTTATCGAAAAGGTACTATTTCTTTGATATCCCGCCATTTTGTCCTAATGTGTCAGAATTAACTGATACTCAGGTGTATTTCTTTTACATATGTGTATGTTAGGACTGTTGAGTTTCAGGTTTGTAGAGTGTTCGGTGCATCTAATATATTATTTCAAAAATAGGGACCTCGTCGTGGGACACCCGGTATACAGTTATTAATGATTCCCCAAAAACCATTAGTTCTGAGGATCATGATCGGTGCTCATTGACTCCTACCAACCTTAGGTCTCACCATAAGAGTCGCTGCAATAGCTCATCTTTTTTATGGGAATTCGCTAATTATAGATATACTAGTAAACCCCCGTGAAAAATCACAGGCTTATTAATTAGATACACATCAGAAAAACATAATTTATACAAAAAAGTATTTAAAAACAACAGACTTTATCTAGGCCTACCTAACTATCTATGCTGACGGGGATTTTCAACTCAGTAAATGTGTACAGTTATAACGGTTATAAAACTGTAGGCCTATTTTTTGTAAAAATTTTGTATTTATATACATTATTATAAATAAAGATAAAAATATTTTCTTGTATTTGCTTTTTATTTTATAATGATAGATAAAATGATTAGAATTACTAACACAGTATTATAATGAAGAAATTAATAATGAAATATGTTTATATGTTATACGAGGATGTACGAATGTGCCGAAGTTAAACGAAGAGGAGTATTTCTTCTTAAAATTTGTATAAACGAATATTTTGATGATAAAATGTTTATATAACCTCAAAGCAAATATTATAACGTATTATAGCATGCATTAGTTCTATAAGTCATATTTACCTAACTATACTGCCTCTTAGATGTTTATACATATTTAAAGTTATGCAAGTATTTTATGTAAGGAGTGGTCATTTTTCAGATCTGAAAAGCAGAACTTCTGTCTATTTGCTTAGACGTGGCAATAAAGCATTCATACCCAGGGCAAAATTGTCCATACATTTCAAGTTTTGCACTAACATCGCTCCAAGAATTTATAACCAACTCCCGGAAAATATTAAGACATGTACAAAATTTAACAAATTTAGCAAACTTTTGAAGTGCTATCTTTCGGGCATGGATAATGTTGAGAATTTGATGAAAGTGGCATTGTAACGGAAGATTTTTATGGGGAAACATGTTAGTAAATTAAAACTTAAAAAAGTTGTTATGAATGTTGATATAAGCATTTTTTACGGATATAATGTGTCTGTGTGTATGTGGTAAGGGTGTGTATGTGTTTGTATATGAAGTCATATATGAGTGTATGTATGTATATTGTTAAGTAAATAAATTTAGATATAAATTGTAGTTTATAGTTTGGATGTTTATTTAGAATTTTTCTGAATTTGTTTAATTATTTAGCAATACGTATTAACAAGTGATTTAACTGCTAAAAAAACCCTAGAATCTCTGATGTATTATTTTTTCTATGTTATGCAACCTCAAAACGGGCAAAAGCCCTTGCAGGTTCATTATTTTCATTCTTTGAAACCTAAATTTTGTTTTTTACTGAGAAGTATTTTTTAATTTTCTTTTTAACTGTATCTAAGTTAAGTTTTATTTTAAATGATTAGTATTTTTTCTGGTTTGTTTACTTATATTCCTATGTAAGCCTAAACTCTTTTTGTTTACCAAGATGCGATTAGTTTATATTTTCTTATTTTGTCTAGCTAAGTTTATATCTTTAATTATTAGTGTTATTTCTGTATTATGTTTCTGTGTTTATTTAATCTCTTATTTATGTATTCAAAGAATGAATAAATATAAATATATAAAAAAAATATTTAAAAAAAATCAACTTCGTAAGAAATTATAATGATTGAAGTTGTAAACATAACCCCAAAGTATAATCTATACTGGGTTTGTTTAAGTGTTTCAGAAGACGGGTGAAATCAGCTGTTGTATTACATGTTACTCACGTACACTCGCTTTTATAGGAGTTAATAAATAAGCAACCAAACTTGAACACTGCCTTCTATATGCAGGTTACATAATACGATCAGATTTTGTTACGTGCATAAGCAATAGAAATGTTTAATACATAACCTAACCTAACGTAACCTGACGACTATCATTTCCTTAGTAACCTAATCTATCTCCAAGTTAGTTTAGGCTCTGTAGAGGATCGTATGACGCCATCGATTCCCCCGGCTTTTGTTCCATGCAACGTGTTTTGCAAATAGGACATATTATGAAGGGGTTGATGTATTGTTCCAATGCTGCAGCTCTCCTCATTACGGCGTTCCATTGAAGTTGTAGACAGATACAGGGTGACTCAGAAGTTGGATTTTCCACTCCAGTGAAGCAAAGTTTACGAACTACCAATGATAATAATGTAAACTCAGTTATTAGGGAATTTCCATAGGAAAAATGAGCCATTGAAGTGACTCTTATGAGACCTAAGGTCGAGTGTATTTAATGAGTACCGATCATGGTCCCCAGAATACGTTTCGGGGTGTAATTAAAAATTAAACAGAGTGTTCATAAAGTCCCTTTAACCCCCTTTATTATTTTTGTTATTGAAAATACTTTGTAAATATTTTGTGTTGCATAACGGGACAAATTTTTTGACATATCTGAACCTTTATGATTTTTGGAGGGCTTGAGGGGGAGTATGGGGGTTAAAAAATTAAAATATAAAGGTAGGTCATGTAATACACCATTGGAAAGCTTATGAAAAGAGAAACAGAATGGCGCAAACTAGAGCTTAGTGTCTAGCTTCGTTTCAAAGTAATGGACAATCAAAGTTCTGAAAAATTATATTATTACCGTAGCGTCAAAACAGGTTATTAATTTGTTAATATTAGGAATAAGTAGGTTGTATATTATTTTCCAGAACTTCGATAGCCCATTACTTAAAAACGAAGCAAGATATTAAGCTCTAGTTTGCGCCATTCTGTTTCCCTTTTAATGACTTTTTCGATTGTGTATTATATGACCTACTTTTATAGTTGAACTTTATAACCCCCTTGTCCCCCCAAGCCTCGGTGCGAAGTGCTGGCGGGTGAATCGGATTTTACCGTCATATATTTTCTGAAACGCTCTATTCCGTTCAGTTTGAAAAAAGTTTTGGTCTTGCCGAAATTCGAACCAGCGGAGTCCATCACCATAGACTAGCGCCTTCGCCGTTTAGGCCACGAACGCATTGCTAGTTTAGTATATTTGAGTTGATTATATAAGTGTAACAGATTGTCCTACGTCATAGGCTTAACCCGTTAACGTTAACACAATGTATAGTTTAATTGGTAATACCTCTGAAATGGATATTGTGCGTCCTCATTTCGTAAGTTGTGTAAAAAAAGTTTACACTTCTCCCGTGTGGTTTAAGCACACAGTTTAATTTTTTTTTTGCAATTTTAAAAAAAGAGAGTATCATTTTCTCTTGGACAAAATGCACAAAAACAGCCATTTAAAACAATATTACTGAAACAATTTGAGAGAAAAAACAAGATTGAACTACTATTGTGGGACTATTTTGACCCCCAAACTCTTCGCACAAGAATACCGATGGCTAAAAGAAGAAAAATCGACCGTGTTCTGGTTCATTTAATGCGTACTAGAGATTAGGTAGATGAACAGCTCATTCCTGACAAGACAAGTGCATTTAAAGTTTTAAAAAATATGCGCTTGGGTCAAATTTGACCACAGTAGTTAAGGGTTAACGTGATCTTCTTAATTTCCCCCTAAATTAGATATAAAACCTCCAAACACAGTGGTATGATCCTGATTGACGATTAGGCGAGTATGTGTCTCACGCGGGGCCTACTTTGTAGGACGAGCGGAAAATTCTGCCCTCCAGCGTTGTATAGTGTTAGGACGGGTTCACACGAGCGTTTTGCAGCCACGTTTAGGCAGTGTATGTGCTCAAATAGGACAGTTTACACAATGACATTGCGTTGGCTATGCATCCGCGTTGAAGCGGCTGCAAAAATTGTGATGCCTCAACACTGTCGCAACGCCAGTTGGGAGCAGCGAGGCAGTGTGTTGCTTGACAATACACACGTGCGTCGGCGTTGCTGTAACTTCATTGCAAAGACTTTGTAGACAAGATCATGGATTCCTTGAACTTTGAAAAGTTCATCGAAGAAGTTAACAAACGTCCTACAATATGGGGTCCTTCTCGCGAGGATTATCATGATAACATCCAGAAGAGAGCTGCCTAGGCGAATGTTTGTGCGAGAGTACGGACGAAAACTTAATTGCAAAAGAAGAAAAGGTGGAAACGCAATCGGTAAGACAAGTATTTTTTTCGTCATATTCCGTTGTGGCCGCATAGTTACAACTTCGTTGTTTGATCACAAAACTGAGCCTATGGCATATGCAAATAAAAAAAGGCAAGTAATGTAATACACAATTATTATTATTATACCATGTAATTTTGGTAAAAAATTAGTAATATACTTACACCACTATACGAATCAATACTTATCTTGTCCTGGCCAATCGTGTGGAGTTCAATTTAGTTGAAAAATAAAGTATAGTAGTGAATATAACATTTATTAATTTATTACGTACAGTACTTATTGACCGAGCGAAGCGAGATCTCCGTTTTAACTCGATCGTTCGGCATTTCGTCTGTGTGTCCGTCTCACGATTACGGCCAAACGCCTTGACCGATTTTGATGATTTTTGCATGAATGTTCCTTATTCCTAGGCCGAGCCATGTATGGATATGGTTTTTTCCATTTTTCATTTTTAACCTCTTAAATAAAATAAAAATGTAGGCCGCACCGTTTCTCTCAGTGTAAGCTTTTTTCTAAAGCCAGTTTGTGGCTTAACCGTAATTCAAATTGAAAAACTAATAACATTTAGCGGGTAGCAAATTTGATGTTCTACAAAATTGTTTGTATACCTTAAAGAAAATGCAAGAACTCTTGCCGTTCCACGTCAGAGTGCTCCTTGTAAAATCTCTTATATTTCCATATTTTACTTACTGTAACACCGTAGTCGGTGACATGTCCGTGGTGTTGGCTAACAGATTGCAGCGGGCACAGAATTACTGTATACGTTTTATTTTTTATTTAAATCGCGATGCTCATGTTTCTCTTTATTATAAAACTCTCAACATCTTACAACTTAATGAACTACGGACATATCAAACTCTGATGATGTTACATTCCATTCTACAAACTGGAGTGCCGACTTACCTGGCAGAAAAGTTTGTCTATATCTCTAACATAAGTGCAAAGAGGCCTAGAGGATGTGACACTACTCTTGCTATACCTTTGCACCGGACTATGAAATATAATAAATCATTTACTGTGTCCGCTTGCCGTCTGTGGAATTCGCTACCGGATGCAATTAAGTCTGCTGACGGCCGTGTCCAGTTTTCAAAGCTATTGATGTCATATTTATTGTTCAGAGTGGATGATGCATCCCAGTTTTGAGGCGTACATTGGAAGTGTTTATTGTTCAGTTGTATGAATGTGTAATTATGATTGTAATGCGTATTAACCTGTTTGTAATAATTGCTGTTAATGTTTTTATAAATTGCATAAGCTACATTTATTATTATTTGTTGTCTGTTAAAGTAATATTTATTTTTAAGAATTTAATTTTGTATATGTTTGTAATTTTGTATAATATGTTTGTATTTTTGTATTGGGGTTAGGTGGAAGAGAGGACTAAACAGTCTTAACCTCGCCCCAAAAAATAAAGTCATTTATTATTATTATTATTATTATTATTATCTCTAACGGTAAGCTCACAAAATGGCCGCAAACTTCAACTTTGTTCAAAATCGTTTTTTTTTAATTTTAACCATGTTTTTATACGTTTATTCTTTCGATATATTCATAAAACCTTATAATTTTATGGAGAGTGAGAGTGCGCTACCTGCTGTCTTGCTCTTTCCTGCGCTACGTCAGTGTGGCCGCTGTGACTGTGAGTTGTGGTTACTTCCTTACCGGCACACTATTTTTAACCTAAGCTCAAAACCACTTTTGTTATTTCAACAAGCGAGGTCTACTGTTCACAGAACTACTAGTATAACCCAACCTAACTTAACTAAAATAAACTCGACTACTAAACAAATTTGTATATAAATTCCGCGTTAAACGCCGAAATAACGCTAGGTGTGTAGGCCTACTGACAACTTGCTGCAACGCGGCGTGTACCGGGCTTCATTACGGGGCTTCATCACTCAAATTAAACTGTTAACTTTAAATTAAAATTCAACTCTATAGAGAACAAACTCAATGATACAACCTCTTGAGCCTCCAACAGTTAGATTTGTTCGAAACCTGTTACCGGCGTTCAGCTTAAATAACCAATTACGTTATCACAATTAAGTGTATGCCCTATAGAGAATCCTGTTTTACAAATAGGACATGTAATGAAGGGGTTGATGTATTGTTCCAACGCCTATTGAATGCCTGCATTTCACCTCATTACGACGTACTAATTGAAGCTGTTGACTGATACAGGGTGAGTCATACGGAGATGATTGATTTATAAGTCTTCGGTGAATACTCTCAGTTTGACATTAACCATATCGGACTTGTTTCTTGTATTAAGAATTAAATTTGTATTGTGTTAGTGCAGTTACCTCAATTTTCATCTCTCTACAAATAATTGAAATAATGTTCGCGGCGTTAACACCGTCTTGTGATAATTAAACCGGTATCGATCCTTAAAACGATCTGAATGTGTATAATAAGCACATGCACATAGTAACACAAATATTCACGCTCATGTTACCCTTCAAATCAACCTATCAGGGTGATTTGTTAACACTTACTACCTCTAGTATTTAAAAAAAAAAATGGAAAAAGATAAACAAAATCTGATCTTGGGACAGTTATTGGCCGTCAGGAGGAATCTTAGATAACCTATTTACAATTACAAATCTCAAAATCTCCCCGCCCTCATCATTCCTCCGCAGTTCAAAGATTTGTAATGGACACATAATATGGCTTACGATAGATCAAATTGAAAGATTTAAAAAACCATGAATTTCTGTAGTAATGAAATAAAAATCAGCTGACGCAAAGTAATGCAACCAGAGTATACTCGCGGTAAAGCAGACAGATTATTGTATACTCTGATATTTTCATGGCAACTACGATTGATTAGGGTGGTAGCGGTGACCTAGATCCAGACGCATACACAGTAGGGCTTACATTTGATTAGATCAAAGGCACTTCAGAGGTAGGATGGTGACCGGGATCCTAACCCAAGCGAGGTAGGGCCAGAGTTTTTACGTGAATAACAGGATTTTTTAATATAATATAAAAATATTTAATAATGTTTATACTCGTGCCGGTAGAAAATGTTTTAATTTTTGATTGAACAAAAGGATTCACCCTTACGCTTACGCCCAGCGACCAAGGAATACTATAGACTGGCTAAGCCCATTCACAACGCATTACTGAAGTTGAGCCGACCACGCCCACTCTTAGGTGAAAACTTCGGATTCTCT
Source organism: Philaenus spumarius (assembly GCA_018207615.1). Classification (NCBI taxonomy): domain Eukaryota; kingdom Metazoa; phylum Arthropoda; class Insecta; order Hemiptera; family Aphrophoridae; genus Philaenus; species Philaenus spumarius. Next base: position 318,705 of record JAGFPH010000381.1, read on the forward strand.
GTCCGCGACCGGTATACACATTTTAATTCACCGAGTTTCATCAACACCATTTGAACACACACTTAGTGTTGAGACAAAATTCTGAAATTTTAAAATATTCCATAAAACACTATAACCGTGCTGACGGTATCAAACAAAAATAGAAAAATATATTTCATGTAGCGACAAAAAATATAAAACAAAGAAAGTCAACGTTGTGTTTAGACATATGACATAAAATTTAGGCTTAGCGAGAAAGTTTTGTATTTTTTGGGCAGGTGATTTGTCAAAGCGTAAAAGTTGTTGGGAATCAACCAAAAAAGAAAAAAATATTCTTTAAATTTTTTTGTAAAATGCTTAGTTTACCCTGTAGGCTGTGGTATAGTGACGAGTTGGTTTGATAGTTTTGTGAACCGGCGCGCTGACAACACCATAGCTTATCTACTGTATCTATAAGTCTTGTCATTCATTTGCCCTAGAATAAAAAATAAAACCACAATATCCATATAAAATTAAAAACCCTTGTACCCAGAATTAAAAAATCCTATAAAGTATATTTACTGCCCTAAGAACGTAATTGTTTTTGTCAAATGTCTCCTAACTTTTTGCTTGTGCATTTTTTGGCTAAGCAATTTAGTATAGTGATGGAGTCTTACTGTTAATTATTTCTTACTTATTGCTTTTATTAACATAATAAAATGGTTTTGGTCAGGGTCTTGGTTAAAAAAATGATCATTGTCATTAAACATATCCCTGCCAATGCATTGTTTTAAAACTTTAGAAGTCATTATATCAGAAGTAGGAGAGTCAGACGTTTTCAGACACCTAATAAGGAGGTACCATCAGCTAAAGCCAGTTCTTCTACGGATAAACTAGGATGTGTAAAGAGATATTTGACAATGTATTAGATAAAGATAAGCTGGACAAAACACGCGAAACAACCCATAATAATCACAATAAACTAAATTTTATACTAACGAATCCGTGTACGTCACGGGATGGTTACTAGAGCGAAGCGATGTTTGTTTATAGCCGTTGTGTGGGTATGCTTGGAATAATTCAAGGAATGCAACTATTTATTATTAAATATTGAAAATTTGAGAGAAAAAACGTTATTGCGAGTTCCGCTTCTGCCCAAAGACTACTTGTAATTTTTGAATTCTCTCTACGTCCGTAAGGTATATTCTCCCAGCGTCGATGTACTCCTACGTTAAAAAAACCTGTTCTCTGAGCCTAACCTATCCCGTTTTGACAGAGATCAGGTGAGTACGGTGACGCTAGGTTAGGTGTGTTTGCACTTCATTTGGCCAGTCATCATTTCACATGGGAGTCGATATAATTAACACCGACTTAATATGTAGTTAGTAGGTAGATGTTAACGCAGTGCATCTGACTGTCGATAATTGCAACAAATTTATGGAAAAGTGAGAGAATTTGATTATACATCGGTATTGTTATCAAATGTAATTTACGCCTTCGCCAAATACAGGATGTGAAATACCACTCGACTAGATGTATCGAACTCAGTGGAGTCGACCTTGAGAAGGTTGGCAGCATCAATGACTACATATCAATAAGACGAACAGTTTAAATGGGGAAAGTCGGTATAAAAGTGAGTTTGCGCCATCAGTCGCTAGGAGCTCTCGGGGCGAGTTTTGCCGGCCGGTGTGTGGGACAAGGATGGAAAGAGAAGGAAAGTAGAGAGGTCCGACTGTCTGTGACCGTAACCGTCACATCCTAGATGGCACAAACACTTTTATACCTGCTTCCCTGGTCTGAATTTTTAACGTGGGAACTTTTCGTCTTATTGATATGCAGTAATTGGCAGTTTGCTATTGAGTATAATGTACTAGCACACAGAACACGAACGACAGAAACTAAATTCGAACCTGTGGCACTGTGTAGAGGTTCTAATGATAATAAACTAGATTACAAATTACCGGGTTGTTTGTTGTTGTGGTAACAATGCGTGAGTAACTTGATAGCGTAGTGGGAGTTGTGACGTGATAACTGAATAAACACAGTTGTTTTCTTGAACTAGCCATGAGTTACAATTATGAGATGAAAATTAGAGTGATAAAAGAAAACAGTTACAATTTTACACGTTTTAGTTAGCCAATCATTTTGTGTATGCGTTCTTTAGTATTGTTACCTAAAATTCGGCATATAGGGTTTTACAAAATCACGCGGTATGAAAATTAGGAATAAAGAATATGGTTGGCGTGATATTTCTAGCGCTCAAAATTAATGGAATTTTTATTAATGTTATGCTTCATTGCAAGACGCTAAGGTGCGACTAAAATATCGCCTATAAACTATAAACACTTACGTTTTTTACTTATTTGTTATTTTCGCCGTTTGTACACGATAGTTACTTTTACAGAAACTATAATGTATAATCGACAGATAACAAAGTAATTTCAAAAGTTTCATCTTATTTATAAGCAAATATCTTTAAGGAACTGTTTGAAATTTTTATTTTTGTAATTATTTAGGAATTATAGTTTAGATGTTCACGAACAACTTCCAAATTACAACAGTTTATCTACAGAATTCAACGAAAGATTCGTAAAACTGCACACGGCAGTATGGAACTGTTAGTTTTGGTATCGCACACCTTTAAAGGGGCGAAACGGCACTTCATACAATTTAAAAGCAGAATAAATGCAACACAACGCAGAGGTGCTTTCAATGAAACTTGTTCAATGAGGCTCGGCAGGAGTGAACAAATATTTCTGAGTAGACCGCAGCTCTCCAAGAGGTACTTCTAGCATTGAGTTTGTGTGCGTTTAATTCTTCCGCTAGCAAATATAGGGCTGCTTCAAAAAGGCGGAAAGTAGAACCCTGACCGTTAACGTACTGAAATACGCATGCGTGACAATGTATGTGAGTATGTGTTATCATTGTATTTGGATAACCTAATAGAACTCCGATCCAATGCAATATTTCGTTCCACTGGAAATGCGACGATAGTGGCGCTATCTATTGGGGAAACGATGGAAGCTGTGTGAAACACCAATGCTACCAATGATTTCTCCCTAGCGCTACCTCGCGACGCGATCATGTACTATTTTCCCGACAAGCTAAATTTTCGCCACACTGCTGCCGTATGGATGCAAGATCTATTTATTATTCATGATCTATGGTGTTATTAAACACATCTTTCTCTCACACAGTCAAATTAACGGATATTTTATTGTCTAGTATTCCTCCGCGAGCATCAAGTTGATGTGATAACCACCAGAGTGCGGGTTAAACACTCGAATTGGGACACAAATTCGGCGTGTACGTGTTTCCACAATCAGGGGTGCCCATCCCCCCCCCAAGCCTCGTGGCGCCTTTCCCCCCCCCCCAATGTAGATACCCCCTCCCCTTATAAACAATAAACCTTAACCTTAGTAGCTCTTGTGTTGCGACAATGAATGACCTGAACCTAGCGCACAATACATATCTAAAATACTAATCCAATCAGGAATCAGAGATTGTGTAGTGTTTAAATAAAAAATAATATATAATGGTGTAAGAAATAGTTTATTGTAACAATGAATTAAATTACAGTATAGGGTGTTATTAACAATGAAAATGGTAAAATATAACTGTATAAGTTAGCAAAGTTGAAGATCTTAACGACCAAAATCAGTATTTTTGTTGATACATTGGCTATTTCTTAGAAATTTAAAAGTAGAACACGAAATTGTTTGTACAGTTTTCTATAAATTTAGCATTTACTTTTTCTAACTTCTGTGATTCTTTGAATGATTTATACAATAAAGTAGTGCCGTATTCTTCTTGATATTGCTAATGCAAATTGGTTAATTATGATGTTATTTGGAATTTCTTTGAAAAAGTCTTTTTCAGAGGCTAGAATTAATAGACTAGATAACCACTTGTCACTCTTAATGCTGCGAAGTCGATTTTTTTTACAATTTTCAGTCTACTCATGGTTCTCTCGACAGAACAGCTAGTGACTGCCAAAGAAAGAAGAATTCTGTACATTACAGTTAAATTTGGGAATGATGATATTGGGCCATTGTAAGGCCGAATAAAACCTTGTTTCATCCACTGGTCTGCCATCCTCTCATTTCACGTTTCTTTTTGCTTGAAATTCTTCCATTTTGGACTGTCTATTCTTCATGGCTTGATGACATCTCAGCGTCTGACGAATTATCACATTTATGAAGGATGTCTGAAATGTCTACTTCTTTATGCTACTTTGTAAAGACTACTGAAAGTTTCCAATTCTTTTTTTTAACTCGTTATAAGATGTTTCTTTTTACAATGCGCCAACCACTTGTCGTTGCGGTGCACTGTGTTACATAACTTCTTAACATTTTTATTTGATCGCTCTTTTCAACGCTCGAGGCATTATTTAAGTCAAAGTAATCTTATCTACTGCACACTGCACTGAAGCTGAACGGACTGACAACAGGACACTACTCTGTGATGGAAATGGAACAGCTGATCAGCAGTTGGGGTTGGAGGGAGGGAAGGAGCAGTGATAAGTCACACAACTGTGTTTATTTTGGAACCTATGGGGGTCTTTTCTGTTATATTCCCGCATTTACAAACTATTTTCTATAGAATGAGGATTGATCGGGATAGAACTACAAAAATGTGAAATATAATATTTACTCACCATTTAAACGTATAATTGTTAAGGAAAAAATAATAAACAATTTTTAAACGTATAATTGTTGGGAAAAACATAATAATCAATTTTTAAACATGCGCAACTTTACTATTCGACTCTTGGCTAACCTATGGAAACATAAATGCAAAAATAATAATTAAAAAAATACCTAAAAGGTTCTAACCTAACCTATTTAGTCACAGTATGTTTACCTGTATTCAACATATAACATTAAAATGTAAAAAAACGTCGTTGTCTGCAAAAATATTAGACATATTGAGTAATAAATTTTATTACCTTTATGGTTCCGTCATGTGACTATGCGTTGTCTTTTTACAAAGACGCGTTTCGGAGTCGAAACTCCATCATCAGTATATCACTCCGTAGAGGTCGTCAAAACATTAAACTTTAACAAAGACATAAAACACTACACATAAAAATAAATATATACACATTAACTTTGATTTAACCAACTTTCATACGTGCACGCAGTTTCATGGTCCGCGAACTACTGGCATCACAGTAAGGCCCAGGTTATCAAGTTAATTGGGTTGGTCTTATCAGTTACTCAAATCTCATTGCCGTCTCGAATAACGAGTTTGATTGGAACGATAACTTGTCATTGAGAATGTCATTTGGCGATTGTTTAAATGCTTTGTATATTTCGTATTCTTCGATGACATTCATCATTGGTCCTTTTTTAATGATGTGAAGTGGTGTCAGGTTAGATTCAAAATTTGTACTCAATATATTATATAATTGTGACTTGGACACCAACATTATGAACATTAAAAAAAAATATTAGGCTAGAGTCGAATAGTAAAGTTACGCGTTTGCGATAACCCTTATCTCAACAAAAACTGGAAACTTCCTTCCTTATGTTATGGAGTAGTTATAAATAGTTATTTGGACATTCCCGATTAATCCTCATTCTATAGAAAATAGTTTGAGAATAGAAAATAGTTTGTAAATGCGGGGATATAAAAGAAAAGGCCCACCTATGACCTTGACCGAAGCAATAGGAATTTCTAAGTTCGCGCGGCGGCAGGTGACGGGAAGGGGGTTGGGCATGACCACACCAAGATTCTACCGAAACCGAGAGAATTATTCCGACAGTGAACAAAAAATATCTTAGTTATAAATGGGTAGATTATTTACTGTACTGTATACTACAATAGCAATACATTTGCCAATAATATTAATGCATTATTAGAAATTTCAATTGTGATTCACAAATTGTCTCATTTATTTATAGTTTCAAAAATCCCCTCCAAAATTATAAATCCCCCTAAAAATTTGTTTTGATGGCGCTCTGAGCGCCATACCACCCCCCTTCTGGGCACTCCTGTCCACAATAAAACAGTTTTTTCGTCATAAATTATCAAATAAACGGTACCAGGAACTGGCACATACTTTCTCACAAACATATTTAAATTATTAAACAGATTCACTGAGACTTGTAGGGTGGGGTAGGAGAGGTGATTTTTTATTAAAGTTGGAGATTAACTAATAAATATTATTATTATTATCTAGAGAGAAAACTATTCCATCGATTTCGAACAAATTTGCACCAAACACGTCAATTAGGTCTTTATAGATGCACGAAAAATTGTTTTGAAAAATTTTGAAAAACAACCCCCTTTATGGCCATAAAACCCCCAAAAATCAGTTATTATTATTATTATTATTAGCTAAACGAGAATTTTTAGAAAGATGCGGTTTTTTGCATATGGTAGGGCACATTAAAGGCTACAAATAAGCAAAATTTTATCAAAATCGTTAGAGCAGTTTTTTAATAAAAAAATAATAACTGATTTTTTGGAGGTTCTTTGGCTAAAAAGGGGGTTGTTTTTCAAAAATTTTCAAAACCATTTTTCGTGCATTTCAACAGGCCTACTTGAAATGTCTGGTGCAAATTTGTTTGAAATCGATCGAATAGTTTTCGCCATTTTCCAAAAAACCCCCAAAATCAGTTATTATTATTATTTTTAGCTAAACGAGAATTTTTAGACAGATGCGGTTTTTTGAATATGGTAGGGTACATTAAAAGCTACAAATAAGCCAAATTTTATCAAAATCGTTAGAGCGTTTTTTTTATAATAATATAATAACTGATTTTTGGGGGTTTTTGCAAAAAAAGGGGGTTGTTTTTCAAAAAATTTCAAAACCGTTTTTCGTGCATCTATATAATCCTACTTGACATGTCTGGTGCAAATTTGTTTGAAATCGATCGGATAGTTTTCGCCATTTCGCCAAGAAACCCTTAAAAATCAATTATTATTATTATTATTAGCTAAACGAGAATTTTTAGAAAGATGCGGTTTTTTGAATATGGTAGGGCACATTAAAGGCTACAAATAAGCTAAATTTTATCAAAATCTTTAGAGCCGTTTTTTTATAAAAAAATAATAACTGCTTTTTTTGAGGTTTTTTGGCCAAAAAGGGGGTTGTTTTTCAAAAATTTTCAAAACCCTTTTTCGTGCATCTATACAGGCCTAATTGACATGTCTGGTGCAAATTTGGTTGAAATCGATCGAATAGTTTTCTCTCTAGCTTTGTATACATACAGACATACAGACATACATACAGACATACATACAGACATACATACAGACATACAGCCAGACATTTTGAAAAAACCACTTTTTTGGACTCAGGGGTCCCAAAACGGATATTTCCACAAAAATCTCAACATCGATTTTTTTGCGATCACTATACTTTCTCTATACTATAGTATAGTGAGAAAGTAAAATGAATGAAATTACTTTTATTTGAAAGGCAATTAAACTTCGAATGTGGCGAGCTTAATTGATATTTGCATTATTGAATAAGAACAAAAATCACTAACATTGATTTTGAAATACTGTAAGTCGACGAACAAATTTAGTTTTAAAATGTTTTTAACTAAATGATATCCACATTTGGAGTGTCCAAAACCTTTAAAACTATATATTTAGAATAATAAAATTGTCTAATCATTATTACTTGTAGCCTGCTTCGGGCGAAATAAAAATATTGGCAAAATATATACGAATAGGTCGTAGCAATGTACACTTGGCCTACCGTCACGGGCGATCATGTAGTTGGCGTACGACGCCCTGTATTGTTTTTATAAATATTTTTTTAGCTTCTAATACGTTTTTTGGCACTCATTCTTTAATTTACAATGCAGCCTGCAATCCGTAATTCTTGAATTACACCTTTGACTTTGTTTGTTTCTATTTATAACAGTTCTTCTTCTTCTTGGCAAAACTCTCTGCCAAAACCATTAATCACGACGATCCTGCGGCAAGTAAATAAATTCAAATAGCCGTTTTCTGATTTATGACTTTTAACTCGTTTCGATTTAGAACTTCGAGTAAACGGTGTCTCTAAATCGTTTAGCAGAGATTTCTTTGTTAATAAAAAAAAACTTCAAAGAAATATTTTAAGAACCAACCTGTCCATATTTTAAAATGAAAATGTAATTTTCTCAACCATTTCAGTTCGTGACAGTTAACACAAAAGAAGTGAGAGCGGCGTAAAGAATTAAGCAGCTGTTGCAGTTGGTTCACTGACCCAAGGGTTCAGGGCCGGATCTATAAATTCTAGACCCCTTTGCAAAAATGCATGTAAAATCAAAAGTGAAACGAAATATTGTTAAATGACTATAATTAATTGATAAAACTGACACACAAGTAATAAAAACTAACTTAGAACAGTGCGCAAGCTTTGTAATAAAATTAATTTTATGAAAATTCTAAAAATATAATTTTAAAGGTTATAAGTTAACACAAAACCCTTTTCTTTATTTCATATGAGCAAATTATTTAACAAAGTCTTTCTTTTTCAGTCGGCAGCCTTATCATAATTGATAGCCTGTTTTTTTTTTTCTAAGCTAGTTTCAATAATTATTATGCGAGGAGTGATGGGGTTTCCCCTGGTTATCAAGGAGAGATCTCCATCCGGCGGCCCCTCTCTTTTAATAGACGTTACGTAAGATAAGATTCAATAACTGTGTAATCTTCTAGTGATAAACTTTTATTTATGTAAATTTATTATTTTCTTATTCTATGATAAAATTGTTTTCAGAATTTATTGAGCATAGATTATTTAAATTGTTGTCTACATTCAATATGTATGTGTATTTCTGTCTTTATTAACGTTCCTTCTCGTTTGATATTTTATTTCATCATCCGGATAACTTGCTTATCATCTGGTTTCGTTATTTCAAATAATTTACGCTCTTCTTAATATAAAAATTAAACCACCAGTAGTCTAAAATCAGAAGTTGTTTATAAGAAATCTTTCTTGCGGTACACAAATTTAGAGGATTCGGAAACATGCTCGGGTGTGACATTTTAGGTACCTAAAAAAACAGGGTGCAATTTTAAAGAGGATGTTTCAAAGTGAAAAAGTGTGAGCTGAATTTGAATCGGAACATTGGTTCTCAAAGAACAAAAGGATAGTAAGGGTTATGGGGTTGTTATTATAACGAGGAAGGAGTGGGCAGAGGAAGGCCTGACCCAGAAACGTTAGCCGCCTACACGGACGGATTCAAAATGGGCGACACCGACTCATCACTTGCTGGAGTGTACGTTCAGAACTGGAACTGCGCAAATCGCATGCAAAAGGTACGAATGCGCCCAGGTACAGTAGGTTGCAACAACAGACAAGAACACATTCAAGATCTGCTCAGATAGTCAGAGGTACTGAGAGCTCTAAAGTAAGCCAAAATGACTTCACGGCTATTAGGTGAGTGGAGAAACATTGACAGAATTAGCAACTGTTAGACAAGTTAAACTGATCTGGAGGCCAGGACACTATAGAATCCTAGGCAACGAAGAAGCTGGAGAGGGAATGATCATCCAATCTTTTTGTGGGCCTGGTTTCGTAAACTGAAACTGGTTCAAGAAAGAGAGATAATGAGGATTTTAGGCAACCAAAAGTTTTAGCTGGTGGGACCTGATGAGACGAGGAGCAGAGGGCTGATAGGTCTAGGTAGCAAAAATGTGAGAACAACGGCCAGCATTTTGACAAAGTAGTATACACTGGATAGGGATTTAGCGATTTTGGATACGAGTGACTCGCCCAACTACGATTTAAGTGGACAGAAGGAAATTTGGCTGTTCTTTATTGCTTCCTGTGAAGAATACGGTCGCAAAAGGTGTTATGTGAAGATATTCTGCAAGAGGGAAAGCAGAAGGGTGTAGACCTTGCTGGTCTGATGAAGTTTGCAAAGAGTACATTTAGGTCCGATGAGATGTTATGGTGGAAAGGTAGTTTCCGGGATAAGATGGTTGGTAGAAAGGGCCTCTGCTTGCCTAACAGCGGGGATGTATTACCCGCCCCAGAATTGAGGTACAAATGCTCAATATATATATTTTTTAAATCTATTTTTAATATTTGAAGATAGCACATATTGTTCGAAGAAAACAATTCTACAAATCCCACTGTATGTCTATCATTTCTGTTAATTCCATCAAAAGCTATTAACCCTTAAACGAATTACTTAAAGAGCATAACGCATTCCCAGACGTTTGTGGGAAGAGGGCGGAAGTAAAGCAAACAGTAGTTGACGCGCTTAATGCTGGCAGGGTATGGCTAGTTATCTGATCTTAGGATATATCTGTTCTTTTGATTATTTGTCAACATTTTATCACGATATTTAAGTAAAAAACACAATGGACGTATAGGAGTTCGTCATAGCACAGTTAGAATAGAAATGCATTGACTGTGCACTGTACGCCATAGTGCACTGAAGGGTTATCTCTTAATCCCGTAAAGGAAGTTCTGATACAATTTCTGATATTAAAACACACCAGATGGCGTTTGAAAGAGCAAAGTCTAAAAGTTAAAATAGTTTCAGTGAAATTAAAATCACACCATTTGGTATCAAACAATCAATTGATGATTCTCAATTAGATTTGAAAGTAAAATAGATAAAACAGGATTTTTCAAAAATAAGTGATGATTTTTACAGTCATATTTTTTTTATAATTTGACATTTTGACTCTATTTATACTCTTTAAAAAAAATTGGGTTTGACAGAATCATTCTCTATTTGACATGCAACGTAAGTTTTCAATATAGCCGCCATTTTGCTCTTTGACAAGGATCAACCTTTCTTCCACGCCATGCAAGGCATCAACCAAGTTATGAGACTGATTGTTGCTACTTCTTGAACAATTAATTGAAGACTTCAGTTCTTGAATAGTTTTTGGTTTCAAGTGATAAAACTTGTCCTTCAGGCAGCCCCAGAGCCAGAATACCATAAAGTTCAAGAAAGATCTCGTAGGCCGAGACACTGGAAATTGTCTTTCCATTAAAAGATTGTGTGTGGAGATGCTCCATCAAGCATGCACGTTTTGTTCTCAACACCATGAGCTTGTAGTTGTAATTATGAAGCACATCTAAGTAGCGTTCCCCTAGATCGCTATTGTTTCGTTCGCTTTATTTTACTATCTTCAAAAAATAAGGACAAATCTGACTGTTAAATCCCTGTACATATATGCATTTGGGTGCTAGTGCAGATGATCGTGGCCATTAATACGAACGGAAAGGAATAAAACTTCGCCTTTTTCTTTAAATATGATGAAATTTTACACTCCATTGACTGCGGCAAATCAAATATTAACAATATAAAACAAATATATTAGAACAAAACCAAAAGTTGAATTAACGTAGCAAACTTTCAGCCATCTTGATGACCAAAAGATGTAACAAATTTTTCAGAAATTAAGAAGTGCTACCAACTTATATATGTATACAAACTGAAAACACTTTGATTGGGAAGTTAGTTTAGTTAAGTTTTTTGTGTCTGGGGGAGGGTTGTTAACACAAACCGCATTTCGCCCCAAGCAACGCACTGCACCACGCACCGAAATATTTTCCATATTGTTATATTAACATGGCCACATTGTTCGTGGGTCCGGTACTCAGAAAACCGAGAAACCCATTGATAAGTCAAGTGGCTCTAGATCGGGTCATTTTCAATATTACAAGCTGAGACTCAGCATAAATGTTTAAAATACATATTTTAACTCCTATGTCAAGTTTCAATTCGATATATTAAAATTCAGCCAATTTAGAATGAGCCAACGCTTCATATATGAATGAGATTTCAACTTTTAGTGATTTCCCCTGCTGCAAAATACATACCTGCATTATCGAATTTTTCCAGACAAACCATTGCTCGGAGGAAAGAAGTACATATGACCTTTTCTATTGAAAAATATTTCCCCTACACGGTGGTATTTTTTATTTTTCTCTATATCTTCATCCCAGCTCGAAATATTAAGGATAATCGAAAAAAAAAGATAATCGATTTTTTTTCGACTTTGGGAAATCGATAGACTGGTAAACTTTGTTTTATGTTAACCTACATACTTTAATATACTTATAAAAAAAATCAACCGTATTGTAAATTACTGGAACTTTTGGTCTAAAATTACCCCTACCTACTGGCCTATATTGAGAAACCTAAAAATGTGTAGATGTACAACCTGAAATTGTAACCTAAAAATCTTCCTGGATCCCGTCTTAAATCGAAATATAAATGATGAAATTCGCAAAAATGATGTCTTTTTTGTACTCTAAATTAATCTTCTTGGTTTAAAAATAAGAAATTTACTTAAATACTAAACTAATATTATTTGATTACTTAGTAAATCTAATATTATAAGATCCTCATCTGAAGAAGATGAGCAGGAAAACATGTTGCCAGTTTGACAAAACTAAAACCAAGTAAAGAATGGTGCGATACTTCGATATGGCCGAGTTGATTTCGCCGTTGTGGACTAAGAATGACGTAATGTTCAATCTGACAACGTTGACAATATTCCTACTCCTTCTTTTGTTAGATTCCATCATGGATCATGAATAATAAAATAGATTATGCATGCATACGGCGGCAGTGTGGCGAAATAAAGGTTGACGGGAAAATATTGCATGATCGCGCCGCGGGGTAGCGCTAGGGAGAAATCGTTCAAGGCATAGGTGCTACGCACCGGCTTCCGTCGTTTCCCCATAGATCGCTCCATTATCGTCGAATTTCCAGTGGATTGAAATATTGCATTGGATCGGAGTTCTATTAGGTTATCCAAATACAATGATTCCATCAAATGTCGTTTTATTGGTTTCAGTGTTGAATTGTTCCCGATTAATTAAGGTAAATAAAATTGTCTATTGCTAGCTAATTTCCGTAGGAAAGATGAGCTATTACAGTGACCCTTATGGTGAGACCTAAGGT